>CM068754.1:171672-487963 GCA_035084275.1 Hydrolagus colliei | reverse complement strand
TTCTGCCGGCAATATCATTGAAAATGCTTCCGTTTTTTTTCACCAAGAAAAGGTCAAAAGTGGGGCTGCGCCTTATACGCGAGTGCGCCTTATACGCGGGTATTTATGGTATATATTTTGTGGGTGAAACGCGGCAGCCAATTGCACAGCAGTGTCCCACAAACAGTCGTGGATTGAAATGACCAATTTTTATTATTGTGTTTTTTTTGGACGGATTATTGTTAGGTGTGTGTGGTTTGGTCCCCCCTGTTGATATCCATTACAGGGAAAATGGGTCAGAAACATGTGAGTCAAAATGGCTGAATCAAAAACAGAAGTTCTATGATTGTTATTATTAACAGATGACTGATATATTATTTGTATTATTAATGATGTTGAGTTTTTATTGCTGATTTTTAACAATCATTTCACTGAATAATGACACATATGGTTAGTAATAAGGAATGTCGATATATCGGTATATCGCTAAAACCCGATATGATTTTCATATCGATATGCCGATATGGACATTTAAAAAATATCGGTATATCGAAAAACGATATATCGAGGTAAAAAATCGGGATGCGAGCACAATCAACTACAAGACCCAGAATGCTCATCTCTATACACAATGCACAGACCGAGGTGCAAAGCCGCCATCTTGTATTCATAGTTCTCGAATACAATATACAGGTATGCAAGGGGTGGGGGGAGAGAGACGGCTGTGGGTGGGGGGGGGTGAGGGGGAGAGAGACTGCTGGGGGGGGGGATGAGTGGGAGAGAGACGGCTGGGGGTGGGGGGTGAGGGGGAGAGAGATGGCTGGGGGGAGGGGGAGATAGATGGCTGGGGGGGGAGAGGGGCAGAGGGGGAGAGAGACGGCTGGGAGGAGGAGGAGAGGGGGAGAGATGGCTGGGGGGGGGAGGAGAGGGGGAGAGAGACGGCTGGTGGGAGGGGGAGATAGACGGCTGGGGGGCGGGAGAGGGGAGAGAGACGGCTGGGGGGGGAGAGGGGGAGAGAGACGGCTGGGGGGGGGAGAGGGGGAGAGAGACGGCTGTGGGGGAGAGGGGGAGAGAGATGGCTGGTGGGGAGAGGGGGAGAGAGATGGCTGGGGGGGAGAGGGGGAGAGAGATGGCTGGGGGGGAGAGGGGGAGAGAGACGGCTGGGGGGGGGAGGAGAGGGGGAGAGAGACTGCTGGGGGGAGGGGGGAGAGAGACGGCTGGGGGGGGAGGGAGAGAGAGACGGCGGGGGGGGGGGGGTAGGAGAGGGGGAGAGAGACGGCTGGGGGGAGGGGGAGAGAGACAGCTGGGGGGAGGGGGAGAGAGACGGCGTGGGGGGGGGGAAGGGAGAAAGAGACGGCTGGGGGGTGGTGGGGGAGAGAGACGACGGGGGTGGGGGGTGCGAGAGAGGGACGGCGGGGGGGGGGAGGGGAGAGACGGGGTGGATGTGATAATATACAGATAGATAGAGATGGGGGGGGGATGTGAGAGAGGAGAGAGGGAGAGAGACATAGAGAGACACAGACAGAAAAACACAGAGATGGAGAGAGTGAGAGACACAGAGAGAGAAAGATATTTACCTCCTGAGAAGATAGATATTTACCCCCGAATGCGCGCGCACCCGGAATGCGCGTGCACCCGGAATGCGCGCGCACCCGGAATGCACGTGCACTCCGATGCGCGCGCGCATGCGCAGTACGAAAAAACTGAAAATATCGATATTTCGGTATATCTCGGTATGAGCCAACCGATATATCCATATCCGGAAAATTCCCATATCGCCGTTCCCTAGTTAATAATATAGTTTTATTGATATATTAATATAATAATTAAATATTATTTATACTGTATATTGTTATCAACACATTACTATTGATAGATAATGAGAATATATTATTATGGGTAAATTATTATTCTTAAGAATATATTGTGATGCTGACTGTATTATTATTATTCCCTGGTGTGTGTAGCTGGAGGTGACTGATTTCCATGTGAGTTGTGCTATAGTTTCCCGCTACGCCATCACCACTGTACAGAGTGTGGTGTATAACCCAAGCCCTGAGCCCAGAGAAGCCCTGTTTGAGGTCAGGCTCCCGAGCTCTGCCTTCATCTCCAACTTCACCCTGTGAGTCTCTCCGTAAAAACACATCCTCACTAAAATTACAACAGCATTATACAACGGCACTTTGTGTAGTCCCGCCTGGGAATCGAACCGGGTTTCTCTCGCTTGCAAGGCGAAGGCTCTGACCACTGAGCTACAGGACTGTGGCTTGCGAGTGAGGCCAGGGCTCTAACCACTGAGCTGCACGACTAAGAGAGACTGAGTTACTGATGTTTTTGTTTATAGAACTGTGGACAACAAGGAATATGTTGCCGATGTGATGGAGAAAGAAAAAGCTAAAAAAATCTACAAAGAGGCCAAGAGCCACGGGAAGACAGCTGCTCATGTAACAGCTAGGTCAGTTTGACAGAGAGAGACAGTGTGTGAGAGAGAGTGTGAGAGAGTGTGTGAGAGAGTGTGTGAGAGAGAGTGTGAGAGAGTGTGTGAGAGCATGTGAGAGATATTGTGAGAGTGTGTGGAGTGTGAGCGAGTGTGAGAGAGAATGTGAGAGAATGAGAAAGTCTGAGAGATAGTGTGAGACAGCGTGTGATAGAGCATGGGAGAGAGATAGTGTGAGAGAGCGTCAGAGAGTGAAAGAGAGCATGAGAGAGAGTGTGTGAGTGTGAGAGAGCATGTGAGAGAATGTGTGAGAGAGTGTGAGAGATAGTGTGAGACAGCATGTGAGAGAGCATGAGAGAGTGAGAGAGCGTGAGAGAGTGTATGAGAGCATGTGAGAGATATTGTGAGAGTGTGTGAGAGTGTGTATAGTGTGAGCGAGTGTGAGAGAGCATGTGAGAGTGTGAGTCTGAGAGATAGTGTAAGACAGTGTGTGAGGCAGCGTGTGAGACAGCGTGTGAGTCAGCGTGTGATAGAGCATGGGCGAGAGATAGTGTGAGAGTGTGTGAGAGCATGAGAGTGTGTGAGTGTGAGAGAGCGTGTGAGAGATATTGTGAGAGCGTGAGAGAGTGTGAGTGTGAGAGTGTGCGTGTGAGAGAGTGAGAGCGTAAGAGACAGTGTGAGAGAGTATGTGAGAGAGTGTTTGAGTGTATGAGAGATTGTGAGACAATGAGTGTATTAGTGTGTGAGAAAGTAAGTGTGAGAGAGTGTGTGGAAGAGTGACAGAGTGAGAGCATGTGAGTGTGTGAGAGCATGAGAGAGCATGTGAGAGAGACAGTGTGAAAGCATGTGAGAGAGTGTGAGAGCATGAGAGCATGAAAGAGACTGAGAGAATGTGTGAGAGAGCGTATGAGAGTGTATGAGAGTGAGTGAGCGAGTGAAAGGGAGAGTGTGTGTGAGGGAATGAGAGTGCGAGAAAGAGACAGAGAAAGTATGAGAGAGTGTGAGTGTGTGGGAGTGCATGTGAGAGAGGGTGTGGGCATGAGAGAGAATATGAGAGAGTGGCAGAGTGTGTGAGAGTGGCAGTGAGAGTATGAGAGAGTGAGAGTGAGACAGAATTGTGTAAGAGAGAGGAGCTAATGCCTGTGAGAGGGATAGTGAGAGTGTGTGAAGGGTTGAGGGAGAGTGAGAGAAGACAAGAGAGAAGGGGAGGGGGTTGGAAATGGAATGAGGGAGTGAGTGGGCGAGGAATGAAGGGAGGGAATGAGAGAGTGAGTGAGGGAGTGAACGATGGAGAGAGCGAATGAGTGAGTGAGGGAATGATAGAGGGGGGGAGGGAGGGAGGGAGGGAGGGAGGGCTGTTCTGGATGAGTTTTACTATAATTATGCCCACAAAACACACGGTGTAAAGGAGGAGAGGTATTTGCTCTCCTGAAAACAGGGTCAGATCCAGTAAAACAATACAGGCACAAAAGGCTCAGCACAATCAGTTTATTGACAATATGGCGCCATGACCTTTTAAGATTATAGTTTAACAGAAGCTACATCTTACACACACCCACACACACGTTAACTAACAATGTAACACACACACACACACACACACAGGACAATACTCTCCAGATTTCTTGTACACGGTTTCCCGCTGCTCTGCTTGTCCTGGAGAAATCTAAACTCAGCAGAGCGAGGCTCAGGGTGTCTGTGTTTGTGGTTTAAAGTTGGAGTTGAAGGGGATGTGGCAACTGATTCAGTGAAGCAGGAAGGTTTGTAGGACTGTGTTTATCATGTAGGCGGCTGTGACTCCAGGGACCTGTTGTTTACTGTATGTAACTTGTGTTTAGTTTCCCTTGTCTGATCCATCTCATCAGCTGTCTGTCTCAGGTCCCCGGCCTCCCCTGCCAGCCCTGGCCTGGCCTGGTGGGTGGGAGAGTCTCTGGCCCGGCTTCATTATGCCTGTTTATCAGTTCTGCAAACTTTGTGGTTTTCCAGCTTTGTATCCTTGTGCCTGTACCTACCCTAGGATTTATTTCACTCAAAACTCTCAACCATGACTGGGTTAATCTGTTTCCTGCAGCCTCTAATCTCTAGGTTCTAACCCTTCCACCTTTACAACAGTCACTGCACTGTACACGCACACACAACACTATATACACACACACAAAGCACTGTACACACACACAGCGCTTTGAGACGTCTCCACAACGTGATCAAGCCCTGCGTTAAACACAAGGATTATTATTGTTACTACTACAGTAAATTGACCTCCCTCTCCCTGTTTCTCTCTCTATGTGCGTGTGTATGTGCCTGTGTGTCTTTGTGCCTGTGTATGTATCTGTGTTTATATGTGTGTGTGTTTGTGTTTGTGCCTGTGTTTTGTGTGTGTGTTTGTGCCTGTTTGTATGTATCTGTGCCTGTATGTGTGTGCATCTGTATATATGCCTGTGTGTTTGTGGTGTGCCTCTATGTGTGTATGTTTATATCTCTGTGTATGCATCTATATATGTGTGTGTCTGTGTTTGTGTCTGTGTGTGTGTGTATCTGTCTATCAGGGAGAGAGATACAGAGCGGTTCCATGTTGAGGTGAATGTGGAGGGTGGGGAGAGAATTACATTTACTCTAACCTACGAGGAGTTGCTGAGACGGAGGCTGGGGAGATACCAGATCTCCCTGAGTGTGTGGCCTGGGCAGCCGGTCAGGAACATTACCACAGCCCTGACCATCACAGAGCCAACAGGCATCAAACATCTCAGCCTCAGCCTCCACACAGACAATGGTGAGACATGGGGAGAGATGGGGGGAAGACACAGAGAGGGAGAGAGAGAGAGGGGGAGAGGGAGGGAGACACTGGAGAGACAGAGACACAGAAAGAGAGAGAGACACAGAGGGAGAGAGTGACAGAGAGGGATTATTATTATAATGATTATTGAAGGAATCTTGTTTGGAAACAGTGTAATCTGGACAGTGGCTATGTGTGTGTGTGTGTATTCATATTTGTGTGTGTCTGTATATGTGTTATATGTGTGTTGTATGTGTGTGTTATATGTGTGTTTTATGTATGTGTGTGTGTATGTGTGTGTGTCTGTATGTGTATGTATGTGTGTATGTGTGTGTCTGTATATGTGTGTGTGTGTCTGCATGTGTGTGTGTGTATACCTGTGTGTGTGTGTGCACCTGTATGTGTGCGTGTATATGTACCTGTGTATGCGTGTGTGTGTGTATGTGTATACCTTTGTGTGTGTGTGTGTACCTAGGTGTACAGGACACCCCACTAGACCCGGAGATACAGCAATCTGAGACTTGTGCTCACATCAACATCTGTTTGAGTGAAAAGCTCCGGGATTATTCTCTCTCTCGTTCTGATTTGCCGGGAAACTTAGTCATTCAATATGACGTCTCTCAGCCTGACCTGATTGGAGACATCCAGGTATAATAATAATAATAATCCTGGCATTTGATATAGAGCTTTACACATCTTATCGTCACAAAGGGCTTCACAGAATATACTGTAAAGTGAATTGACTGCATATTTGTGGATTGAAATGACCAATGAAATGACCCTCCCTCCCTCCCTCCCTCCCTCACTCACTCACTCACTCACTCACTCACTCACTCACTCACTCACTCACTCACTCACTCCTGTTACCCCAGACATAACATGAGTTTTGTTCTCGTTTTCAGGCCTATAATGGGTATTTCATTCATTTCTTTGCTCCACGAGATCTTCCAATTGTGCCCAAAAATGTTGTGTTTATCATCGATGTCAGTGGGTCAATGAAAGGAACCAAGATCAAACAGGTAAAAATAACGCATTGGTTAGAGCCCTGGCCTCGCTCGCAAGCCACAGCCCTGTAGCTCAGTGGTTACAGTCCTGGCCTCGCAAGGTACAGTCCTATAGCTCAGTGTAGGAGCAAGTCAGACACCAAAGTGTTTTGTTCGCTCCTCAACTGTCTTTCCTCTCCCACATCTAATGTTGTTGTCATTGTTATTGTTGAGGATCCAATTCAGGATCCTGGTCCTCACATTTAAAGCCCTCCACAACCCTCGCCCCACCCTACATCCGTGATGTTGTTGATGGTGTTGTTATAGTTCTTGTTGATGGTGTTGATGTTGTTGTTGATGATGTTGTTGATGGTGTTGATGTTGATGTTGTTGATGTTGTTGATGATGTTGTTGTTGTTGATGTTGATGATGTTGTTGCTGATGTTGATGTTGATGTTGATGGTGTTGATGTTGTTGTTGATGATGTTATTGATGATGTTGATGTTGTTGTAGACGCAGGAAGCCATGCTAACGATCCTTGATGACTTGCATGCTGACGATGGCTTTAATATCCTGACTTTCTCCGACTCGGTGCGAGCCTGGAACCACAACACCATATCCCCGGCCTCCCCCGACCTCATCAACAAAGCAAAACACTTCACCAGGCGCATAACCATACAAGGGGGTCAGTCTCACACACACACACACACGCACACACACACACACACACACACACAAACACACACACATACACACACACACATGCGCACACACACACACACACACACATGTATACACACACACATACACATATACACATACACAACAACAAGAAAATTACATATATAGAACGCCTTTCATGTCAGGAGGACATCCCAAGGCACTCAACGGTTAGGCCGGGTCCTGAGCGGGTGGGGAAGGGTCAGGGTCGGGGCAGGGGTAAGGGGAAAGAGAAGTAGGAGAGGGGGAGATTTAGTGGGGCAGCCGAAGGCACGGTCAAAGAGGAAGGTTTTGAGACCGGCCTTGAAGGAGGAAAGGGAGGAAACGAGGGGGAGGGGCTGCAGGATGGAGTTCCACAGTGTGGGAGCAGAGAGGCTGAAAGCCTGGCCGCCGATGGTTGGGTGGTTAGGGCGGTGGACTTGGAGCAGGCCTGAGGGTGCGGGCGGCTGATAGGGAGGGGGGCACTCGATAGTCCAAAGGTTCGATAGTCCGAACACACAAATTTCCTATACACGGGGCGGTTACCGTGGTTACTGCTCGATAGTCCGAAAATAAGGTTTGTTAATCTGAACATTTGGTGCGATAGTCTGAAGGTTCATTAGTCCAAATGTTAGGGTTAGTGTTAGTGTTAGGGTTAGGGTTAGGGGAAGCTTCGGACTAACAAATCTTCGGACTATCGAGCTGTAACCGACAGAGAGACAGTAGGTCAGAGAGATGGGCGGGGGCAAGGCCGTTAATGGCTTTAAAGGTGAGGACGAGGATCTTGAATTGGATCCTCTGGGGGATGGGGAGCCAGTGGAGACGGGCGAGGGTGGGAGTGATGTGGTCGCGAAGCCTGGTACAGGAGAGAACACGAGCTGCAGAGTTCTGAATGATCTGCAGCCTGTGAAGGGAGGAGCTGGGGAGGCCGATGAGAAAAGAGTTCCGATAGTCGAATCTTGATGTGATGAAAACGTGCATGAGAGTTTCGGCGGCGTGGGGGGGGAGATAGTGACGGAGTCTGGCAATATTGCAGAGGTGGTGGAAGGCTGTACCGGTCATGGTCTTGAAAGTGAGGACACACACACAGATGCAGACACATACATACACACACATACAGACACCCACACACACATACGCAGACAGACACACGCACACACACACAGAGACACATACATACACACATCCACATCCGCTCAGTGTGCTCTGGCTTACTTCACCGGTTCCATTCCCACAGTCCCTCCCTCCCTCCCTCCGTCCATCCCTTCCTCACACACCTCGCTCCCTATCTCCCTCACACCCCTACTACCACCATCCCTGCCCTCCACCCTACTATGCCCTCCACTCCCTCTCCCCCACACTCCCTGCCTCCCATCCCCCTTCCCCTGCACGACCCTCCTGCCCTGCCCTCCACCTTCCCTCTCCCCCATCCTTCCTGCCCTCCACCCTTCCTCTCCCTCACCCTCCCTGCCATACACCTGCCCTACCTTCCACCCTCCGCTTACCCTCCTACACCACCCCCCACCCTCTCTGCCTCCCACCCCTTCCTGATCCCAATCCCCAACTCGGATCCCAATCCCTGACTGTCCAGCCCAGTGCCTCAGGATGTCCTCCTGACATTGTGAGATATGTTTCTACGAGGCCAAGTGTAGTGACTGTTCATTTTGCTGCAAACAGGAACGAACATCAACCAGGCTTTGCTGGACGGAGCCAAACTGCTCCAAACCTCCCATCGCAAAGCCCAGGAGGAGGAGGAGGAGGAGAGGAGGGCCAAGATCATCATCTTCCTGACTGACGGAGACCCGACGACTGGGGTGACAAACAAGGAGCAGATACTGAAGAACGCTTGGGGGGCCATGGGGGGGAAGGTCTCCCTGTTCTGCCTGGGCTTTGGACATTCCCTGGACTTCAAGATTCTCGAAAGTCTCTCACTCCAGAACCGAGGCGTGGCCAGGAGAATCTTTGAGGACTCGGACGCCAGCCTCCAACTCAAGGGCTTCTATGATGAGGTGGCCAGTCCCCTCCTGTACGACATCAGCTTGGAATATTCCAGAAGACAGGTCCGGGAATCCACCAACACACTGTTCCCAATCTTCTTCCAGGGTTCGGAGATCCTTGTGGCTGGCGAATTGGCCTCCGAGTCACAGGAACATCTAGACGTCACCTTGAGGGCCACAAACGCCAACCGAGCCTTGAGTAGCATCAACGAGGTGTCCCTTCGACCGAGGGGACCTACACTGAGCTGCTCGAAGGATCTCAGACCCACCCAAGGCTTTGTACAAAGGCTTTGGGCCTATTTCACCATCAAGGACCTACTCCAAAGGCGGAGTATCGCCAATGAGACCAGCAAAATGTTGCTGACTGAACGGGCTCTCAACCTCTCGCTTGCCTATAACTTTGTCACCCCCCTGACATCACTGGTGGTGGTCAGACCAGATCAAGGCCACTCAACAGCCAGTCCCGCCCCTCATGCCCCCACCGCCGCCGAGCCACACCAAGGTATAATTCATTATTTATCACAAAACAATTGAAACGAAAAACATTCGCAGCTTCGACCAACAGTTGTCGCCATCTGACACTGACCCACAAATCAAACAGTCACTCCACTTTGGAGCTCCTGTGGCATAGTGGTTAGAGCACTTGTATTGCAAGATGGGGAGATCTGTGTTCGAATCCAGGCAGGTCAGGGCGAAACCTTGGGCAAAGTTTCATTACTCCACACGCCTAATAGTAATCCGTCCAAAAAAAACCACAATAATAAAATTGGTCATTTCAATCCACGACTGTTTGTGGGACGCTGCTGTGCGCAATTGGCTGCCGCGATTCCACCAAGTGATTTGAGACATGATATGGTGCTGTGTCAAATACAAGGATAATTATTAATATTAATAACTCCTTAGGAATATATAGACCTGTTACGGTTTGACATGCGTTGGGATTTCCAATCCCGAGGATTCAAAAATGACCCGACAATCCAAATTAGTGCAGTCAAAATGTATTAAGTGAAGCAAGAATAACATACAATTAAAAGGTGTATAATTAAGACCATACTACCAGTGCTAGTGTACACGTCTGGTCTCGGCAGACTCGGCTTTCGGCAAATCTCCTCACTCCTTCTCACTTTCCTTCTAACTTTCCTTCTAACTTTCCTTCTGTAGCTTCCCTTCCCTGCCTGTAAAACAGAACAACTGAAACAACTGAAATGAATGACAAATCTCATAGAATTTTTTGAGGATATTTGGAGTAAACTAGATTGGGGTGAATCAGTAGATGTAGTCTATTTGGACTTCCAGAAGGCATTCGATAAGGTGCCGCATAAAAGGTTGATCCAAAAGATAGGGGCCCACGGAATTGGGGGCAACATATTAACATGGATTAGGGAATGGTTAACGGGTAGGAAACAAAGAGTAGAACTAAACGTGTCTTTCTCAGACTGGCGGAATGTGACTAGTGGAATGCCACAAGGATCAGTCCTTGGGCCTCAGCTATTTACCATCTACATCAACAATCTAGATAAGGACATCGAACTTAACATATCTAAATTTGCTGATTTATACGAAACTAGGAGGAAGCGTTAATACCAAGGATGACATTTTAAAAAATGCAGCGCGATATAGATAGGTGAGTGGGCAGGTAGGTGGCAGATGAAGTATAATGTAGGGAAGTGCAAAGTCATCCACCTAGGTCGCAAAAACAGCAGAGCAGGTTATTTTTTAGGGCGAGAGATTGGAAAGTGTTAGCGTGCAGAGGAACTTGGGTGTCCTTGTACACCAAACACAGAAAGTTAGCAAGCAGATGCAGAGGCAATTAGGAAGGCTAACGGTATGTTAGCTTTCATTATGAAAGGGTTAGAGTATAAGAGTAGGGAAGTCTTGCTGCAGCCGTATAGGGCCCTGGTGAGACCGTAACTGGAATACTGTGTGCAGTTTTGGTCTCCTTATTTAAGAAAGGATGTACTTGCCTTGGAGGGAGTGCAGCATAGGTTTACTAGGTTAGTACCTGGAATGAGGGGGATGAGTTATGATGATAGGTTGATTAATTTGAGCCTATATTCTCTGGAATATAGAAGAATTAGAGGGGATCTAATAGAAACCTATAAGATTATTAAGGGGCACGACAAAGTAGATAGTGGGAGATTGTTTCCCCTGGTTGGAGAAACTAAAACCAGGGGTCACAGTCTTAAACTTAGGAATCAGTCCATTCACACTGCGTTGAGAAAAAACTTCTTCACTTAGAAGGTAGTAAATGTATGGAATTCTTTACCCCAAAGGGCTGTTGATGTTCAGTCCCTGAAAATATTCAAGCCTGAATTAGATAGATTTCTCATTTATAAAGGGATTAAGAGGTATGGGGATAACGCAGGTAGCTGGAGTTAGAGTAGAATATCAGCCATGATTGAATGGCAGGGCAGGCTCGATGGGCCGAATGGCCTACTCCTGCTCCTATTTCTTATGTTCTTACATTCTTATACTTCTTATACCCTTCCAGTAATTCTGGACAACAGTGGCAGCCTGGAGATCTCGGTTTACCCTGAGACACTCCCCAACGGTTGTAATGAGCCACTCTTTCTCTCCTATCTTTATACCTCTCGACTAGCCTCATCATAACTAACTCAGTCAGTTGATCGCTTGGACATTGTCCAGAAGGGATGTCAAGAAACCAGACTATCTGAAGGCCAGGGTTGCAGGGAGTTGTTATTCAACTCCTCCCTTTACCGCAGTGAAGAGGAAAGTCTTGAGGCGAGGCTTGAAGGAGGCCAGGGAGGGGGCAAGGTGGAGGGACTGCGTGATGGAGTTCCAGAGGTTGGGGGCAGAGTGACTGAAAGCTCACCTGCCAATGGTTGGGCAAATCGGTTGGAGGATATGGAGCAGGCTGAGCGGGTGGGCAGGTTGGTAAGGGGATAGAAGGTCATGGATGTAGGGTGGCAAGGTTGGAGGGCTTTATATGTGAGGACCAGGATCTTGATTTGGATCCTCTGGATGATGAGTGGAGTCTGGCAAGGATGGGGGAGATGAGGTCACGAAGTTCGGAACGGTAGAGGACACGGGCCACAGAGTTTTGGATTGTCTGCAGCCTGTGGGGAGGCCGACCAGCAAGGCATTTGCATAATCAAGCTGGGATGTAATAAAGGTGTGAATGAGGGTTTCAGAGGCTTTGGGGGTGAAGTAATGGCGGAGTCGGGAAATGTTGTGGAGATGGGGAAAGGCAGAGCAAGTCATTGCTTGGATGTGGGGGAAGAAAGACAGTTGAGGGTCGAAGAAGACACCTAGGTTCCTGACTGGCTTGGTGAGGTTGCGTGTGCAGCGATGGAGGTTGATGCTGCCAGTGCCTGATGCAAGGAGGTGCTGACGTGTGCCAATCAGTAGGGCCTCTGTCTTGTTGACATTCAACTGAAGAAAGTTAGCTCTCATACAGGACTTGATGTCTAGTCTGTCAGGGCAATGGTAGTCAGATGTTGAAAAGTAGGTCAAGGATAGAGCCCTGGGGGACGCGTGTAAGCAGCAAAGTACTGTATATAAAACCACAAGACATTGTAAAATCACAAAACATAAGACATGAGTAGTACAATTCAGAGCAATGAATTAATCAGATTGATACAGTGGCTATGATTAGGAATCAAGTTTTTTTTAATGTAGTACAATTTGTGTTGATTGTAGAATATCTCCCTTCTTTTTCAAGATCGGTTAGACTTTGTTCCAAAACTCAGACCATGTTGTTCAAGCAGGCCAAGAGAAATTCAATAGCTTGTTTTGACCATTCACTGGTAAAATGTCCTCAAAAATCCATAGAGTCAGCTTCATTTCAGTAAACAAGTCCCTGAGCCTTTGCAATTTCCTTTTTGGTCAACGTAAGACAAACCAGAATTATAGGATTGTGAAATGTCTGGTCCCCACCTCGAGTGGGTCACACTGACAGCACATCATCATCATCATCGGAATCTTCACGATTCCCTTTTACCTTAGCCACCACGTCAATCCTTTCAACTTATTTTAGCATCTGTAAATATAGCGCAATAATATCATCATTAACATAAACAGTACAACCACAAATATTATGAATAGCATTATTGAAATAATTATTTAAACAAACTACCGTAAATCTCCGCGTATAAGGCGCACTTTTTTTCACGTGGGAAAGTCTCGAAAGTTGGGGGTGCGCCCTATACGCAGATACAAGGAAAAGATGACCAGCCCCCAGAGGTACGTCATCAAACTGCGCCGCCAGTACGACTACCCGCTCTCCAGGATTGGCAACGCAGACCAGACGCTACTCACCTTTGATGTCCGGTAATTCTTACTTCACGGTAATGCTGGGCTGCACCGCCGATGGATGTGTTTTTCCACCGGCAATATCATTTGTTTTCGCAAAGAAAATGTCAAAAGTGGAGGGTGCGCCTTATACATGAGTACGCAGGTATTTACGGTAAATTACATAAAATATTACAGTATCCTGACATTCTTAATACTGTCACTTGTCAAACTGTCGTGGTATTTATTCTACCTATCAACCCCGTCACCTTGCATTCTACGACCCCCGACACATACAAAACACTTACGGTTGCCAATGTACACGATTGACTGGGTTGCACTTATTCACTCACCTCCCCAAGATGGTCGAGTGAAATTGAAAGTGTAGACCAGCTTTGTGGGTGGGAGAGTTGGAGAGAAGTATAAATTATCCCAGAAGAAGTGGCTGCATGGAATTGCATTCTTGTCAGTATCTGACAAGAATGCAAGATCTGTAAGAACTAAATTATAAGGTGAAATCTCCAGTTTCTTTAACATTTTCAGTAGTTAACATGACAGGATCGTTAACTGCAGAAACACTTTCAATTTATGTGGAAATCAAAGGGTTACACAATGTCCTTTAGTTTACACTAACCAGAGTGCCTGCAGTCAGTGAATTTAAACTGCCCACAGTCAGTGGCTGCAGTAAGTGATTTTTAAAATGCCTTACACTTCTCTCCTCCTGTTTTGAAATTTTTCTGAGCTTTCTGTTCCTCCATCTGTACTATCCCATCCTCCCTGTCTCCTTCCTTATTCAGTTAGTTCTCTAAGTTACTGGTACTCAACACCGACTTTTTACCTATTGTCTCCTCATACTGTCCAATCCGCATTCCCGGAAACCATCCCTTAGCTTCTGTTCCTTGCTTGAGTCCATAATTTAACAATACACAGTTTTTCTTCCTCTGTGTTTTTTGACCTGTCAATTTTGGGCAACTGTCTGTGAGTATTTCTAACCCTCTCTTTAGCCTTTGTTACACAGTTTATACCCAAACAGTTTATACCCAGTTCCCTGAACTGTATCTCGCACAGTAATCACTAGAGTTCCGCTGTCTCAACTTCCAACACCAGTGCCTTTATAATTACAGTGCCTATAGCTAACCGGATGATTTTCTTTTTGCCCACGAGCTGTCACCCTCGCTACCCACCTCCTCTTTTCCCACACGAATTACACCCAATTCACGGAGCCTAGTTCCCTGAACCATATCTCTTGGGACAAGAATAGATTTTCACGGCTTACAGCCACTTGTGAGTTATACAAATTATGTGTGTGCTTATTAATTAACTTAACCTTACCACTTTCTTCATATAACAATTTTTCCTGCCTGTCAGGTTCCCTCGTGGTCGCCAAATTTATGTAAGGTGTTCGCACCTGGGAGGGGGGGTGTGGGGCATAAATTGAAGCATTTGTCAGAAACAACATCAAATATATATTTTGAAGAGTTTTATTGTTAATTCTATAAAAACATTAGTAAGGATTACATACTATCAGTAGTGCATTTTATATCACAAGTACCCCACGCATCATCAATACTCATCGCACTTAAATGACAACTAAAATGCTATCTTAACAAGATTCACTCAAAAATCATAATTCTAAATAACTAGAAAACTATCTTAACAAGATTCATTCAAAATCATAATTCTAAACATAAGAGAAAACTTATGTGGTAACAAGATGTGCCTAAGCAATGTGTGACTGCCCTGGCCTGTCGGGGGCATGTTGGCTGCATGTTTTAGTAAATAGGAAAGATACTACCGAGTAGTCAAGAGGTTGCCCAAAGGACTCGTAGTGTGGTTCTGTGGCAGGTCCAAGAATTAAACACAGTCTATGACTTGCTTCTGGCTGCAAATGTCTTTGGCTTGTTTGTCTCTGCTGCAGTGTTCTTTGCTGTCCACTCCAGCGAGAACTAGACCTGCTCCCTTCTGTGGTCTAGTCTGGCGAGAGCTAGACTAGGATCTCTACCTCCCTTCAGAGGTCCATTCGTTTGTTCGTTCGTGACTTCTATGTTTCTGCTACTGTGTTATACTTCTAGACATCTCAAAGCTCTCCTCAGAATATACTGTAAAGTGAATTAACTAGGTTTGCTCCATTCCATCTTATCCTCTCGCCCGACCACACCTCCTGACTTACTTGTCCTTAATGGTCTGAACATTTTCAATAACTCATTGTCCTGTCTTTGGCTCTGCCTGTGCGACTCACTCTGCTCTACTCTCTGCCCTCTCAGCGCTAGTTTTGGGGTAAACACCTGCACTTCAATATTCCACTTCAATGCACTGTCATCCATTCTCCTGATCCCCTTCTCTAGTCACATTCCAGTGCAAGCAATCTCAATGTTTCTATAATGAACTGTGTGTGTGTGTGTGTGTGTGCCTGTGTGTGTGTCTGTGTGTGTGTGTCTGTGTGTGTGCGTTCCAAACCACATGGCACCTTTTGTTTAATACATTCTAATTGATTCAATTATTCACTACATGATCAATAATGCTAATAATAATAATCATTGCATTAGATATAGCACTTTCCATGTCTTCTCGACCTCTCAAAGCTCTTCACAGAATATACTGTAAAATGAATTGACTGTATATTTGTGGGGGTAAAGTGGCAGCCATTTGCGCACAGCAGCGTCCGCATAAACAGTCGTGGATTGTAAATGACCAATTTATTATAGGATTTTTTTGGAGGGATTATTATTAGGCGTGTACAGTAAGGAAACTTGCCCAAGGTTTCGCTCTGACCTGGCTGGATTCAAAACACAGGACTCACGCTTGTAAGGTGTTCTAGTTCTTAAGATGCAGGATTCCACATATACTATAATTTCAACTGTTTACGCGGGCTATTCAATGATCCTACAATTTGTGCATAAGATTATTACATATTATTATATGATTCAATAACTATCATCGATAACTACTCATCAATAACTACTTAATTATCATAATAATAGTTTTACAATTGCTCACAGAGATACCCACAAACAGCCATGACTTGACTGACCAAAATACTCCAGATTTTTTTTTAGATTTTTACAATATTGGCATATTCTATTTATGATTTATAATTTCATCCATAAAACACACAGTCACTTCACATTACACTACCATTGTGTGAGCCTGGAGCTCCTGGAGCTCAGTGCTTAGAGCATTCACCTTACAAGCGTGAGCGACTTTGGCTAGTTTCCTTGGTCAGTCAAGCGTGAGCGACTTGGGCAAGTTTCCTTACTCCACATGTCCACTAATAATCCCTTCAAAAAATACACAATAATAAAAATTGGTCATTTTCAATCCACGGCTGTCTGTGGGACACTGCTGTGCGCAATTGGCTGCTGCGTTTCACCCACAAATATACCGTCAATTCACTTTACAGTATATTCTGTGAAGCGCTTTGAGACGTCGACAAGATGTAAAAAGCACTGTATCAAATGGAAGGATTATTATTATTATGATTATTAACATTATAATGAAACTTCAGGATTATACACGGGCCTCACAGTTTTAAGGATTGTTATGAGATATTATTAAACTTAATATGATGTTACAGAGGTCTTCACACTTGTGTCTGTTTTTATTTGAAGGGAGACGTCAAGTTCAAAGTCTGAACTCACCCAAATTGGCTCCACCAGGTCAGTAAGGTATTTTTGTCAAAGAAAATTTTGTGTGTGTGTGAGCCTGGCTCAGTCTGTGTGTGTGTGTGTGTGAGACACACACACACAGACACACACGCACACAGAGCCCCAGCCAGGCACACACACACACACAGACACACACACACACAGCTAGGCACACAGTCTATGTGTGTGTGAGTCTGGTTCAGTCTGTGTGTGTGTGAGCCTGGCTCAGTCACTGTGTGTGTTTGTATAAATCAAAGTTGTTGTTCATAGTTGTGTATGTTTTAATTTGAAGGGAGACATCAGGGTCAAAGACTGAATACAATGGCTGCATCAGGTCAGTAAGGTATTTGTGTCAAAGAAAATTTTGTGTGTGTGTGTTTGAGCCTGGTTCAATCTCTGTGTGTGTGTGTGTGTGATCTTGCTTAGTTGCTCTGTGTGTGTGTGTGTGTGTGAGAGGCACCCTGGCTCAATCTGTGTGTCTGTGTGTGTGTGTATATGTGTGTGTCGGTTTTGCTCTGTGTGTGTGTGTGTGGCTCAGTGGCTCTGTGTGTGTGTGTGCCTGGCTGGGCTCTGTGTGTGTGTGTGTGTGTGTGCCTGGCTGGGCTCTGTGTGTGTGTGTGTGTGTCTGTGTGTGCGTGTGTGTGCCTAGCTGTGTGTGTGTGTGTGTCTGTGTCTGTGTGTGTGTGCCTGGCTGGGGCTGTGTGTGTGTGTGTCTCTGTGTGTGTGTGTGCCTGGCTGGGGCTCTGTGTGTGTGTCTGTGTGTGTGTGTGTGTGCCTGGCTGGGCTCTGTGTGTGTGTGTGTGCCTGGCTGTGTGTGTGTGTGTGTCTGGCTGGGGCTGTGTGTGTGTGCCTCGCTGTGTGTGTGTGTGTGTCTGGCTGTGTGTGTGTGTGTGTCTGGCTGGGGCTGTGTGTGTGTGCCTCGCTGTGTGTGTGTGTGTGTGTGTGTGTGTGTGTGTCTGGCTGGGGCTGTGTGGAGCTGTTGTGTTTCTCTCTCTCTGCTCCCGCAGTGGATGGTGACCCACACTTTGTTGTGAGGATTCCCAACAGCAACGAGAAGATTTGCTTCACAATCGACGGTGAACCTAAACACACACTGTTACTGCTGTCAGACCCCATCACAGGTAACACAACAACAACAACACAAGCCACAGTCCTGTAGCTGTGGTTTGCAAGCGAGGCCAACAACAACAACTTTGATTTATATAGCGCCCTCCACGCTGGATGGCGTCTCAGAGCGCTTCAAAGCTCAGTGCTCAGTGGTTAGAGTCAGGGCCCTAACCACTGAGCTACAGGACGTGGCTTGCGAGCGAGGCCAGGGCTCTAACCACTACCGAGCTACAGGGACACTAATTGGGGTGCTGGGGGAATCTTCTGGAATCTAAAGCCATGTCTTGTCAGCCTCTCTGCTCCCACACTGTGGCACTCCATCCCACAATCCCTCCGCCTCACTTCCTCTCTTACCTCCTTCAAGGCTGGTCTCAAGACCTTTCTCTTTGACTGTGCCTTCTGCTCCCCTCCTAACTCCTCCACCTCTCCTACTCTCCTTCCTTCTCCCTACCCAGACCAGCCCCCCTCCCCTCCCCACCACCACCTGCTCGGGTCCCAACCCACCTGTTCAACACCTTGGGATGTCCTCCCGACGTGAAAGGTGCTATATAAATGTAATTTTATTGTTGTTGTCAGGAATCTCAATCGAAGGCCGCCTGAGAGAGGCTCCCTCAGCCCCGAGCCACCCCGACAGAACCAGGACCTACTTTGATCTCCTCGGCATCTCTCTGCAGCAGGCAGGGCAGGAGACTGTGATCGAGGTCGCTCTCTCAGCCCTCGTCTTGCGAGTGGGGGGGGAAACACATATTCTAGGGTGGGGCCGAGCAATGCACACACAAGTGGAGGGGGTGAAGATGACAGTGGAGAAGAGGAGAGGAGTCACTCTCTCCTTCGATGCCGGGCTTGAAATCCTCATCGTCCTCCATTGCTTCCATCATCCCACCAGCCTCCAAATTGATCACTTGGGTCTATATCTGTTAGACACAAGCGGTCTGTCCCCTGACACTGGGGGGATGCTGGGTAAGTATTACTATTAATTATCATAATAATATGAGTAGTATCAGATTGGGAGGACGTCCCAAGGGGCGGTTTGGACTCTCAAGGATTTAAGAGATAGAAACAACAACAAAAACAAAATTTAATTTTTATAGCGCCTTTCATGTCAGGAGGACATCTCAAGGCACTGGACAGTCACTGCTTCAGACCCAAGCTGAGGACAGTGGGGGAGGGAAGGGGGGATTAGTAGGTGCCAATAGGTCCATTAAAGAGGAAAGTCTTGAGACAAGACTCGAAGGAGACCAGGGAGGGTGAGAGGCGGAGGGATTGCGGGATAGAGTTCCAAAGGTTGGGGGCAGAGTGACTGAAGCCTAGCCTGCCAATGATTGGGCGGGTGGGTCGGGGAATATGGAGCAGTCCAGAGCCCGCTGAGCAGAGTGGGCGGGCAGCTTGACAAGGGGATCTGAGGTCACGGATGTAGGGTGGGACAAGGTTGTGGAGGGCTTTATATGTGAGGTCCAGGATCTTGAATTGGATTCTCTGGATGATGCGGAGCCAATGAACCAAGGATGGGGGAGATGGATCACGGGTGAGGACATGAGCCGCAGAGTTTTGGATTATCTGCAACCTGTGGAGGGAGGAATTGGGAAGGCCGACAAGCAAGGCATTTGCATAATCAAGCCGGGATGTATTGAAGGCGTGGATGAGGGTTTCAGGGGCTTTGGGGGTGAGGTAGTGGCAGAGTCGGGAAATGTTGTGGAGTCACACAGTCATACTATCAACAGTCACATTCTCACACAATCACACATTCTCACATAGTCATACACACAAACACTCACACACAATCATACGTAGTCACACACTTATAGTCACTCACATACACAGTCACACTCACAAGGATGATTTGTGACACAGACTCAAACAGTACTTTCACTCAGTTACATTCACAGTTAAACACTCACTCCCACACTCCCTCCCTCCCTCCCTCCCTCACTCACTCACTCACTCACTCACACTCGTTCTTATACACTCTCACTCTGACAGTGTCTCTCTCCCTCTCTCACACTTTCCCTCTTTCAAACTCTCTCTCTCTCTCTCACACTCACTCAGTCACTCACACTCACATTCACACACTCTCCTCACAGTATCTCTCTCCCTCTCACAGTCTTTCTCTCTCACACTTGTTCTCCCTCTCTCACACACTCTCACGCACTCCTTCTCCCTCTCTCTCACACTCCCTCTCTCTTGCACTCTCACACGTTCTCCTCTCTCACTCTCCCTCTGTTTCTCTCGGTCTCGGGCACTCACACACTCCTCCCTCTCTCTCTCTCACTCTCCCTGTTTCTCTCTGTCTCGCACACTCACACACTCCTCCCTCTCACTCTCCCTCTGTTTCTCTCTGTCTCGCGCACTCACACACTCCTCCCTCTCACTCTCCCTCTGTTTCTCTCTGTCTCGCGCACTCACACACTCCTCCCTCTCTCTCTCTCACTCTCCCTCTGTTTCTCTCTGTCTCACACACTCACACACTCCTCCCTCTCTCTGACACACTCTCCCTCTATTTCTCCCTCTCGCCTTCCCTCACAGGTCGACTGCTTGGCTCTGATGTAAGTGTGAGGCGCTGGACTGAGCAGGAGGGCAGACAGGGGGAGAGGAGGGAAGAGCAGGGGGGGAGGGAGGAAGAGTGGGGAGAGTGGGGGCAGAGGAAGAGAGAGTGGAGGGAGAGGGAGGGAGAGTGGGGGGAGAGGGAGGGAGAGAGGGGCGAGTTGAGGGTAGGATCTCACACTCTCTCTGTCCGGCTGCAGCTCAGACCTCAGGAAGAGCAAAGTGGCTGTTGGTTGGTCAAGAAAAGGGACATTAAATCCCTTCTATTCCCAAACTCAACCCCCCCCCCCCACCCCCACCCCCAGCCTGACATAGAGGCATGAGGAGCCCATTCAGCCCAAGCAGTCCGATCCACAGTCTATTAGATCAGGTTGGAGCTCTCTCTCTTTCTCTCTCTCACTGTCTATCTTCCTGGGTTTTTCTCAGTCTCTCTGTCTACCTATCACTCAGTCTCTGGAATCATAGAATTTTACGGCACAAAAAGGAGGCCATTCGGTCTATCTAGTCTGTGCCGGCTCTTTGAAATGAGCAACTCAATCCCACCGTCCCGCTCTC
Organism: Hydrolagus colliei; assembly: GCA_035084275.1. Classification (NCBI taxonomy): domain Eukaryota; kingdom Metazoa; phylum Chordata; class Chondrichthyes; order Chimaeriformes; family Chimaeridae; genus Hydrolagus; species Hydrolagus colliei. Next base: position 466,997 of record CM068754.1, on the reverse strand, counting down.
TCCCCATAACCTAACAGACCTGTTCTCCCTAAATAAAGATCTAATTCTCTTTTAAAAGCTGTTATTGAATTGGCCACCACCTTTTCAGGCAATGCATTCCAGATTCGAACAATCCGCTGAGTGAAAACATTTCTCCTCAGCTCCCCTCTGCTTCATTTTGAAACTATTTAAAATCTGAGACCACGAGTCACTGATTCGCCCACCAGTGGAAACAGTTTTTCCTTATTCACTCTGTCGAATCCCCTCATGATTTTATAAACCTCTATTAGGTCTCCTCTCAACCTTCTCTGTTCCAAAGAGAATAAACCCAGCCTATCTAGCCTTTCCTCATAACTGAAGTCCCTCAATCCTGGTACCATTCCAGTAAACCTTCTTTGTATCCTTTCCAATGCCTTAACATCCTTTCTATAGTGTGGTGACCAGAATTGGACACAGTACTCTGGCTGAGGCCTAACCAAAGTTTTATAGAGGTTAGTCAGCACTCCCTACTTTTGTACTCTATACCCCTGTTTATAAAGCCAAGTTCCCATATGCCTTCTTAACGGCTTTGTCTGCCTGTCCTGCCACCTTCAACGAGTCACTAACACAAATCCTCAGGTCTCCCTGTTCGCTCACACCCCTTAAAATTGTACTATCTAGCCTATATTGCCTCCCCTCATTTCTTCTCCGAAAATGTATCACCTCACACTTCTCTGCATTAAACGTCATCTGCCATGTGTCTATCTCTCTTCCTCAGTGTTTCTCAGTTTCTCAAACTCTCTCTGTCTCATGCTCTCTCTGTTTCACTCTCTCTGCCTCTCCATCTGTCTGTTTATCTCTGTTTATCTCACTCTGTCTCACTCTCTTTCTGTCTTACTCTGTCTCTCACTCAATCTCACTCTATCTCACTCAACCTCACTCTATCTCATTCTTTCTACGTCTCACCATCTACCTCTCCCTCTCTCTGTCTCACGCCCTCTGTCTCACACTATAATTCCCAAGTGAGTAGCAGGAGAACCTGTGTGTGTGTTGGGATATGGAGGTATTAATAATTAATTATACTCTAGTTAGTTCCGATCAGGCACCAATTAAAACAATCTATCCACAACACAGGCATGGTCAGCGACCTTGAGCAAAAGGGAGAGAAACTACTTGCCCACACAAAACACCAGGTGCACATTCCCCTGCGCTGAGACAACCTTGGGTACTGGTCCATGCCAATAATCCAAGGGGCGCAATAACACCAGGAGCTTCTAGGATGAATAAAGAATTGAAGGAGAGAGGCTCGAGATATAGATAGGGACAGAGGACTCAATTAACAAAGGTGCAAAGGATTGTACTAATGATCTGGTTCATTCGGGAGGATATTGGGGAGTAAAGGTTCAATTCATAACATTGTTGGAGTTGGTGAAGAACTGGTTAAAATTAGTATAGACTGTTAAAAACAGAGAGTGGGCTAGAATGATGTTTTTGTATAACTGCTGTAGAAGATAAGGGAAGTTGCTACACATAGTTTGAGTTGTCAAGGTCACCATTAGAAACCGGCTAGAACAGACTGCGATAAGAAGAGCTTGTTTGCGAAGAAAGGCAGAGTTGGGTGTAAAAGAGAATGTGAATAAGCACGAGAGTGGCATGAGATGTTCACGTGAACACCATGTGTCCAAGAAAGGATAAAAGTGTTGAGACAAAGGAATAGAGCGGAGACGGAGGAGCAGAAGGAGAAGGACCTGGTGGAAGAAACTGTAACTGACAATAGCCAAGCCGCTCTCGAGAAAGGGAACCAACTGATGGAAGAGCTGTAACGTGACAGCAGATCCCCAAAGAGATCAACACCCCTACTTTTTCCTGAGACCGACTGAGAGGAAGCAAGGAAGAGAAAGGACTATTCCCTTTTAACCTGAAGAATGCGTGCCGGGTAGTATGAGATTGCATTATGAGAAACCTAGTGTATTTGGGCGTCATCACAAGAGGTGGATGACAGGTAAACCCAAAAGTGAAGACTAGGGCGTAATGCGATATTGAGACCCGAGGCAGAATCAGATAAGAGGGAATAGGTGAAAAGGGTGAACAAAGTAAAAGAAGAATCGGAAGGGAACAGAAGTAATGGAGTGGTTGACTGTTTGCATGCATTGTAGTCGTTTTATATGCTTTAGTGTCAGCTCAATGAGTATACCTGAATAAACGAATCTGCTTTAAAAGAGTAAGAGAATTTAATCTCCAACAATATGAGGCAGGATAAATGAAGAAGACCTTATCAATGCTAGCCAGCCTGGCACCAGGCCAATGAAGAATCAGAACTAATATGTGCAGAATGAGTATTGTGGAGGGGGCGTCAGGCTAGACAGAACAACAACAAAATCAACAATAACAAAATTGCACAGGGCCTTTCAGGTCAGCAAGACGTCCCAAAGCGCTGAACAGTCAGGTTGAGATCCGAGCGCGGTGGCGGGGGGGGGAGGTCAGGAGGGAAGGAGAGGGGGAAGAGTTAGTGGGGCAACCAAAGAGAAAGATCTTGAGACCTGCCTTGAAGGAGGAAAGGGAGGCAGCAAGGGGGAGGGGCTGTGGGATGGAGTTCCACAGTGTGGGAGCAGAGAGGCTGAAATGCTGGCCGCTGGTTAGGGTGGTGGACGCGGAGCAAGCCTGAGTCTGCTGAATGGAGGGTGCGGGCAGAAGGTATAACTGGACAAAGATTTGGGGAAATTGCCAAGCGGAGGAGAGCCATCTCAAAGTCTGGGAAAAGAAGGGAGGCGAACAACTCCCTACCACGCTGGCCTTTAGATGGTCTGGTTTTGACATGGCTTCTGAACAGTGTCCAAGTGATCAACTGGCTGAGTTAGTTAGGATGAGGCTGGTGGAAAAGTATAAAGATAGGAGAGAAAGAGTGGCTCATTACAACAGTTGGGGAGTGTCTCAGGGTAAACCGAGACCTCCAGGCTGCCACTGTTGTCCAGAATTACTGGAATTGGGTAGTATGGTTCTAGTTGTTTTGTTTTACACACAGGGAAAGGTCAGTTAGAGAAAGGAATACAGTATAATTGGGGTACCACCAGAGAAAGAGTAGAGATACGGACAGAGAGAGGGTGCTTTTGTGAGGAGCCTGAACCTGACTTATGGTCTAACAGCCTGAATGCAACATTGTATTCTACTCAGAACTGGTGGTTTGATTATTTACTCTTTTATTCTAACATTCTAAACTTGCTTATAATCAATAAATCACTAAACCTTTCTTAAGGATTGTTGGGTTATTATTTGGAACTCTCGGAATCTGTATATCCCACCTGTGTGTGTCCCACTCACTCTCACACGATTTCGCTTTCTCAGTCTCTCCAATCTCTGTCTCTCTTACTCACTGTCTAACTTACTCACTGTCTCTCATACACATTGTGTGTGTCTCTCTCAATTTACCTCTCCGTCTCTTACTTTCTGTCTCATTCTCTATTTCTGTTTCTCTCTTTTTGTGTCTCTTGCGCTCTCTCTCTCCGTCTCCATCTCTCACTTTCTGTCTCTCCTCAGTGTCTCTCAGTTGCTCTCTCAGTTTTATCTTTGTCTCTCAGTATCTTTCAGTCTCCCTTTGTCTCAATGTCTCTCTCTCTTTGTCTCTATGTCTCTCTCTCTTTGTCTCTATGTCTCTCTCTCTTTGTCTCTATGTCTCTCTCTCTTTGTCTCTATGTCTCTCTCTCTTTGTCTCTATGTCTCTCTCTCTTTGTCTCTATGTCTCTCTCTCTTTGTCTCTATGTCTCTCTCCATCACACAAACAAACTCCCTGATCTTGGGCTTGAATCCACAAACTTTGGTTTAGGACTGAGCCAGGCTGAGAGATTAAGAAAACCTTCCTGGTTCCTGTCCAGAAATCGTGAGCTTTAAACCGTATATTCTTTTCGCTGTGAAGATTTCATCTTAAATACAAAACCAATCACTATAAATGTAGATACATTATACACACCAAACTCATATACTGTAGTCTAACCCTCTAATACTAAGAGGTGAGGTAGGGAGAGGGGCGAGGCAGAGGGGGAGAGAGGGGTGAGGGGAGAGATGGCTGAGGGAATGGTGGCTGAGGGAGTGGTGGAATGAGGTGTGGGAGAGGGGGAGAGAGAGAGGTGGGAGAGAGGGGTGAGGGGAGAGATGGCTGAGAGAGTGGTGCGGGAGAGAGTGGTGTTGGAGGGATGAGGGGAGAGAGGGCTGAGGGAGTGGGGGAGAGAGGTGATGGGGGAGAGAGAGGGTGTGGGAGAGGAGGAGAGAGGGGGTGGGGAGGAGAGAGGGAGTGTGGGAAGGGGGAGAGAGGGTGTGTGGGAGAGGGGGAGAGAAGCAGTGGGGGAGAGAGGGTTGGGGAGAGAGGGGGTGTGGGAGAGGGTGTGGGAGGGGGTGGGGGAGAGAAGCAGTGGGGGAGAGGGGATGTGGGAAAGAGGGAGAGAAGGGGTTAGGAGAGAGGGGGTGGGGAGAGAGGGGTGTTTTGCTGTTGTCTTTTGAGAGAACATTGGAAACTAAGTGAACACAATCACAATCATATGTGTTTTTTAAGTAAATAAATGGTAAAAATGTGCCCACATTCCTGTTACCGTAATCTAAAAATAGCCAACATAGGACATCAACAGGAAACTCAGACTTCAACTCAACTCAACTTCAAAGACCTTCCCTTTCTTCTTTTTGTGCCTTTAGGGTTTCATATTTCCTGACCTGGTTTTAAATAATTATAATACTAATAAGTATAATAATCCAGAACCTGTGGCTCAGTGGTTGAGCAGGCCTTAAAAGCGCGTACAAGTTGTGTTTGAATCCAGGCAGTTACAACAAAAACAACTTTGATTTATATTGCGCCCTCCACGGCTGGACGATGTCTCAGAGCGCTTCACAATACTGGATCCTGGGGGTGAGCCTGGGGTGGGGGTAGAAAGGTGACCAAAGGCACGGTCGAAAAGAAAGGTCTTTAGCCCACACCTGAGACTAGGAAGAGAGGACGCGAGGCAAAGGGAGTGAGGAAGGGAGTTCCAGAGCCTCGGGGAGTAGTGGCTGAAGGCACGGCCACTGATGGTGGAGTGAAGGATTCGGGGGACATTCGGGGCCAGATCTGGTGGAGTGAAAGCAATGGATGCTGGTTTGAGGAGAGAGGAGGTCGGAAAGGTAGGGGGTGCAGAGGAATGGAAAGATTTGAAAACAAGGGTAAGGATCTTGAAATCGATCCTTTCTGGGAGAGGGAGCCAGTGAAGTCTGGCAAGGACTGGGGTAATAAGGAAGCGAAGTTTGGTGCAGGTGAGAATGTGGGCAGCAGAGTTTTGCATGAGCTGGATTTTATGGATTGTGGAGGAGGGACTGAGTATCTACAGGCTTTTGGGGTAGAGAATTCCGTAAATTCACTACCCTCTGAGTGAAGACGTTTTTTCTCAACCAGTGCAAAATGGTTGACCACTAATTTGAAGACGGTGACCCCTGGTTATAATTTCTCCAACCAGTCTCCCACTATCCACTTTGTCTTGCCCCTTAATAATCTTATAGATTTCTATAAGATCACCTCTCTTTCTTCTATATTCTAGAGAAGATAGGCCTAGATTGCTCAACCTATCATAACTCATTCCCCTCATCCCAGGTATCAACCTGTAAATCTACGTTATACAACCTCCAAGGCAAGCACATCTTTCTTAAATAAAGGAAGAGGATGCAGCCAATGCCACAGTACCGGAGGAGAGGGTAGAAGAAATGGATAGGGTTAGTACAAAACAGAGAGGAAGTACAATAAAGGTTGGCGATGCTCAAGGAAGATAAGTCCCCCGGTCCGGATGGGATGCATCCTAGGTTACTAAGGGAAGTACGGGAGCAAATAGCAGAGACAGTGGCCACAATCTTTCAATCTTCCTTGGACACAGGGGTGGTGCCAGAGGACTGGAAGGTTGCTAATGTTACTCCCCTGTACAAAAAGGGGCAGAAGGACAAACCTGGGAACTACAGGCCAGTCAGTCTAACGTCAGTAATGGGCAAACTTCTAGAGTCTATAATCAGGGACAAGATAGATCTTCACTTAGAAAGATATAGGCTAATAAAGGACAGCCAGCATGGATTTGTTAAAGGCAAATCTTGCCTGACAAATCTGATAGAATTTTTCCATGAGGTAACGGAATGGGTGGTCTAGGTCAGCGCAGTTGATGTGGTTTACATGGACTTTCAAAAGGCATTTGACAAAGTGCCGCATGAGAGGCTTATTAGGAAAGTAGAGACCCACAGCGTTAAAGGGACAATGGCAGCGTGGATCCACAACTGGCTACGAGACAGAAAGCGGAGAGTTGTGGTTAGTGGCTGCTTTTCAGACTGGAGAGAAGTGTGCAATGGCGTCTCCCAGGGATCAGTTTTGGGACCACTGCTCTTTCAAAAAATATATAATGATCTGGACTTGGGTGTGCAGAGCACAGTTTCCAAGTTTGCAGATGATATTAAATTAGGGAGAATAGTAAATATTGAGGAGGATAGTAACCATCTGCAAGAAGTTATAGATAAAATGGTAAAGTGGGCAGACACATGGCAGATGAAGTTTAATGCAGAGAAATGTGAGGTGATACATTTTGGGAGAAGAAATGAGGGGAGGAAATATAGTACAATTTGAGGGAACAGAGAGATCTGGGGATTTGAGTCAGTGACTCTTTGAAGGTGGCAGGACAAGTAGAACAAAGCTGTTAATAAGGCATATGGGATACTAGGCTTTATAAATAGGGGTATAGAGTACAAAAGTCAGGAATTGCTGACTAACCTCTATAAAACTTTGGTTAGGCCTCAGCTGGAGTACTGTGTCCAATTCTGGACACCATACTATGGAAAGGATGTTAAGGCATTGGAAAGGGTACAAAGCAGGTTTACTAGAATGGTACCAGGATTGAGGGACTTCAGTTTTGGGGAAAGGCTAGATAGGCTGGGTTTATTCTCTTTGGAACAGAGAAGGTTGAGAGGAGACCTAATAGAGATTAATAAAATTATGAGGGGATTCAACAGGGTGAATAAGGAAAAATTGTTTCCACTGGTGGGCGAATCTGTGACTCGTGGTCACAGATTTAAAATAGTTTCAAATCGAAGCAGAGGGGAGCTGAGCAGAATTTTTTTCACTCAGTGGGTTGTTCGAATCTGGAATGCATTGCCTGAAAAGGTGGTGGAGGCCAATTCGATAACAGCTTTTAAATGAGAATTAGATCTTTATTTAGGGAGAACAGGTCTGTTAGATTATGGGGAGACAGCGGGGCAGTGGGATTGAGTTGCTCTGTTGAAAGAGCCGGCACAGACTAGATGGGCCGAATGGCCTCCTTTTATGCCGTAAAATTCTATGATTCTATGAAGGAGACCAAAACTGGACACAGCATTCCAGGTGCTGTCTCACCAGCTGCTGTCTCATACAGCTGCAGCAAGTATACTCTTATCCTACTCTTATATTCTAACCCTTTTATAATGAACGCCAACATACCATTAGCCTTCCTATCTGCTTGCTGTACCTGCAAGCTAACTTTTTCTGACATCCAATGACACACAAGTCCCACTGAATGCTAACACTATTTAGTCTCTCCCCTTCTAAAGAATAATCTGCTCCACTCTTTTTACCACCTCGGTGGATGATTTCACACTTCCCTACATTATATTTCATCTGCCACCTACCTGCCCACTCATCCAGCCTAACTATATTGCACTGCATTTTTAAAATGTCATCCTTGGTGTTTACTCTCCCTGCTAATTTAGTGTCATCCGCCAATTTGGATGTTTTAAGTTTGATGTCCTCATCTAGATCGTTGATGTAGATTGCAAATTCTTCACTTCATTGCAAATTCTTCACTGAATTTATGGAATTCAACAACAACAACAACAACAATTTACATTTATAGAGCGCCTTTCACGTTGGGAGGACGTCCCAAGGCGCTGCACAGGAGGCATGTGACCCGAGCTGGGAGGGGAGTGTTTGGGAAGGGGTGAAACACGAAGGGGAGGTAAAAGAGTTCGGGGTGGAACAAAAGGCACAATCGAAGAGGAAAGTCTTCAAACCGGCCTTGAAAGAGGAAAGGGAAGAGGCGAAACGGAGGGATTGAGGGATGGCATTCCATAAGGTGGGAGCGGAGAAACTGAAGGCCCGGCCTCCGATGGTGGGGCGGTTCGGGCGGGGGGCTTGGAGCAGGCCAAGTCCTGTTGAACGGAGGGTCCGGGTGGGCGTGTAGGGGGAGAGTAGATCAGTTAGGTAGGATGGGGCAAGGCCGTGTAAGGCCTTGTAGGTGAGGACGAGGATCTTAAATTCGATCCTCTGGAGGATGGGGAGCCAGTGGAGCCGGGCGAGGGTGGGAGTTATGTGGTCACGGAGGCGGGTGCGGGATAGTACACGGGCTGCAGAGTTTTGGATGACCTGCAGCCTATGAATGGAGGAACTGGGGAGGCCGACTAGGAGAGAATTTCCGTAATCCAGCCGTGAGGTGATGTACGCGTGCACAAGTGTTTCGGCAGCGCGGGGGGTAAGATAATTGCGGAGCCTGGCAATGTTGCGCAGATGGAAATAGGCGGTGCCGGTCAAGGCGCGGATGTGGGGGAGGAAGGAAAGTTTTTGATCGAACATGATGCCGAGGTTCCTGATTGGCTTTGTGAGGTGGAGAGTGCAGCCTTGGATGTTGAGGCTGGCAGCGCCCGATGTGCGGAGGCGCTGGCTTGAGCCAATCAGGAGGGCCTCGGTCTTATTCACGTTCAATTGCAAAAAGTTGTCCCTCGTCCACGATTCGATGTCGGACAGACATGCTGTCAGAACATCGATCGTCTGGGGGTTGAGGGATGAGGCAGAAAGGTACAACTGGGTGTCATCCGCAAACATGTGGAAATTTACCCCATGTCTGCGGATGACGTCGCCCAGGGGGAGCGTGTAAAGGGTGAAAAGAAGGGGACCGAGGACAGAGCCCTGAGGGACGCCGTGGGAAACTGTGCGGGGGTTTGAAGAGAAGCCATTGGAAGAAACAAAATGTAAACGGTGGGTCAAATAAGAATGGAACCATTCAAGGGCTGTGCCTTGAAGGTTAAGGTGGGAGGAAAGACGTTGAAGGAGGATGTTGTGATCGACTGTATTGAACGCAGCAGACAGGTCAAGGAGGACGAGGAGGCAGAGGGAGCCCTGGTCACAGGCGGTTAGGATGTCATTTGTGACCTTAACCAGGGCAGTTTCTGTGCTGTGGATAGGGCGGAAACCTGATTGTAGGGGTTCAAGAAATGAGTGAGTTGAAAGGAAAGAGCGGAGCTGGGAGATTCATTGGGAAATTCACTACCCCAGAAGGCTGTAGATGCTCAGTCCTTGAACATTTTCAAGGCTGAGACTGATAGATTTTTGAAAAATAGAGGGATTAGGGGATATGGGAATATGGCAGGTAATTAGAGTTAGGTGAGCAGATCAGCCATGATCTTATTGAATGGCGGAGCAGGCTCGAAGGGACAAATGGCCTACTCCTGCTACTAATTCTTATGTTCTAAATAGTTGAGGCCCAAGCACTGATCCCTGTGGCACTCCATTAGTCACATCCCGCCAACCTGAGAAGGACCCATTTATCCCTACTCTTTCTTTCCTACCCGTTAGCCATTCTTCAATCCATTTTAATATATTTCCTCCAATTCCATCTTTTGGATCAACATTTTGTGCGGCACCTTATCGAATGGCTTTTGGAAATCCAAATACACTACATCTACTGATTCCCCACTGTCTAATCTACTTGATACATCCTCAAAATATCTAAAAGATTTGTCAAGCATTACTTCCATTTTCATAGCCATGTTGACTTTGTCTAATTATATTGTTATCCTCTAAGTACCTCACTGTGGCATTCTTAATCAAGGATTCTAGAATATTCCCTACAACCGATGTCAAACTAACTGATCTATAGTTCCACAACTTTTCTTTCCCACCTTTCTGAAATAATGGTGTGATGTTTGCGATCTTCCAATCCATGGGAATATAAGAAAAGGGCTGAGATACTACAGGGAGTGTATCAGAAGCTGGGGAAAACACTAAAGAGTGGAACCTCGAAGAGGCTAATATCTGGACTACTCCTGGTGCTTCGTGTAAGTAAGCTCCAAAATGGTAGGATCAAACACATAAATGCTTGGCTGGAGAAGTGGTGTAGAAAGGAGGGCTTCAGGTTCCTGGATCATTGGGAACAGTTCTGGGGCAGGTGTAACCTGTACAAGATGGATGGGTTACACCTAAACAGTGTAACCCATCCATCTTGGGAACAATGTCCTTGCAGGGAGGTTATCCAGTGCTATAGGGGAGGGCTTAAGCTAATTTCGAAGGGGGAAGGGAATGTAAAAAGCAGTAGTCCAGAAAAAGGAGGGATAAGACCAGAGAAAAATGCAGAACAGGCTAAGTTGGTCTTGGAATGCAGGAGCATAAATGCCTGGAGTTTGACAAACAAGATTGGTGAGCTGCAGGCTCAAGTTGCTGCAGGGGAATATGATGTAGTAGGAATATGAAGTTTAATGTAGAGAAATGTGAGGTGATGCATTTTGGGAGGAAGAATGAGGAGAGATTCCCCCAGTTATTATCTTATATTTATGTCTGTTGGTTACATGAGTAACCAACGTTATTGAACACTTTTATAATTTTAAACCTCTCAATTAGGTCCGCTCTTAAACATCTCTTCTACAGCTTCATCTAGCAAGTCTGTCCTGGTAGCAGCAACAACTTGAACAACAATTTCAATTGATGTAACACCCCCCACCCAGGACAGTGACAATGTGTTGTCCGTCTGCTGTTCTCTTCCCATCCCTGCTGTATCTTCCTGTGGACACAGATGAATGGATCAGGTCCTATCTCCAAAGGTTGCTTGAACAACAACAACAAAACAATAACAAAATTAAACTTGCAATCCCTTTCACGTCAGGAGGACGTCTCAAGGCACTGAACAGTTAGTTCGTGACCCGAGTAGAGGTGGGAGGGTCGGGGTAGGGGGAAGGGGAAGGAGAGAAGGGGAGGGGGAAGAGTTGACTGCACCAAAGGTGCAGTCAAAGAGGAAGGTCTTGAGACCGGCTTGGAAGGAGGAAATGGAGGAAGTGAGGTGAAGGGGCTGTGGGATGGAGTTCCATTATGTGGGAGCAGAGAGGCAGAAAGCCCATCACCGATGGTTAGGTGGATTGGGTGGTGGACGCGGAGCAGGCCAGAGTTTGATTAACAGAGGGGACCAGGAAGAGATGTTCTTGGTTTAAAGGCTGTTCTGACTGATAGCCTATCAAGTCCTGGATGAGAGTTAACTTTCTCCAATCGAATGTTGAGAAGACTGAGGCTTGGCTCATTTCAGCACCTTCTCACCTCAGGCACTCTTCATGGATGCACACTCCACTTTACCGAGCTATTATGGAACCTTGTTCAAGTCTTATTCAACTCTAAACTTTCATTTAACCCATAGATCCATGATGGATTCAGCTTTCCCCATCACTACAACATTGCCTGTCTCTGCCACTGCCTCTTCCCTCAGGACACTGAAACCCTTATCCACGCTTTAATTATGTCGAGGCTTGACATAATTCCCTGCTTGTCAGTGTTCCCAAACATTCTATCCACAAACTACAGGTAATAACTCAGAACTCCGAAGCACGTGCTCCCTTCCTCACCAGGCTCGGTGACCCTATCACTCACACTCTTGCTTGGCTCCATTGGCTCCCCATTCCCCCAGAGTATCAGTTCCCAATCATCATCCTCAATTTTAAAGCCCTCCTTCAAGAGAGCAAGAGTGGTCTTGCTCCTTCCTACCTCTGTGACCTACTAAACCTAATGTGCCCAATCCCTCCACTCAACAGAAACTGGCCTGCTTCATGAACATCATCCTGCTCACTCCACCATCAGCGGTTAGGCTTTCAGCCTTTCTGCCCTCACCCACTGTAATTCCATCTCGGAGAAAACTCTGCCTCACTCCCTTCCTTTTCGCCTTCAACAACTATCTCAAGACTTTCCTCTTTGACTGCACCTTCATTCATCCTCCCAATGTGAAAGGCGCTGTATAGTTATACTATGTTATTTATCTGACAAAATGTACAGTAATTCCAAAACTCAAAAAGGTTTCAGTAACTCAAAAAAGGGTTGACATGATATCCACAATATATAAACACATGTTGCTGGGGACAATTAGCAGGTCAGACAGTATCTATAGAGAGAGGAAAGTGAGCTAACATTTCAGGTTGATTTTGGTTTTTATTTTTTATTTCCAGCATTTTCAGTATTTTGCCTGTTGTTTTTTGGCCACAATATCTTTTGATTTGTATCAGTCTTTTAGCAGCTCATGTGGTTATGGAAATCAAAAGCAATAACCAGTTCCATGTTTTTGTTGTTTTCATGTTTGAAATGTGTTATACTGATTCAACTGTGATATGTTACACAGTAAAATCATTGTTAATTTAATTGATCAGCTGGTTGTCACTAATCTCAATGCATGTGGGACCAATTGTCACTAATCTAAATGCTTGTGAGATCTCCCCTTCTCCTTGGGAATTCTCCCTGCAGTTTAAGTAAAGCTCTTATCAGCCACCTGCCTGACTCACTCTTGATTGAAACCTGTGCCGCCTGCACCAGCAGTTGTGACTGTCTCTCACAGACAATGCATCGACAAGAAATAGTTCTTCCAATAGCTTTCATTTACTACCCCATTTTGGCCGCACTTCAGGTCCCTGGTATGTCCCCACAGCCGAGTAGCATGCAGCCAAAGCATTCTTTATGCTCCTTACTAATCTGTCCAGCGCCTTGGGACGTCCTCCCAATGTGAAAGGTGCCCTGCAAATATAACTTTATTGTTATTGTTGTCTGTGAGTTCAGTTATGAAATACTTAAATTGTGGTGTTTGTCACACACTGTCACGCTAAGTTGCTAATAGAATGAAATGAATATGCAGTAACAACAACAACAAATTACATTTACAGAGCGCTTTCCAAGTCCGGAGACGGTTGAGATTCTGGACAGTCCAGGGTCCGAGATGGCAACAGAGTGGGGAGGTAGGAATAGGACCACTAGAGGACAATCTGAGGTGCAGTGAAGGGTCTTGTGATGCAATTTGAAAGAGGCAAGATGGTTTGAGGCAAATGGACACCGGGATAGAGTTTCAGAGAAAGGAAGTGTACAGTCTGTAGCTTGACTAGAGGTGGGCATGTAGGGTAGAAGATGTGAAGCAAAGAGTTTGTTGAGTTTGAGGAGATCACAGAGATAAAATAAGGTTTCTAAGAATAATTGCTGCACCTTATCATGTCTTTGAGATGTCTCAAAGCATTTCACAAATCTAGTGTGAAGTGGATTGACTGTATTTTGTAGGTGAAACATGACAAGCAGTTATGCTCAGGAATGTTTTCATCAACACCTATGGAGTGAGTAACCAATTTTATTTGGGAATTGTTGGCCAGTGTTGTGGGAGACAGAAATTTTCTTCACATTTTAAATAGTTCAACGGGATCCTCAGTGTTCACGTGAACTTGCAGACAAACCTCATCTCATCAGACAAATGGTACTTCTGACAATACAGTGTCATCTTAGACTATGTGACTTCAAATCGCAATGTGAGACTTGAATCCGCAACATTCTGACACACAGGTGCATAAGGTGCGTAAGACTCATAAGGTGCATTTGACTTTGCACTTTCCATGTCTTCTAGATGTCTCAAAGCACTTCACAGAATGTAGTGTGAAGTCAATTGACTGTATAATTGTGGGCAAAACATGGCAGGCAATTGCACACAGCAGCGTACCACAAACATTCGTGGATTGAAATGACCAATTTATCGTAGTTTTGTTGGGGAGGGATTATTATTAGGTGCGTGGAGTAAGGAAACTTGCCCAAGGTTTTGCCCTGACCTGCCTGGATTCAAAACACAGATCTCACACTTGTAACGTGTAAGGCTTGTGCTCTATCCACTGAACTATAGGACTCCACAAGTAAGAGTGTGGCATGAGGCTGACATTCAATAGTTTAGGGCGAAGATCTTGAACTTGATCCTCTGAGGGATGGGGATCCAGTGTTCAAGGATGGGTGTGATCAACTTGTGGAGTTTTGTGCAGGAGAGGACGCAATCTACAGACGTCTGGAAAGGCTGCAGGTTGTGAAGGGAAGAGGCAAATAGACTTTGTTTGCAGAGATTGAGATTCAAGCCTGAATATGCTGAAGGCATAAGTTCAGGTGACTAAGTGCTGGAGCAAGGGAACACTCAAGGCTCAAAGGATGAAATCTCCAAGCAGAAGTAGAGTCCAGTAATTCAGTGATTAGAGCACTCGGCTCACAAATGAGAGACCTGGGTTCGATTCCTGGCAGGTCAAGGCAAAACCTTGGGCATGTTTCCTTACTCCATACGCTGAACAATAATGCCTAAAAAGAACAAAAAAACCCATCATAATTTGGTCACTCAATCCATTGCTGTTTGTGGGACACTGCTGTGTGCAATTAGCTGCCACATCTGTCTCCAAATTATACAATCAATTAACTTTACAGTATATTCTGTGAAGTGCTTTGAGTTGTCTGGAAGATGTGAAAGTGCTATATCAAATGCAGGGATTATTATTGCATTATATTATAAGTAAACAGAAATTGAAACAGGGGATGGAAAGAGAGCCCTGAGGAACTCTGTGATAATGTGGTAGTTTGTGTGGAGGGAGTGGGGGGGTGCTATGAAAGAGGTAAACTTGAAAGATCCAAGAACAAAACCAGGAAAGGACAGAAAGATGAAGGTTGAGAGGAGAGATGTAGGAGAAGGATATGATCAATAGTATTGGCAATAGATCAGGGAGAGAAAACCCAGGGTGCAGATGGAGAGAATGGCATTGGTGATTTGGACCAGGATTGGAGCGGTTCCTGTAGGAAGTCCAGGCACAGGAAAGACTGCTTACCTTCACCATCCTGGTCCTGGTAGGTGCTACTTAAATATAATTTCCTTTGGTTTGCATTAATGATGATTTCTTCAATTTTAGATGATCAACATGACAATTGTACAGTATATTTCTGGACGTGTAAAGCATGGCATGCAGATATTTCCTGAGATTCCAAACATACAATGGCATCTAATTGACAACCAGTCAATACCAATATAATTACCTGTCACATCAGCAAGATATATAGTGAAATGTACTGACTACGTGATTTTGTGAGTAAAACAGAGTAGCCACCTTGTGCACAGCAGTGTCCCTAAAACAAGAAATGATTGATTTGTTGGCTGAGGGATATAACTTTAAATAAAACATTTTATAATTTAGCCATAAATTGGTGTCAGCTGGGCTCATTAGTTACATACTCTCCTCTGCCACAGAAAGCTGTGGTTTCAAGGTTACTGTTATCAGGACAGACGAGATAGGTTAGTCTTTTTATGCTGGAGAAGAGACATTTAAGAGGGGACATAATTGAGATGTTTAAAATTATAAAAGGATTCAATAAGGTTACATGAATAGGAGATGATCATGGGTTGAGGAGTCTGTAACCAGCAGGCATGAGTATAAGATAATAACTCCACCAGATGCCACTACTGCCTCACCTCTCGGGCTACTGAAACCCTTGTCCACGCGTTCATCACATCAAGGCTCTACAACGGAAACTACCTCCTCATCAGCCTTCCTGGAACTTCCATTCATAAGCTGCAGACCATCCAGAACTCTGCAGCTCGTGTCCTCACCCGCACCTAGCTCCACTACCACATCACTCCCACCCTCGCCCGGCTCCATTGGCTCCCATTCCCCCAGAGGGTCGAATTCAAGATCCTCGTCCTCACCTTCAAGGCCATTCATGGCCTTGTTCCCTCCCCCCACCCCCAACCTCTCCTACCTGCTGTCTCCATAAGACCCTGCCTGCCCACTCTGTTCAGCAGGCTCCAGCCTGCTCCTTGTACACTGCCTGACCTGCCCTACAATTGGGTGGACAGGCTTTCAGCCTCTCTGCCCCCACACTCCATCCCACAGTTCCTTCGCCTTGCTCCCTCCCTCAACACCTTCAAGGCTGGTTTCAAGACCCTCCTCTTCGAACATGCTTTCTGCTGCCCTCCCAACTATATCCCTGCCCTGCAAATTCTCTCCCTGCCCTCCCCCCTGCCCCACCCCTCTCCTTTGCTCGTGTCCTGACCTGACTGTTGAGTGCCTTGGGTTGTTCTCCCGTTGTGAAAGGCGCTCTATAAACGTAATTTTGTGGTTGTTGTTGTTTGTGATTGGTGATGAAGGTAAAAGATAGTTTTAAACTATTTCCAAAAGAGGGCAGTGAGTTTGTTGAAATTGTGATTAACCCAGACAGTGAGATTGTGGACCTCGCTGCCAAAAGTGTGATTAAACCAGACAGTGTGGGACCAGGGCTCCCTCTGCCTCCTTATCCTCCTGGACCTGTCTGCTCCATTTGATGCAGTCGACCACACCATTCTCCTCCACTACCTGTCCTCCGTCATCCACTACAGTGGTACCGCACTCACCTAGTTCGAGTCCTACCTCACAAACCGCTAGCAGTACATCTCCATAAATGGCTTTTCCTCCCGCTCTCATCCGATTACCTGAGGGGTACCCAGGGATTCATCCTTGGCCCCCTTCTCTTCCTCATCTACATGCTCCCTCTTGGGGAAGTCATCTGCAGTCATGGGATACACTTCCACATTATCTGGATGACACTCAGCTCTATTTGTCCACCTCACTTTGTGACCCCCAGTCTCTGATTTACTGTCAGCCTGCCTGTCGGACATCAAGAGCTGGATGAGCGCGAATGTCCTACAGCTGAATGTTGACAAGATGGAAGCCATACACTTTGGCGATCATCAACATCTCCAATCTAACGGCTCTCACCTCCTCCACCTTCCCGGCCTGCCCCTAAAACTCTCTGAACCTGTGCGCAACCTTGGCATCAGGTTCGACCCCCAACTGTCCTTTCTCCCCCACATCCGGTCCCTCACCAGCACTGCTTTCTTCCACCTCCGACAGATCGCCCGTCTCCGGCAATATCTCACCCCAAAAGCCACTGAAACCCTGGTCCATGCCTTTGTCACATCTCGCCTGAAATATTCCAATGCCGTCCTCGATGGTCTCTCCACCACAATCCAGAAAATCCAATTCATTCAAAACTCTGCCGCCCGCATTTCTCGCACATACCAAGCTTCGCTCTCCCATTACCCCAGTCCTTGCCAGACTTCACTGGCTCCCTGTCCCAGAGAGGATTGATTTCAAGATCCTCACCCTTGTTTTCAAATCCCTCCACTCCTCTTCAACCCCCCTATCTCTCTGATTTCCTCTACCCTCAAATCAATACCCATTGCCTTCGCTCCACCCATTCTGACCTACTCCTTGTCTCCCGAATCCTCCGCTCTACCCTCGTGGCCGTGCCTTCAGCCACTACGCCCTGACGCTCTGGAACTCCCTTCCTCACTCCCTTCACTTCGCCGCCTCTCTTCCCAATATCGGGCCCCAGCTAACGACCTTTCTCTTTGAACACGCCTTTGGTCACCTTTCCACCCCTGCCACTGGTTCAGTCCCAGGATCCGTTACTGTGAAGCGCTCTGAGATACCATCCGGTCTAAAGGGTGCAATATAAATTGAAGTTATTGTTGTTATTTTAGTGCACATGCATTTGAAATCAAAATCTTTCAAATGAGGAAGAAACAAATAGAGGAATATGAGAAGGAGTAAAGAGTGGAGTGGGGATAGAAAATATCAACACTGGCAGGAACTGACTGGGTTGAATAGCCAGTTTCCACTCTGCAAATCTTTGTAAACGGGATCTTATAAAAGAGAATAATAATAAAAAAGATGATGTTTTCATTTCAGTCCATCTTATTCTACATCACCCCCAAAGCCGCTGAAACACTCATCCATGCCTTCATTACATCCCAGCTCAACTATGTAAATGCCCTTCTTATTGGTCTTCCCAATTCCTCCCTCCACAGGCTGCAGATGATCCAAAACTCTGCAGCCCATTTCCTCTACCATTCGAGACTCTGTGACCCCATCTCCCCCATCCTCGCCTGACTCCACTGGCGAGGATCACCCAGAGGATCCAATTCAACAACAACAAGAAGAACAACAAAATGACATTTATAGAGTGCCTTTCACGTCGGGAGGAAGTCAATTCAAGATCCTGGTCCTCACATTTAAAACCCTCCACAACCTTACCCCACCTTACACCCGTGACCTTCTATTCTCTTACCAACCTGCCCGTCCCCTCTGCTCAGCAGGATCTGGCCTTCTCCACATCCCCGACCCACCCGCCCCATCATTGACAGGCAAGCCATCAGCCACTCTGCCCCCAAGCCTCTGTAACTCCATCCTGCAGTCCCTACGCCTCACACCCTCCCTGGCCTCCTTCAGGTCTTGCCTCAAAACTCTCCTCTTTGAAGGACCCATTGGCAACTCCATATGCCCCCCTTCCCTTCCCTCTGTCCTCCAAGCGGAGGTCAGAGGGAAGGGATATGGCAATATGGTCCCAAGGCACTGGACAAAGGTCCAGTGCCTTGGGACGTCCTCCTGACATGAAAGACGCTATACAAGTGTAATTTTGTTGTTGTTGTTTCTCTGGTTGTGATTAAATTATAGCAAATTGTTCATTCATCGACCCAGTTCTTATTCCATATAATTCACAGAGCGACTTTGGCAATATAAATATGCTTGGTTCTAATGACTACAATTGTAATTGCTGAACCTGTCTGTGTTGTGTCTTTCTCTGCAGTAAACCTATTGGCCATCGTGATCCTGTCCCGAGGAAACTGCGGTCTCTCCAAATGCATCACTCGTTACCTGGTGGCGATGGCGGCGGCTGACCTGCTGGTGGTGGTGTTTGATGTGATATGTTACCGCACTGGTTACCTTTATTTTGCCAGCACCGTGCTGAACATCACCCCAGTCTGCCGTGTCAATATAGTCCTCTTCACGGCCTCCACAGATTGCTCAGTGTGGTTCACAGTCGCTTTCACCTTTGATCGCTTCGTAGCCATTTGTTGCCAAAAACTGAAAGGAACATTTTCTACCGACCAAATGGCAGCCAGGGTGATTGGAAGCTTCATCGCCATCAGCTGTTTGAAGAGCTCGGTGCAGTATTTTATATTCGGGCCTCGCTACATGATTAACAATGTTTCCTGGGGCTGCGTCCACACTCAGAGCTTTAACTCACTGCTCGGGTGGAAAATCTATGCCTATATTCTGTACATCTGGAATCCTTTGCTCCCATTCCTGCTGATTCTACTTCTCAATGCTCTGACCATCAGATACATCCTGGTGGCCAGCAGAGTCCGGAGGAGACTCAGAGCCGGTAACGATACCGGGAACCGTAAAGATCCAGAGATGGAGAGCCGCAGGAAGTCCATCGTCTTACTCTTTGCTGTTTCAGGCAGTTTTATTCTGCTCTGGATGACTTATGTTGTTAATGGCATATACGGCAGAATCACACAAAACTACTATTACAATAGTGTGGATGATCCATTGTTCATCAGGCAAGAAGTGGGGATTATGCTCCAGCTTTTTAGCTGTGGCACAAACACGTGTATTTATGTGGTGAGCCAGAGGAAGTTCAGAGAGGAGCTGAGAAATGGGCTGCTTTTTCCGTTCACTCAACTTCTTAAGCTAAGAGCCATGTTGAAGCACTGAAATAAATGTGTGTTGGTTTCCCAATGACTGAAATTAATGATTGAGCCAGGAATTAGTTTGTACTGCTCTGCCAGGAATCAGAATGGCTGAGATAGTGTGTTTTGTTTGGTCAGCCTGGTGTCTGACACATGACCCATGACGTGCTTCAGTTCATGTTAGGTTCATGGTTTGTTACTAACCTTCCCAAATCTCAGGGATGCATCATGATTGTCTAATTCTGAAAAGTATTAGGCAAGGGTGACAACAGGTTGAGCCCCTCACAAGTGGATCAAAATACATATTTGTAAACCGGTGAGAATTTAATGCTTACACAAGCAAATCTCTGTGTTTGGAATAAAATGTAAATTTAGAGGAACTCCTCATGCTTATGCAATTCAGAGTTTATTAAGTCCAGGTTCATGAGAGCCAAGGCTTGGTGATCCGAATGTCGTATGCAATCTGGAGCACCACTGACATGCCTCCTCACTGCCCAATTTTCCTTTTTGACTGTGCCTATGACCATCTTCCTGGCCTCCTTGACGTTTACCCCTTGCAGTTATATGAATGCATTTTGTTGTTGTTTTGAGGTAACTGCCAGAGTCTGACCAACTAAACCATGGTAGCGTGCCATTGAGAGCACTGTCAAACCTGCCACAGTTTGTCCAGCTGGGACCACCCTACCTGATAGGTCTTTTACTTGCTGGGTTAACAGGAACTGAGAAGAAAGAATTCTTGCCCCTTAGTACCTGAACAGTAACAGTAGTAGAAATTTAGAACATTACAAGTTTCATAGCAAAATATTTTTTTCCCAGAAACAATTCAAAATATCAAAGGTTTAAAGAAATCTAGAATAGGAGGGAAAGCTAAAAACGTTTTACAATATAACAACAACAACAAATTACATTTATAGAGCCCCTTTCACGTCGGGAGGACGTCCCAAGGCGCTGCACAGGAGGCGTGTGATTTCAGTAAGGAGAAAAACGTATGAAGAGAAAATCGATCAACTACTGCATTTGAAACTGGACAAACTTCCAGGTTCACTTTGGCTTATAGTGGATACATCCTCGTCCTCACCTGGCCTTGCCTCACCCTACCCCACCCTACCCCAACTCTGTGACCTCCTAACCACCTACCAACCTGTCTGCTCCCTCCCATCAGCGGGCTCCGGCCTGCTCCACATCCCCGACACACTTGCCCCACCATCGGCGGTAAGACTTCATTCACTCTGCCCCCAACAATTGGAATTCCATCTCTCAATCCCTCTGGCTCATGCCCTCCTTGGCCATCTTCAAGACCCACCTCAAGAACCCTCTTTTTGACCACGGTATCAGTCACCCTCCTTCCCCTCTTCTCCACCCTCCCCGGTGCCAACCCCAGCTCATGTCCAAAACACTGACTGCACCCAAGTATGTTTGGACATCCTTCTGATGTGAAAGATGCCATACAAATGTCATTTTGTTGATCTGGTTGTCCCCTCACCATAACGTGAATAACTTCACTTGACTTTTGTGCAGGAATTCCATGAAACCTGGGACATGTTTGCACAAAAATAATATAAATCTGTTTTACTGCACATTTTTACCTGAGTTCATTTGAAATTTTATTTCATTCAACATTTTTATGGAAATTTCATGAAACTTTTATTTGGTCCATGTTAGTCCAAAAATCATATCACATTTTTCTTTGCATTTCTATCTGAAACCACTTGAAATTTTATTTAATTTTACATTTCCCATGCAGTTTGTTGAAAAATCATATCAATTATAATTTTACTCCACCATGCCATGGAACGTGACCATGCCCCCGGTTACATGACCATACCCCAGGTGAGCAGCTGTGGAGTCAGTCAGTTTTGGGGCCTGTCACCAAACTGGGCCCTGTTTTCCACCATTTTAAATATGGTCCAGCTGGGCGGCGAGGACAAGGAGAGGTTACTGGTCGATTATTGATTGTTGCTATTGCTTTTGTTGTTAATATTATTGATTTTGTTGTTTATTGTTGTTTTTTGTTTACACCTAAACTCCCCCTGCACCACCTTGTCCGATTTCACTGCCTCCTCTCCTCCCTAATCCTCACCCTCCACATCAGCTGCTTCACAATCAACTCTCCTGCACCTTCAACTCTCTAGTCCCCATGAAATCCAGGTGCATCTCCAAACCCACCCGCTCCCCCTCACACAACACTCATCTCCGCTCCCTAAAAAACCAAAATCCGGCTGCTCGAGCGCAGGTGGCAGAAATCCGGTCTCATGGTTCACCACCAACTGTGGTTCGAGCATCTGCACAGCTACCGCCATTCTTTGTCGTGTACAGAAATGGCCTACTACTCCAGCATCATCCTGGAGGCTAATAACAACCCCAAAGTCCTCTTTTCCACCACCCACCATCTCCTCTCTGCCTCCTCAATCTTCACTTCAAATGTAAAGTGTGAGGAGATCTCGTCCAAAATATCCACCAGGCAGTATCATCCTCC
The DNA here is from genome assembly GCA_035084275.1 of Hydrolagus colliei. Taxonomy (NCBI): domain Eukaryota; kingdom Metazoa; phylum Chordata; class Chondrichthyes; order Chimaeriformes; family Chimaeridae; genus Hydrolagus; species Hydrolagus colliei. The sequence goes on along the minus strand of CM068754.1, from coordinate 445,019 downwards.
TGCCTCTCGTCACCCACTACCACCCCCACCCCATCCCCCTCACCCTCCCTGTCATCAGCTCCTACCTCAACGCGCTTCCTACATTTCTTTTCCCCCATCTCTCCTTCCTCCCTCTCATGCACCATTACCTCAATGAAGCCAACCACCTTGATCCCCTCCCCACCAACCTACTGCTCACCCAGCTCCCCCCGCCTCTGCCCACTGATGGCTGACATCGTCAACCACTCCCTCTCCACAGGTTCAGTCCTTGCCCCCCTCAAAACTGCTGCCATCATCCACCTCCCTAAAAAACCTTCCCTTGATCCCTCAAACCCCAGGCACTACCGCCCTATCTCTGACATGCCCTTCCTTTCCAAAGCACTTGAACGTGTTGTTGCAAATGTCAGCCTGTCTGTCAGATGGAGCTGGATGAGCGTGAACTTCCTGCAGCTGAATATCGACAAGACGGAGGCCAAGCTCTTTGATTCTCGTCAACGTCTCCATTCACACGGTTCTCACCTCCTCCACCTTCCTGACCTGCCCCTAAAACTCTCCTAACCTGTGCTCAACCTTGGCGGCAGGTTCGATGGCTCCCTTCACCTCGCCCCCAGCTTCAGGTGATGGCTAAAGACCTTTCTCTTTGATCACGTCTTTGGTCACCTTTCTCCTCCTGCTCCTGGCTCGTTCCCGGGATCTGCTATTGTGAAGCACTCTGAGATGCCGTCCAGCATAGAAGGCACTGTATATATCAAAGTTTTTTTTTATTGTTGCTGTTTGATTTGCCTCCCCTGCCCCCTGGCCTTTTCCCCCTCTCCTTCTTCTTCTTCCCTCACTCCCTTTCCCTCACTGCCTTTCCCTCACTCCCTTTCCCTCATTCCCTTTCCTTCACTCCCTTTCCTTCACTCGTTTTCTCTTCCCACTTTCCCCCTTCCCTCCCTCTTCCCACTCACTCCTCTTTTCTCCCTGATTTTAACCCCCCCCTACCTTTGCCTCCCTCTCCCCCCGTATCCTCTTTTTCCCCTTTCTCCCCTGGCCCCACTTCCGCGTCTGTTTCTGGGACGCTGCTGTGCACAATTTGGCCACCGTATTTCACTCACAAATATACAGTCGGTTTTTCTGCTCTCTTTCCCCCTACCCCGGCCCCTCCCATTACCCTCTTTTCCCCCTTTTTCCCCAAACCCTACTTCCATGACTGTTTGTGGGACATCATTGTGCACAATTTGGCTGCCGCATTTCTCCCACAAATATAGTCACTTTTGCTACTTTCCTTCCCCCAACTACAACCTTGTTCTGCTACCTACCTCTTTTCCCCTGTTTCTTCCCTCTTGTCTTCTCCCTCCCCCACTGCTCTGGTCCCATGCCATCCTGCAAGGTGGCACTAACCCACAGACACATTATGGAACTGCTCTAGCCGGGGTTAGGCCCCATCTGTCCTTTGCCTCAGCCAAGCCTCCAGTGCGTCTCTTGTCATCTTCTGTTCCAAGCTTCGTGACCCCATCTCTCCCATCCTTACCCAACTCCTTTGACTCCCCATCACCCAGAGGATTCAATTAAAGATCTTGGTCCTCACATTCAAAGTCCTCCATGGCTTCGCTCCACCTTACCACTGCAACCTCCTACCCCATACCACCCTGCCTTCCCTTCTGCTCTGCTCCATGTCCCCTGAACCACATGTCCACCATTGGCAGTTTGAGCCTTCAGCCACTCTGCGCTTTCCCCCTTTCCCTCATAGGAGAACTGCAGAATACAAAATGTGATGTTGGCGTGACATCAGAATTTAACAACTGAACCAGGGGCAGCACAGTATCTAACAGCACAAACCACTAACACTTAGAAACCCCCCAAATACATAAACAAAAAAACTTTAAACCACTTTAATACATGGCAATACATAGCAGAAAATGACATAGCAGACTTTGTCTTATCCATGACCACACAGCCTGTGGCCTGATGCCATCCCGCTGATCACTTGCTCCCTATCTCTGCATGCGCGTTTTGCCTTCCGCCCTGACCCAAGCCTCCCCCTTCACTCATGAGCACATTGATATTCTTGGGCTTATGGAAACCTAGTTCTCCCCCCGTGACCCCGTCCCTTTAGTCAAAGCCTCCCCTCCAGGTCACACTTTCCACCACCCCCCCCCACTGTGGCAGTGGAGTGGCCAACATCTCCAAAGCTTCACTTGATTTTTTCCCCCTATTCCGCTGGCTGCTTCCCCTCTTTCGAGCACCTCACCCTCAACCATCCTTTTCGTTCTCTAAATATTCTTCTGTTCTACTGCCCTCCTAAATCCCCTGGCTCCTTCCTTTCTGATATCTCCACTCTCCTGTCTTTTTCCCTCTGCTCTGAATGCCTGCTCATCATGGGCAACTTCAACCTTAACCTTAACTCCCTCTGCATCACATCCTCCATCTGTCCTTGGCCTCGGCCAAGCCCAGTGTCAGCACATCCCTGGTGATGTACTACCTGCCTCTCACCTGCACTATTATGCTGCAAACTTTTATCGACCTATCTCCATGCCTGAAGACCACCTGGTTTTGGAAGACCCACAGGCCTTCATTCACGAAGTTGATGATCATCAGGCACATTCAATGTTGGTCTCTCTATGCGTCCCTGTGAATAGGCCATACAGACAGGGAGCTGTGACTGCGGAACTCCTGGGATGAAACATGATAGTAGCCACTCCTTTTCCACTGTAACCGGTTCTTATCCACACACAGTCACTAGTAGAAAATAAGAAGCACAGGAAGCAAAATAGTCTGTTTCTCACAGCACAGCCACAAAGCCACTCTTTTCTTACATAACAACAACAACAACTTCAATTTATATTGCGCCTCCACGCCGGACAGTGTCTCAGAGCACTTAACCAGTCACGCTGAAAAGACCGTGTAATTTTCTGTGCCTTCAGTTGATGTAAGTTATTTAAGTCGGGTGTCGGCCTTCCTTTCTTAATTACATCTGATTTTTCTTAAAAAGACATTTTTGAAAAATTCCTTCAAGTTTCAATTTCCATTTTTTAAAATGTTGTTGTTGTAAAGCAATGCTTGCTTGTATAGATTTTACTATTGTAAAATCCCGACGTGAAAGGCGCTCTCTAAATGTAATTTTGTTGTTGTTGCTGTTGATTAAAACTTTGTTACACCAACTTGGATTGTCGGGTCATATTTTGAGCCTCGGGATCGGAAATCCCAAGAACTCCTTCATTCTTGGTACCATCCTGTTAAATCTCCTTTGGACCCTCTCCAATGCTTTGACATCCTTCCTAAAGTGTGATGTCCAGAACTAAACACATTTGAGTTCAGGTATGTATCTTCTTGAAAAAAAGTTCAGCAACCCCCTTGTTTTATATGTTTCTATCTCCTCCCTTTTCCAATGTATTATACTGATACTTTCTCCCTCCATTTCCAATTTCCCACTCATTCACTATATCAGTAGGTTTCCGCTTCGGACTCGAATAATGCTTTCTCATCTTTTTTGTTTCAATAACTCACCTGGGTCACAGACATTTGCTTGTCAATGCTGTGTTTACCATTTTATATTCTAATTTGGTCCCTAGACCATCGAAACGCTTAAAGCATAAGTGTCTTATTTTCCCCAAACTCTATACATACATTGTGATACATATATTATTAACACTATATCTACATCATAACATACTTAAAAAGAGGTTTAGTGTCAATTCAAAACAAGGTGACTGTGATGGTGGAGAAAACGTGGAGATTGTGTGAGAGGTAGGATTTCTCAATTAGGGACAGGATCATAATGATTGACAACAACAATAATTACAATGTATAGCATCATTCATATCAGAAATACATCCCAGGGCACTGGACAGTCAGGGACATTGCACATGGTTGGGAGGTGGGGTCAGGAGGGGGTGTCCTAGGTGGGTTTAGTGGGGTGGTGAGTGTTGGGGGTGGGTGGCGAATGACATGGTTAAAGAGGAAGGTCTTCAGATGGGACTTGACAAAAGCAAGAGAGGGGTGTGAGGCAGAGGGCTTCCAGGATAAAATTCCAGAGTCTGTTTTTACCATTTCACTACAATGCCTATTGGACCGAGTACAGTAATTGGAATATTCCTAGTAAATGGACAACTAAATAATAATAATAATAATAATAATCCTTGCATTTAATATAGTGCTTTTCACATCTTCTAGATTTCTCAAAGTGCTTCACAGAATATACTGAAAAGTGAATTAACTGTATATTTGTGAGTGATACATTTGTGAGATATGTGGGAGGTGAGGAGAAATGTTTTCACTCAGCGCGTTGTTCGAATCGGGAATGCATTGCCTGAAAGGGTGATGGAGACCAATGGGACAATAACTTTTGAAAGAGAGAGGTATGGTTATTTGGGGAGGACAAATTTGTGCATTTATGGGGAGAGAGCTGCGGAGTGGATTAAATTGCTCTTTTCAAAGACATGTTGGGCCTCCTTTTATGCTGTAAAATTCTATTCATGTTTCCTTACTCCACATGCCTAATAATAATCTTTCCAAAAAAAACCCACAATAATCAAAATTTGGTTGTTTTCAATCCATGACTGTTTATGGAACACTGCTGTGTGCCATTGGCTGCCACGTTTCACCAATAAATATAGTCAATTCACTTTACAGTGTATTCTGTGAAGCGCTTTGAGACATCGATATGATGTGATTGCAAGAATTATTATTATAATTGTATGAGACACGGCAGCCCAATGCACATAGCAGTGTCATATCATAGAATCATGGAATCGTAGAATTTTATGGCACAAAAGGAGGCCATTCAGCCCATCTAGTCTGTGCCCGCTCTTTGAAAAGAGCAACTCAATCCCACTGCTCAGCTCTCTCCCCATAACCTAACAGACCTGTTCTCCCTAATAACCTAAAAATATGACCAATTTATTGTTTTTCTTATGATGGATTAAGGAAACTTTCCCAAGGTTTCACTCTGTCTGGAATTTAACCATGGTCTCTCACTGGTAAGGCATTTGCTCTAACCACTGAGCTAAAGGCTCCACATAACTGACTAATACAATGTCCAGTGCCCTCTACAAAAACACAGGGCTGGTGTTTCTTGGGGCAGCTTTGTACGCCCAGCTTTATTAGCTCTGCTAACCAACCTGACAAAGAAATCTGCCCCAAATAGGGTGAAATGGTGTGAGCGATGTCAGGAGGCCTTTGATGCCCTAAAATCAAGCTTGGGCAGTGCCACGTAGCCCCAGCATCAAAGCCTTCAGAAGTTGGTCTGAGTGCTGCGCTCTCCCAAAATTTGATGAGTTGGAGCAATGATTGAGTGTTTGGCCATGAAATGGGTACTCGAGAATGTGGGCTAGTACCAAGTTTGTCCTGGTGACATTTAGAAATATTTGCGTTTAGAATTGTTGGTGTGTGGATCACTTGCCAAGTAAGGTGTAACCGGTTACGAGATTCAAGTGTGATGGTAACAAGTAGGGCTGTAGTTGAGTCCTCCTCATCGAGTCCGAGTCTCTTGTGTCCGAGTCCGAGTCCAAGTCCTCCATGTAAAAATTCACACCCATCACCAACTAATACACACTAGAATTTCAGTCTTATACCTTTTTTTGATGTATATTGCTTGCTACGCTTTGTTTACAAGGGTTGGGTTCTTACTTCATGGCTTTCTGCAATAAATTGACTCATTATCCTGAAGTTCAAGTGCTTAATGGTTTGGTTCAAGAACAAATTAAAATTCTATTTTTAGTCCCTGAAGTACAAGGAATATTGACTTCTCAAGTCGTCAGTCACTTGTCTGATAAAGCCATTGCACTGATATTTACTGAAATGAAGATTCACAAGATGCTAAGACAGTGATATGCGTTCATTAATTTGAGGAAGGTAACGCGGTCAGTCATGAAAAACAAGTGTCTAGAAAGTTGATGTTAATCCTGTCCATACAAGCAGTAGTTCCGCAGTAACCTGTGCCTTATTATATTTGTCTTTCGAAGTGCTTCAAATTGATAAGTTTGCCTCATTAAAAAATACTAGCTCAAACGTCTGACTGCAATTTAGAGACTTTGCAGTTTAAAGCTGACTTGGAACTAGTAACTTGGCTGGCTTGTAGTATACGCTTTTATTGAAACTGATGGAAGGTTTGAAGAAAATTGGACATTTGGTTAGCAAGATACAGACTTTTGAAAAGAGTAATTACTGCTATGCACTATTGCGATTGGTAATGTGATGACCTTGCATGTATGTTTTGTACATAAAATGAACAAAATATTGCTTTCTTATGAATTTTGCATGACAAAAAGTATTCTTATGTAAATTAGAGGATGGGGTAGACTGGTACACTTCTTATTCATTGTCTAAATTTACAGCAAAACTATTGATTTTGATGAGAAGTACAAATTAGTGAAATTTTGTGTACAAAACATATTACAGGCATCTCATGGGATGTCATTGCATTGACAATTGCGAGGCGTCTGCACAGCATGACAGCAGTCATTACTCTTTTCAAAAATCCATATCTTGCTAACCGAATATCCAATTTTCTTTAAATCTTTCGCAATCACATCCAAAAATATTTAGTAAACAACAAAAACTTGAACATATCAGGGTGAACTTTCCCTTTAAGATGAAGTGGATTGCATCGGCATACCCAGGTAGGAACACTCTCAAAAGTTGAAAAGTGCCTCCTGTAGATGCCAATGAATATTACTATTCCAACAAGTAACGAGATAACAACAGAATGATGTTTCTTTCATTCTTTAATCCATATTTATGCAGATAATAATTTCACATATTTAACAATGTCACAACAGATTTCTACCACCAAACCATCTTTTATCAGTTGAGGGGATCATGATGAACTAGCAATTCATAAATTACATACTCAGAGATGCCACTTGCACTGAATAATACAATAAAAAATCCTGAAACCAGTGAAAAAGTCTGAAATAGCACATAAATTGGGGGTAAAAAAAATGTCCCAAATAAGCACTGAAAATAAGCTGAAAATAAGCACAGAAATTTGGACTTCACAAAAGAAGGAATTCAGGCAAAAACCTGAAAGTGACATCTCTGCACAGTGCACACTGTACTATATCTCTTAATGTTCTTAATTCTACTGTTTATGTGCAGTGTGTTGGGAATGAAATATAATATCCTTCATAGGCACTTCAAGTTCTTAATTATTTATAATTTTATTTATTGTCCATAAAGTAATGTGATATTTTACCTTGAGTCACACAGGTTGTTTCTGAGGTATCCCACGTGGGATACCGCGTCACAGTTCAATGGGTTCATAATTCCGCTATGGGATTTCCGATAGTTCAGCCAGTGTAGCATTTGCGCGAACTACAGAAAATCCCGTAGATCGGCTCATACTTGCCGGACTCGCGGCGGTCTCGAAGCCCGAGTCCTCGAGTCCCTGGTGTCGAGTCCGAGTCCAAGACCTGCACAGCTGAGTCCAAGTCCGAGTCATTGAAATGAGGACTCGAGACCGGTCTTGAGCCCGAGTCCAGGACTCGAGTCCAAAGCCCTGGTAACAAGGTAGGAGAGAGACATTAAACCAAGTAAAAGTTAAAGGCTGGAAGGGTCTGGAGGATGGGGCAGAAGGATTCAAAGTGCAGATTGCTTTGAGAGCCAGGTGCTTAGGCTGTAAATCATTGATTCTATTGTTTTTAACAATTTACAGGCAAACAAACAATGCCGTGACCCTATGCCTGTGAATGACATTCCCAAGAGGGAGCATATAGATGAGGAAGTGGAGCGGACCAATGATGGAGCTACAGAAGGCTGGGCGGGGGTGGGAGAAGAAACCATCTTAGCAAAGTAAAGGAGATTTATTAAGTAGGACTTGCACCTATTATGTGTGGTCACACTGAGCTGGATGAGGGAAGACCCCCCAAAAATATTTGTTCACTCAATCCATGACTCTTTGTGGGTCCCTGCTATGTGCATTTCTTGATTGGTTGCTGTTTCACTCACACAAAAATATAGTATATTCTGTCAAGTGATAAGGCACTACATAAAATCAAGGATTTTTATTAATATTATTATAAGGATCTCAACCGTGTTGGGATTTCCGATCCCGAGAGTTCAAATGATGACCCAACAATCCTTAATAAGAGGCATGGTATTTAATATATATAAGTTCACACATGTGAAATACAGACTGGTTAAAATACAGAGTATACTACCGGTTAAAACAGGAATCAGCTGACTTGAATGTCGATTGGTCTCAAGATGGTATTCTTTTTGTCTGCTGCTATACTCATGCCTTATCTGGACTGGTCCTACAGGTCTACAGATCTAACAGATCTAACTGATCTAACTTAACTCTTGGACTTCTCTCCCAAACATACCCAGAAATCCTCCTGACCTTTGACCAGTCCAAACCTTACCCTCATCTCTGATGTTCTAACATCTTCTTTGTCTTGTCTAGAATCATAGAATCATAGAATTTTACGGCACAAAAGGAGGCCATTTGGCCCATCTGGTCTGTATCGGCTCTTTGAAAAGAGCAACTCAATCCCAACTCTCTCCCCATAACCTAACAGACCTGATGAAGGGTTGTAGACCCGAAATGTTGACTCTTTTTCCTTTCTCCATGGATGCTGCTTGACCTGCTGAGTTTCCCCAGCAACCTTTGTTTTTATACCTAACAGACCTGTTCTCCCTAAATAAAGATCTAATTCTCTTTTAAAAGCTCTTTTAAATTCAGCCTCCACTACCTTTTCAGGCAATGCATTCCAGATTCGAACAACCCTCAGCTCCCCTCTGCTTCGTTTTGAAACTATTTTAAATCTGTGACCACGAGTCTACCAGTGGAAACAGTTTTTCCTTATTCACTCAGTCGAATCCCCTCATGATTTTATAAACCGCTATTAGGTCTCCTCTCAACCTAATGTCTAATGATATTAATGGGAGTTGCAGAGAAATGTAAACATAGTACCTTCCTTATCTTAGTGCCAATCAAGAGAAGAACACTCTGTTTATGCTAAACCCCCTTAGCTGACATTCTCCCTGGCTGGTACCAAGATTTGTGGTCCCATCATTCGTCCCTTTCTTTGTCCTGTCCAACCTGGGACAGGAGGGAGTCTTGTTTATGGAATGCCATCCCTCAATCTCTCCGTTTCGCCTCTTCCCTTTCCTCTTTCAAGGCCGATTTGAAGACTTTCCTCTTCGATCGTGCCTTTTGTTCCATCCCGAACTCTTTTACCTCCCCTTCATGTTTCACCCCTTCCCAAACACTCCCCTCCCAGCTCGGGTCACACGCCTCTTGTTTAGCGCCTTGGGACGTCCTCCCGACGTGAAAGGCGCTATATAAATGTAAATTGTTGTTGTTGTTTACATTACTCTACTGTCCCTACAAGAGTTGTTCATTTACACTCGAAGAAGTTAGACAAGCATTCCATTTTCCCAATCCTAGCTTCAAAGCTTTTCCTCGTGTCCAGATGGCCCTTACATCACACTACCCAAATCAAGGGTCATAAACTGGTACCGTCCAGTTTATGGTGCCCATACGTTTTAACCATACCCATCAGTTTCCAACAACCGCCTGATGGGAGAGGTAGTAATGGAGGCTAAAAGTGTTACAGAGGGGGGAGAGAGCTGAACAGATCATGTGATGGCATTTAAAGAACAGTTAAGAGTTGAGCGAGACTCCTCAGTTCCTCAGTGGGTCTATGAAGTGGAAATCCATGTAGATTGATCCTATCAACACCTGAGGTGACGAGATGCTGATGAAAGCCAAACAGGAGCACCTCTGAAAGTTATCTCTCATCCAGGAATTAATATCTGACAGGCAATTGGTAGGAAGAACATTGGACCTGGAATCGAAAGGTAGAGAGATAGAGTTCGGTGTGAGCTGCACACATGTGCCCTGGGATGACATTGTTGAGCGGAGCATAGTATGGGGGAGAGGAGTGAGGACAGAGTCCTGAGGAATGCTGCCTGTGATGGTGCGGGGCTGGAGGAGAAGCTGGCGGCAGACATTTTGCTGGGTAAGAATGGATGAAACTATGAAAGGACAGAACCGTGAAGCTGAGAGGCAAGGCGGAGGCAAAGAAGAGGGTTTGACGAAAGATAAAAAGAAACAGGGAGAACTAGCGAGAAGATGAAGCGAGAGATAAATAGGGAATGAAGTAGATGAGGAGAAGAGGAGAGCGCGGCGAGTGGTGGAATGAGTGAGTTAGGCCTCAGCTGGAGTACTGTGTCCAATTCTGGTCACCACACTATAGAAAGGATGTTAAGGCATTGGAAAGGGTGTAAAGATGGTTTACTAGAATGGTACCAGGTTTGAGGGACTTCAGTTATGAGGAAAGGCCAGATAGGCTGGGTTTATTCTCTTTGGAACAGAGATGGTTAAGAGGAGACCTAATGGAGGTTTATGAAATCATGAGGGGATTCGACAGGGTGAATAAGGAAAAACTGTTTCCACTGGTGGGCGAATCAGTGACTCGTGGTCATAGATTTAAAATAGTTTCAAAATGAAGCAGAGGGGAGCTGAGGAGAAATGTTTTCACTCAGCGGGTTGTTTGAATCTAGAATGCATTGCCTGAAAAGGTGGTGGAGGCTGATTTGATAACAGCTTTTAACAGAGAATTAGATCTTTATTTAGGAAGAACAGGTCTGAGGTTATGGGGAGAGAGCGGGGCAGTGGGATTGAGTTGCTTTTTTCAAAGAGCCGGCACAGACTAGATGGGCCAAATGGCCTCCTTTTGTGGGGTAAAATTCTATGATTCTATGAGGAGAGAGAAAGCAGTGAAATGAGAGACAGTTTGATCCCAGTGTCTGCTGCTGTTTCCATGGTGACGCAGACTTTTATTGTTGCTGCTGCCCTGAGGCTGGGTTTGCTGAATGCTGATGCAACTGGGGGAAGGGCAGAGGGTGGGCACATAGTGTGTGCGTGTGGGTGTGCATGCAAGTGTGAGTGTGAGGAGGGTGAGTACAGGAAGCTTGGCGACAGACGTGAATGGGTTACACACCACCTCCATGGGGATGTGAGCAGCACAGCAGTGAAGATAAGGCAGCACAAAGGTACCCACAAAAGCAGCACAAAACCTTCCAGAAACATCTGTGAGAGAAACTGGAATCGCTGTCCGACCATTCACCATCACAGACATGTGAGAGACCTGAATGTCTGCATTAGAATCAGGGTCTGTGTGTGGCTCCTTGTCCAGTTCTGTGTTTCAGTATGTGACCAAGTCAGTATAAGTGTCTCAGTGTGTGTGGGTCAGTGTCTGGGTCTGGATTGTGTCTGGAATGTTGTCCTGCTCTGTATTGGGGTCAGTGATGGTGTCTGTGTTAATGTTAGTGTTAGTGTCTTGGTTCAGTTCTGTGTCTGGATCTGTATTTAGTTCTATGTCTTGTGTACATCTATGTCTGAGCACACATCCTATGATATGAGATACGTATGTTTTCCAGGAATTGTGTCTGTGTCTCTTTCTGGGTCTGGAACAAGGCTGGTTTCTGGGTCTGTTAGGGTCTGTATCAGGGTATTTGTCTGGGTCTCTGTCAACGTTGATGTCTATGTTTGTATCAGTAACTGAGGTTGTGCCCAGGTTCTGCTCCATGTCTGATGCAGTGCCTGTATCTGGATCTGTTTCTGGGTCTATTACAGTGTCCATATCCATGTATGGGTCTGGGTCTGGGTATGGAACTGAGACTTTCTCAGTTTTTGTCGAGGTCTGTATCTGTGTCAGTGTCGATGTCTGTATCCATGTCCATGCCTGTGTCTTTGTTTGTGTCCATGTCTATGACAGTGTTTGTGTCAAAATGTCCATGTCTGTGCCCATGTTTCGTCTATTCTTTGGTCTGATCAATATATATGTCTGTATCCATGTGTGTGTCCATCAATAAACGTCCATCAGTAAATATGCTCATTTCCATGTCTGTGCCCATGTATGCATTTGTGTCTCTTTCCATGTTTGCATCTATTGTATGTCCATGTCTTTGTATTTTTCTGTGACTGTGCCCATGTCCTTTCTACGGCTATGTCTGTGCTGGTGTCAACATACATGTCTATGCCCATGTCTATCCCCATGTCTGTGTCATTCTCTGTGTCCAAGTCAATTCTATGTCTGTGTCTGTGCCTGTGTTCATGTCTATATACCTGTTCAGGTCTATGTCTATGCCCATGTCTGTGTATGGTCCTCTGTTCATGTCAGTGTCTGTGTCTGTGTCAGTATTTATGAGCTTCCTAGTGTTCAACACATCTCAGCATCTTAGACGATGGATGTATGAACATGTGTCATGAACTCGGACTCCAGGAAATACCTTACAGCAGGTGTCACCCCAAGTACAGTACTGAGTTTTCTCATCAGCTATCTGGTGGGCATTTGCCCAGTGGAAGACAGGATGGCGTGTGACTTGTCAACCACCTTTATGTTAATGCCGAATAATAATCCCTTTAAAAAACTGTTTGTGGGAACTGCTGTGTGCAATTGGCTGCTGCGTTTCTCCCACAAAAGTCAACTCACTTCACAGTATGTTCTGTGAAGCGCTTTGAGATATTTAGAAGACATGAAAAGCGGTGTATCAAATGCAAGGATTATTATTATGTTATCCAGGTCCACATCCACTGCCATTCAACACCAGATGCTCAATCCAGGCCCTCGTGTGGAGGGCCTCAGCAAATAGACATGCCAACCGTGTCTATCCAGGGTTATTAGTGGCAGGTCAGAGTAGGCCAGAGCCCTTCCTATATTCACTTCCTGTTTTGCCACAAACGCACCACACTGTTTGTCTTGGACTTTGGAAATGGGGTAGTGGAAGCCTGTCCACTGCATTCTCAGGAGCTCAGATCCACAAAGGAAGATTATATAAAGGACACTGTACATGGGTCTTGTATGCCACATTGAGAATATTTTCTGATAAGCTGTATAGGCTGTGTCCCTACCAAAACCTTGTCCATGTCTGTGTTCATGTCAAACTTTCTATGCCATGTTTCTATCATTTTCTATATTCCTGCCCATTTGCTTTTGTCTTCAAGCCCTTGTTTGTGAAAATATCCATGTCTATACCCATGGCTGTGTCCCTTTCAACGTTCATATTCATGTCTGTTTCTTCAGATGTTAAACTGTCTGTCTGCGACTTTGTTGTCCATGTTCCTATTCATGTCCATAAGCTTGTGTGTATGTCTTTTCCATGTAAATGGAAAACGAGGACCTGGGTTGAGCCCTCCACAATGTCCCCCCACCCTACATCTGTGGCCTCCTATCCCCTTACCAACCTCCGCTCAGCAGGCTCTGGCCTGCTTCATGTCCCCTGACCCATCCACCCCAACATTGGTGGGCGAGCCTTCAGCCACTCTGCCCCCAAATTCTGTAACTCCATCCCGAAGTCCCTCCACCTCACCCCCTCCCTGGCTTCTTTCAAGTCTCGCCTCAAGACTCTGCTCTTCGATGGACACATTGGCAACTCATAAGCCCCCCACCGTTCCCTCTCCACCCCCCTCCCCTACCCTGCCCCCCTGTCCTCAGATCAGGTCTGAAGCAGTAACAGCGCCTTGGGATGTTCTCCTGATGTGAAAGATGTGATGCAAGTGTAATATACAAGTGTAATTTTGCTTTTGACATTTTGAGATGTCTCAAAGTGCTTCACAATGAATGTATACCTATGGGTGAACCATAGCAGCCAATTGCGCCCACAAACAGTCGTATATTGAAGTGACCAATTTATTATTGTTTCTTTTTTTGTGGGATTATGTTGTTGTGTGGAGTGAGAAAACCTGCCAAGGTTTCGCCCTGCCAGGAATCAAACCCAGGTCTAACCACTGAGCTACAGGACAGTTTAAATTTAAAATGACATCCAGGCCAGATTAAGGGATTGCGGGTCCCAAATCAGATCACTGGGGGCCCTCCAGCTATATAAACAAGCTATGCAAACACAACTTTCTTGCATGAATTCATAGTTGTGTTTGTTTCATGATCCAAACTAAGTTTTTCTATAACTCCAAATTAATCTTGGAAGTGAAGGACAATCCCAGGCTCCTTTTCCACATCATTAACCATCTTCTCCACCCACCCTCCCATGCTCTACACATCCTATCCTCTAATTCCAACTGCGAGAACTAACCTAGTGAATCTACGCTGCACCCCCTCCAAGGCAAGTATGTCCTGTATTAAATAAGGAGATGAAAACTGCACACAATACTCCAGGTGCGGTCTCACCAGGGCCCTATACAGTTGCATCAATACTTCCTACTCTTGTACTCTAAACCTTTTGCAATGAATGCTAACATGCTGTTTGCCCTTTTAGATGCTTGCTGCACCTGCAAACTAACTTTTTGAGACTGATGTACAAGGACACCCAAATCCCTTTGTACACTAACACTATCTAACCTCTCCCCATCTAGAAAATAATTTGTTTTTTTATTTTTGCTACCAAGGTGAATAATTTCACACTTCCCCACATTAAATTCCATCTGCCACCTACTCGTCCACTGCCCTAGCCTATTTATATAGTAGGCAGTCAGGTGGTCACAGAAGAGGGGGAAAGGTGAGCTATTATGGCTTGAAGTTATTTAAATCAAGGCAAGAGGGCTGTAAGGTCCCTAGCAGATCGATAAGGTGCTGTTCCTCAAGTTTGCACTGTGGTTCATTGGAACAGTTAAGGAGACCGTAGATGGAGAGGTCATGCTGCGAGTGGGAAGGAGAGTTGAAATGGTAAGAAACCAGTAGATCAGAGTTGCATTGTGGACAGAATGGAAATGTTCGGCAAATTGGTCACCTAATCTGCATTTGATCTCCCTAATCTAGAGGGGAACACATCTTGAGGATTATCCATTGGATAGTGAGACTGGTGTGGACTAGGGAGGCCCTATCGAGGTTCTGGGAAGAGGGGGAAGGGGTGAGAGCAAAGGTGCGGGAAATGGGGTGGACAGCGTCTGGCGCTCTGCCTACCAAGTGGATGGGAACTGTTAGGTTCAGAAATTTAGACAATCTGTAGCTAGAAAATAGTCAGTCAAAAACAAGTAAGTAGGTCCAGCAAAAACGATTTATTCAACTACATGCATATAAGTCATCAATGAGATTCATATGCCCATAGGGTCAGTTGTCTCTCAGGCAGACAAAAGACCTCGTGTCCAGCGTTTTCACATCTTTTATACGGAAAAAGAGATATATCTTGAGAAAGGGGTAGTCCCTTTCTTAAACCAATTACAATACGTACATATCTTGAAACTGAAAATTACTAGCCCAAACTGCCCTTTTGACTCCTGCACAATCCGTTAGTTTCAATACATTCGTTATTCTCGCTTATCTCTTCTGTCGTACCCAAGGCCGTGTCTGAGGATCACAACCAAGGCTGCAGTTTTCACAGAAGAGATAATAAACAAAGCTGTTAGGTATGCCCATTATTTTGTTAGGTCAATAATCGAACTAATCTGATTTCGATTATGGCCTTGCTAACGATGTTAGCAAAACAAGTTTCTTGAAAATATAACATAACCATTTTCTCCTCTAACAGAACCCTCTGTAGAGGTAAAAGGAGGACAATTGAGTTGCTCTGGTGTGAAAGGTGGCATCATCAGAGCAGATACAGCAGAGGCAGAGGAACTGGGAAAATGGAATGGTGTATTTATATGAGGTGGGGTGGCAGTTGATGGGCTTCTAAAATATATCTGATGATAATCCAAGACCCGAGATGCAAATGGGGAAGTTGAGGAAGGGAAGGGTCAGAGATGTTCCATGTGTATTTTATGGAGGGTTGGAAGGTGGAAGAGAAATTGATGAATTGTTCACTGCGAAAGCAGGAAGCAACCCCGACACAGTCATCGATGTACCTGAAGAACAGGTCAGGAGTGGATCTGAGTAGGCCTTGAACAAGGAATGCTCTAGGTGGCCAGTAAACAGGCAGGCATAGCTGGGACTTATGCGGTTTCCCATAGCGACTTCTTGGATTTAGAAGAAATGGTTGGAGTTGAAGGTGAAATTCTTCAATGTCAGAACTAGTCTAGTCAGGCAGAGGAGGGTGGTGGTGGATAGAGACTGGCTGTGCCAATGTTCCAGGTGGAAGGAAATAAGCAGTTTGGGATCTGGGTAATGAAGTGGGGCAAATTAATAGGGAACACTAAAGTATTTTATGAACATATAAAGAATAAAAGATTAGTCAAAGGTAGGCTGGGGTCAATTAGACAGCAAATGGGAAATCTTCTAGTGTTGGCAGAGGGCATGGCTGATGTACTAAATGAGTGCCTTGCATCTGTCTTCACAAAAGAAGACAGTACTGCCAATGCCACAGTACTGAAGGAGATGGAAGATAAATTGGATAAGATAAGAATAAACAGAGAGGAAGTACTGGAAAGCTTGTCGATGCTCAAGGCAGATACGTCACCTGGTCAGGGCAGGATGTATCCTAGGTTACTGAGGGAAGTATGGGAGGCTCTGGCTACAATCTATGAATCCTCCTTGGACACCAGGGTGCTGCCGGAGGACTAGAGGGTTGCAAATGGTACACCCAATGGATTTTTAAAAGCTATTTGATAAAGTGTCACCTTAAGAGACTTGTTAGAAAAATGGAAGCCCATGGTATTAAAGGGACAGTCGCAGCATGGATACAGAACAAGACAGAAAGCAGAGAGTAGTGGTGAATCGTTGTTTCTCTGACTGGAGGGAAGTATTCAGTGGTGTCCCCCAGGAGTCAGTATTAATCTATATAAACAACTTGGATTTGGGTACAGGCAACGCCAATCAGAGGGGAGCCCAGGTGGGCCATTTGGCCTGGACCTCAAGCTCAAAAGGGGCCTCAAATTTAGACACTTGTTATTTTTTTTGGCATTTGTTACGTTTTGCGACTTGCTGTTTTTATGTGCCACCCTTTCGAACCAAAATGTGACCCACACTCTCAGCTTAGAGGGTGGAAATATAATTTCCTAATACAGGTACACCCCACTTAACAAAGTGGTTAGAGACTTTAAAACCCTTCGTTAAGCAAACATTTCGTTAAGCGAGAGTTTAACTGTATTACTGTATTTGGCCACAGCCAATAATGCCACCCCGAGCGGGCCTCCCCACTATAATCAGTTTAGTTCCTAGTGGTTCCTAGCGCTAACATTTTCGGTGTACAGGTTGAGCGGCCAAATGTCCGGAGTTCTGGAATCCGGAATTTGACAAAAATTGCAGTAATAAAAACGACAATCCTACCTGCTCTAGGCCAGGTCTTCACAGTCACCGCACTGAAATACCGCAACCTGGACCCAGGCATTTCTTGACTCAGGATGCGTTTATTTCTTCCTCCCCCACCTCTCTTTCTCTCTACCCCACCGCCCCCTCC
Source organism: Hydrolagus colliei (assembly GCA_035084275.1). Lineage (NCBI taxonomy): Eukaryota > Metazoa > Chordata > Chondrichthyes > Chimaeriformes > Chimaeridae > Hydrolagus > Hydrolagus colliei. The sequence continues at coordinate 427,820 of CM068754.1, read as the reverse complement.
TCTCTATCTCTCTACCCACCCCTCTTTCTTTCTACCCCCCCTCCCCTCCTCTATTTCTCTCTACTCCCCCCTCCTCTCATTCTCTCTACTCCCCCTCCTCTCTTTCTCTCTACCCCCCCCCCCCCCCTCTCTATCTTTCTATCCTCCCCTCCATCTCTATCTCCCTATGCCCCCTCCCCTCCCTTTCTATTCCCTACCTTCCCTCCCTCTCTATCCCGCCCTCCTCTAGCTCTCTATCCCCCACTCCTCTACCTGTCTATTGCTGTGGCAATCAGAGAGAATCAGCCATGATTTGGAATGAGAAGCTGTGCACAAGAAGCCTGCAAGATTTAAAGTGTGTGTAAACATTCATTACAGCGAAAGCAGCCTTTGCTAAGTGGAGAAGTGGTACAAATAGAAACCCTCTTTATAGTGAAGTTTTGTTAACCAGGCATTCAGTAAGCGGGGTCTACCTCTAGCGCAGTTATTAAATATGGTGAGGCCATGATTTGGAATTTAACCGTCATTTTTTTTTATGGCTGGGGCCTGAAAAGGTGGAAGTGGCCTGTGCCTCTCTGAGAAAGCCTGGATACAGGGGATACAATTTCCAAGTTTCAGATGATACTAAATTAGGAAAAGTAGTAAATAGTGAGCAGGATAGTAGCCCACTGCAAGAGGTCACAGACACTCTTTGGTAAAATGGAAGGCAAAATTGTATGCATTTAAATTTAAAGCATTTTTGGAGGAGGACTGAGGAGATAAATGGTACAATATAAGATAAATGGTACAATGTGAAGCAGGAACAGAGACCTTAGGGATTCTTGGCTTTATAGAGGCATAGAATCATAGAATATATATATACAGAACTCCGCCGCCGGATTCTCATCCGTACAAAACTCTGCTCTCCAAATATTCCAGTCCTTGCCAGACTGTACTTGCTCCCTGTCCCAGAGACAATCGATTTCAAGGTCCTCATGCTTGTATTCAAATACCTCCATTCCTCTGCACTCCCCTACCTCTGACCTCCTCTCCCCTCACAACAGCTCCCGTTGACCTTCGCTTCAGCGGGCCTGGCCTCCTCCTTGTCCTTCGAATCCTCTGCTCCACCTTCTGCAGCTGTGTCTTCAGCCACTATGCCCTGAGACTTTGGACCTCACTCCCTCACTCTCTTCACCTCGCCCCTCTCCTTTCCTATTTTCAGGTCTCAGATAAAGACCTTTCTTTTCGCCTGTGCTTTTGGTCATCTTCTTTCCCCTCCCTCTGGCTTGGCCCCAGGATTTTTTATTGTGAAGTGCTCTGAGACTCCATTCGGCATGGAGGGCGCTATATGAATCCATGTTGTTGTTGTATATTTGCATAGAAAGAGGCCAATCAGCCCATCGTGGCCATGCCAGGTCTTTGGAAGAGTATAAAGTATAAGATACGCGAGTATACATGCAAGGAAGTTGTCTTTACAAACTGCTGATTAGGGCTCACCTGGAGAGTGCTGTGCACAATTGGCTGCCATGTTTCGGCCACAAAATATACAGTTAATTCACTTTACAGTGTATTCTGTGAAGTGCTTTGAAACATCTGGAAGACACGAAAAGCGCTATAACAAATGCAACATTTATTATTATTAGGATTATTATTATTGTGTCTGATTTGGGGCAACATACTTCAGGAAAAACATTAGGCAGAGAGTGCAAATGAGATTTACCAAAATGGTACCAGGGATAAGGAACTTTAGTTATATGGAGAGATTAGAGAGGCTGGGATTATTCTCTTTGAAGCAGAAAGTTGAGAGGAGATTTAATAGAACTGTTCAAAAATTATGATGGTTTTAACAGAGTAAATGGAGAGAAATTGTTTTATTCTAGTGGATGTGTCTGTAACCAGAACACACAGATAATATAATTGGGTAATGAACCAGAGGTGAGACAAGCAGATTTTTTTTACCCAGAGAGTTGTTACATTCTGGAATGCACTGCCTGAAAGGTTGTTGGAAGCAGATTCAATGTCTAGGGCTATCTGTATCTGCATTCATGTCTGTGTCTAGCTGTGTATCAGACAGTAACAGATTAACATTGCTTTTTTTCTGTCAGCCTCGGAAGCCGGTGACACTGAACACACGATTCAGGCCATGGCTCTGGGCCTCACTGTGCTCAGCCTCCTGCCCATGCTGCTCCAGCCCAGCCATTGCCTCAGTCTGCATGGGTGAGTTTCATCCTTATCATAATCTACCTACATATTACATTAATATTATTACATTGTGTTGGCCTATAATACAATGGTCAGTGTGCTGGCCTCACAAGCGAGAGGGCTCCAGTTGATATACCAGATAGGCAATACCTTACACAAGTGGAGTTCCTTTAGCTCAGTTGTTAGAGCACTCGCCTTACAAGTGTGAGACTGTGTTCAAATCCAAGCCGATCAGGGCAAAACCTTGGGCAAGTTTCCTTACTCCAAAGGCCTAATAATAATCTGTCAAAAAAAAAAACACAATAATAAAAATTGGTAATTTCAATCCATGACTGTTTGTGGGACACTGCTGTGAGCAATTGGCTGTGTATTTTGCCCACAAATATACAGTCAATTGACTTGAAAGTATATACTGTGAAGCGCTTTGCGATGTCGATAAGATGTGAAAACGCTGTATCAAATGCAAGGATTATTATTATTATTATTCAATTTCCTGTGGCATCCTGCAGCACAGTGGTTAGAGCACATGCTCCACAAACTGGAGACCTGGGTTCGATTCCTGGCAGGACGAAACCTTGGGTAACTTTCCTTAATCCACATGGTTGATAATAATCCCTCCAAAAAAGCAATAATAAATTGATAATTTCAATCTACAGCTGTTCATGGGACACTGTTGTGTGCAATTGGCAGGCACGTTTCATCCACAACTATACAGTCAATTCACTATACAGTGTATTCTGTGTACTTTGAGATGTCCAGAAGACATGAAACGTGCTATATCTGATAAAGTAAAGGCTATCTGTTAGATAGGACTGAAAGCAGGCTAGTGCGTTCCCACTAATGTGGATAAGGGAGGAGAGGCAGAAGAGGAGGATGGCATGGCTGACTGTGTCAAATGCGGTGGAGTAGTTCAGGAGGATGAGGAGCCAGAGGAAGCCCAGATCACAGAGAGAGAAGATGTTGTTTGTGACCTTGACTCGTGTGGTCTCTGTGCTGTGGGCAGGGTGGAAACCAGAATGGAGGGGCACGAGGGAGAGGGGAGAGCAAGCTGGTTAGCAATAACAAGTACCAGAGCCCTTAATTGTCAAAGTACCTTTGACAATTAAGGGCAGGTTGGGAATAGGTCAGTAATTTGTGAAGTTGAAGGGGTCAATACATTTTTTTGAGGAGTGGAGTGATTTTCATTTGGTGATGGTGATTGTATTGTGGGGGTAGGTACGGAGGTGGGGGCTGCAGAGAAACTGGTAGTTCAGAACAATGACTTTGGGTTCTTTGAGGCCTTCAAAATAGTCTTGTTGGAGTAAATGCCATTTTTTGCCTGCGAGTGGGTGGAGGGTTTGTGAAGCCACCTGCAGTAGACTATCTGGATTTTAGTTTTGGAAGAGCAAAGGTGTCTGTTATATCAAGGGAGCAGGTAGATTTGTTGACAGAGATGGATTTCAGTGGGGTAAGGGAGTTGAAGTTTGCAGAAAGGCAGTAGTTTAGGAGGAGATTCACGAGGATGGTACCAGAAATGAGGGACTTCTGCTATGAGCAAAGGCTAGAGAGGCTAGGTTTATTCTCATTGGAACAGAGAAGGTTACGAGGAGACCTAATAGAGGTTTTTAAGATCATGAGGCGATTTAACAGAGTAAACAAGGAAAACCTTAGTGGGTGTATCAGTGACTCATGGAAACAGATTTAAAATAGTTTCAAAAAGAAGCAGAGGGGAGGTGAGGAGAAATGTTTTCACCCAGCAAGTTGTTCGAATCTAGAATGCATTGCCTGAAAAGGTGGTGGAGGCTGATTCGATAACAACTTTTAAAAGAGTAGTAGACATTTATTTGGGGAGGACGGGTTTGCGTGGTTATGGGGAGAGAGCTGGGGAGTGGGATTAAATTACTTTTAGAAGCAATTGTTTTTAAAGAGCCGTCACAGACTCGATGGGCAGAATGGCCTCTTTTTGTGCCATAAGATTCGATGATTCTTTGATAGAATTTTACCGAGTGTGCTGGATTCTATTTTACCCAGTGTGCTGGAATGCTTTATTGGTAAGTATCCATAAAATATTTTGTTATTATTTAGTCTATTATTAATATGGTATGTTTTAAAATAAGTTATTTTTTTGTGTAGGATGTTCGGCAACTTGCCGCTCGAATATCCGGCATATTTGATTGAACGGCACCAGTCAGGTCCCAAGGTTGCCGGATTACCAAGCTTTTACTATAGTTCATGGAGAGTAGGAGCCTGGAGTTTCTCTTCCCCTCTTCCAATGTAACATTATCTTAGAGTAGAAGGACCATTTGACGGAAGCGAGAGCAAAGCACTAGGTTTTTATGTGGTCCAGCCATCAGTGGACCATAAGGCCAGATTTGAGCCAGATGCATTCTGCGGCTCACACCTGACCCTTGGGAACAGAGGTGACTAAGGGTGAGATTTGTGAATAAGAGCAGGAGGGAGTGAAGTGAAGTCTGAGGTCGCCAAGGATGAGGAGGTGATCAGAGCATGGATAGACGGAAGCCAAGAGGGTGGAAATGTTGGAAAGTGGAGGAAATGTTTTGTGGGAGTGGAAAATAAGGAGGATATTGAGGGAAATATTGGAGGGATAGTAGAGGGTAAGATAAATAGGGGAATAGAGCAAGTAAGGTCCTGGAGATGAGATCCACACCACAGCTGTTGGGGCATGAGTTTTGATGGGTGGTACAGCTGGGTCCTCAGTGAATGGGAAGGTGTTACCTGTGGCGATCCAGCTTTCTGTGAAGGCCATGATGTTGGTGTTTTCATCAAGGGTGATGAAAACAGAATCTTGATTGATTGTCAGAATCTTGTTGCAGAGAGAACAGACATTTTGAAGGCTGGTGTGAAGGGAACAGTTGCTAGTGGAACGTGTGAGAAGGGAATAGGTGATGGAGTGGCTGTAAGGGAGGGTAGGGATATGGTTGAGGGAGGTGAGGTTAGCCCTCGAGTCTGGGTCCAGCAGGGATTGCAATGATATGGGGCAGTCAACAATGGGACAGTCGATAACAACAGAAAATATTACATTTAGAATCATAGAATCATAGAATTTAGCAGTGTCGGCTCTTTGAAAAAAGCAACTCAATCCCACTGCCCCGCTCTTTCCTCATAACTAAACAGACCTGCTCTCCCTAAATAAAGATCTAATTCTCTTTTAAAAACTATTATCGATTCAGCCTCCACCACCTTTTCAGGCAATGCATTCCAGATTCGAGCAACCCGCTGAGTGAAAACATTTCTCCTCAGCTCCCCTCTGCTTCGAATTAAAACTATTTTAAATCTGTGACCACGAGATTCGCCCACCAGTGGAAACAGTTTTTCCTTATTCACCCTGTCAAATCCCCTCATGATTTCACAAACCTCTATTAGGTCTCCTCTCAACTTCTCTGTTCCAAAGATGATAAACCTAGCCTATCAAGCCTTTCCTCATGACTGAAGTCCCTCAATCCTGGTACCATTCTAGTAAACATTCTTTACACCATTTCCAATGCCTTAACATCCTTTCTTTGGTGTGGTGACCAGTATTGGACATATTACGCCAGCTGAGGCCTAACCAAAGTTTTATAGAGGTTAGTCAGCATTTCCTGAGATTTGTATTCTATACCCCTATTTATAAATCCTAGTATCCCATATGCCTTCTTAACGGCTTTGTCTACCTGTCCTGCCACTGTCAAAGAGTCACTAACACAAATCCCTAGGTCTCTCTGTGCCCTCCCACCCCATAAAATTTGACTATTTAGCCTATATTGCCTCCCCTCATTTCTTCTCCAAAATGTATCACCTCACACTTCTCTGCATTAAACCTCATCTGCCTTGTGTCCGCCCACTTGACCATTTTATCTATATCTTCTTGCAGATGGCTACTATCCTCCTCACTATTTACTATTCTCCCTAACTTAGTATAATCTGCAAACTTGGAAACTGTACTCCCCACACCCAAGTCCAGATCATTATATATATTAAAAAGAGCAGTGTTCCCAGAGCTGATCCCTGGGGGACGCCACTGTACACTTCCCTCCAGTATGAAAAACAGCCGCTCACCACAACTCTCTGTCAGTTGTGGATCCACGCTGCCACTGTCCCTTTAACGCTGTGGGTCTCTACTTTCCTAATAAGCCTTTCATGCGGCACTTTGTCAAATGCCTTTTGAAAGTCCATGTAAACTACATCAACTGCGCTACCGTCTTCCACCCATTCCGATACTTCATTGAAAAATTCTATCAGATTTGTGAGGGAAGATTTGCCTTTAACAAATCCATGCTGGCTGTCCTTTATTAGCCTATATCTTTCTAAGTGAAGATCTATCTTGTCCCTGATTATAGACTCTAGAAGTTTGCCCACTACCGACGTTAGACTGACTGGCTTGTAGTTCCCAGGTTTGTCCTTCTGCCCCTTTTTGTACAGGGGAGTAACATTAGCAACCCTCCAGTCCTCTGGCACCACCCCTGTGTCCAAGGAAGATTGAAAGATTGTGGCCAGAGGCTCTGCTATTTAGTCCCGTACTTAGCTTAGTAACCTAGGATGCATCCCATCCGGACTGAGTGACTTACCTACCTTGAGGGCCATCAACCTTTTTAGTAATTCTTCTCTGTTGATACTAGTCCTATTGATTTCTTCTACCCTCTCCTCCAATATTGTAGCATTGGCTGCATCCTCTTCTCTTGTGAAGACAGAGGAAAAGTACTCATTCTGTATATCAGCCATGTCCTCTGCCTCCACAATAAGATTTCCTCCTTGGCCCCTAATTGGCCCCACCCTACCCTTGACAAATCTTTTACTCTAAATATGTTTGTAAAATACCTTAGGGTTCCCTTTAATGTTACCTGCTAATTGTTTCTCATGCAGTCTTTTTGCCCCTTTCTCCAAACTGCTGTTACCCTATGACACTCCCTGCCCCCTCTGTTTCCATTTCCAGTTCTCTCCTACTCTTCCTATATTCTGCTTGGTTTATCTCTGTATCTTGGGCCCGACACTTGTCATAAGCTTCCTTTTTTTGCTTTATTTTCACCCCAATTGCCCAAGTCATCTAGGGAGGTTTGGATGCCCTACATTTTATCTTTGTTGGAATGTTTTTGACCTGTGCCCGAACTATCTCTTCCTTGAAGATTGCCCACTGCTCGTTAGCTGTTTTATCTGCCAACTGTTCTTTCCAGTCCACCTTGGTTAGGTCCCATTTTAACTCACTGAAATTAGCCTTCTTCCAGTTTAGTGTCTTCACCTTTGAGTGTTCCTTATCCCTTTCCATAATTACTCTGAATCCAGTTATACTGTGATCGCTATTCCCTAGGTGCTCACCTACAGAAACCTGTTTTACTTGCCCCACCTCATTCCCCAAAACTAGATCCAGCACTACTTCCTTCCTTGTTGGACTGGAAACATACTGATCAAGAAAGTTGTCCTGTACACATTTCAGGAATTCTTCTCCATCCTTGCCCTTTACATTGCTATTCTGCTAGTCGATGTTGGGATAATTAAAGTCTCCCATTATCACTACTCTATTGGCTTTGCATCTTTCCAAAATCTGCTTGCAGATATGCTCTTCTATCTCCTTCCCACTATTTGGTGGTCTATTGTATATCCCTAACAGTGTAACTGCTCTTTTTGATTTCTTATCTCTAACCAGATAGAGCAGCTTTATAGAGTGCCTTTCACATCGGGAGGATCTCCCAAGATGCTAAACATTTAGGATGGAAACTGAGCAAGGGAGAGGGCCAGGATAATGGGAGGGAGAGAGTTGGGAGGGCAGCCAAAAGCACAGTCGAAGACGAGAGTCTTGAGGCTGGCCATAAAAGAGGAGAGGGAGGGAGTGAGGCAAAGGGAATGTGGAATGGAATTCCAGAGTGTGGGGGCAGAGAGGCTAAAGCCCATGAGCTGATCGTTGTATGGGTCGGGTGGGGAACGGAGCCCGCTGAATGGAGGGGGCAGGGAGTGTCATAGGGTAACAGAAGTTTGGAGAAATAGTGGGGGTCAATGCCGTGAATGGCCTTGAAGATGAGGATGAGGATCTTGAATTTGATCCTCTGGGGAATGAGGAGCCAGTGGAGCTGGGCGATGGTGGAAGTGATGTGGTCGCGGAGCTTGGTGCGGGTGAGGACACGAGCTGCAGTGTTCTGAATGATCTGCAGCTTGTGAAGGGAAGAACCAGGAAGGCTGACAAGGAGGCAATTTCCGTAATCGAGCCTTGATGTGATGATTGTGTAGATGAGGGTTTCGGCAACCTGAGGGGTGAGGCAGTGATGGAGTCTTGAGATGTTGCGAATGTGGTGGAAGGCAGTCATGGTGCGGATGTGGGGGAGGAGGGAATGTTTAGGGTCAAATAGGATGCCCAGGTTCCTGACTGACTTAGAGAGATGGAGAGTGCAGCCCTGGATGCTAATGGTGTCAGCGCCTGAGGTGAGCCAATTAGGAGGGCCTCAGTCTTGCGGACATTCAGCTGGAGAAAGTTGTTTTTCATCTAGGACTCAATGTCAGACAGTCAGGCAGTCAGGAATCTGGTAGTGCTGGAATTGAGGGTGGAAGCAAAAAGGTAAAATTGGGTGTCATCTGCATACATGTGGAAATTAACCCCATTTCTGCGGATGATATCACCGAGCGGGAGCATATAGAGTGTGAGGAGGAGGGGACCAATGAAAGAGTGCTGAGAAACACCGCATAACAACAACAACAACTTTGATTAATATAGCGCCCTCCGCACCTGATGGCATCTCAGAGCACTTCACAATAACGGATCCTGAGAGTAAGCTGGGGCAGAGGGAGAAAGGTGACCAAAGGCATGGTCAAAAAGAAAGGTCTTTAGCCGAGACCTGAAACCATGAAGAACCATCAAGGTGAAGGGAGTAAGGAAGGGAGTTCCAGAGCCTTGGGGCATAGTGGCTGAAGGCACCGCCATCAATGGTGGAATGGAGGATATGGGGACAAGGGTGAGGCCAGACCCGGTGGAGCAAAGGCAACAGGTGCTGTTTTCAGGAGAGCGGTCAGAGACATGCTGAGGAGTGGAGATTTGAAGACAAGGGTGAGGATCTTGAAATTGATCCTCTCCGGGACAGGGAGCCAGTGAAGTCTGGCAAATACTGGGGTGATAGGGGAGTGAAGTTTGATGCGGATGAGAATGCGGGCAGCAGAGTTCTGTGTGAGTTGGATTTTATGGATTGTGGAGGGGAGACCGGTGAGGAGGGCATTTGAGTAGTGCAACTGAGAGGTGACAAAGGCATAGACCTGGGTTCCAGTGGCAAGACAGTGCGGGGGCTGGAGGGAAAGGTGTTGGCAGATACGAAGAGTAGGCGGAGTGAAAAATAGGACCGTAACCAGCCAAAGACGGATCCTTGATGTTTGAGGTGGGAGGAGAGGTGGCGGAGGAGGATTGTGTGGTCCACAAGTGTCGAACCTGGTGGATAGGTTGAGGACAAGGAGGCAGAGGGAGCCCTGGTCACAGATGGTCAAGATATCATTAGTGACCTTGACCAGGGCAGTTTCCATGCTGTGGGCAGCACAGAAACATGATTGGAGGGGATCATGGAGGAATGGGATGAGAGAAAGGAGCAAAGCTGGGAGGCAATGATTTTTTCAAGCACTTTTGACAGGAAGGGAAGGTTGGAGATGCAGCTTGAGAGCTGTGATGCATCAAGGGAAGGTTTCTTGAGGATGAGGGTGATGGTGGCTGTTTAGAGTGGGGTGGGAATGATGCTGATGAAAGGGACAGGTCAGTGTGGGTGTTGCTGGGCAGCCAACACTAAAAACCATGGTGAGCCTAGCAGAGGTTTTGCAGCCTGGAGCAGAGGAAGGCAGTGGGTAGGTCAACTGACCAGGGAGGCGAAGTGGATGGAGAGAGAGAGGAGGACAGAGTGGGAGAGTAGCTGGGAGAGAGCGTTTTAAGCGTCGGTGACAGCAATCAAGAGCGCATGACGTGACTTCAGGCAGTGGTTAGTGGGGCATGGTCAGCCCGCAGGCATGGAAACTGGGAGCACAGAGGTGGGGAGAGGTGTCGGGGCACTCATTGTGATTATCCACCTGATTGCGCAACCTGGAAGATAAGACTGAGTAGCCTGGGAGGAGACAGAGAGAGGAGGGGGAGAAGACAGAAAATAACAACCAAATTGCACTTGAATAGTACCTAGGGGAGGGGAAGGAGATACAATCTACTGGACTACCTGGCGCCAGGGATATAAACCTGACATCAGAGAGGCCTGGGCAGGAAAATCTGTCATGGCGGCCCCATCACTTGATTCCCCAGACCACGGTCCTGAGACACCCAAGTCACCTCCAGCTACCAGCTGGTCCCAAACACCGGGAACCCCTCTAGCTACCCACTTATCCCGATCCCCGAGATGCTGATCCTGCCTTTACCAGCCAGGGTCTGACTGGCCTCACGTCCACTCCCAGCCGCTCCTCACAGGTTTCTATACGCAACCCACTGTCAATGACTGAACCTTTGGCCCGTTTTTAACCAGGTGATAATAATACCTTAAAAATATTGGTCACTCAATCCACGACTGTTTGTGGGAAATTGCTGTTGCTGCATTATAAAATAATAATAATCCTTGCATTTGATATAGAGCTTTTCAGATCTTATCGACGTCTCAAAGCGCTTCACAGAATATACTGTAAAGTGCATTGACTGTATATTTGTGGGCGAAACATGGCAGCCAATTGCGCAGTGCAGCGTCCCACAAACAGTCGTGGATCGAAATTACCAATTTTATCAATGTGGTTTTGTTTTAGATGGATCATTATTAGGCCTGTGGAGTATGGAAACTTGCCCAAGGTTTTGCCTTGATCTGCCTGATCCGCCATTTCACTGATTAAACATACAGTATATTTCGTGAAGCACGTTGAGACATCCCAAGATGTGATCAGGTGATATATCAAATGCTAAGATGAGTATTTTTATAATTGTTTTCTTTCCCACAGATTTGCAAAGAAACATGCGGTGCCGGGTCCCTACGACAGCAAAGACAACATCACCATCTACACCCGCATCCTTGACAGGCTATTGGATGGCTACGACAACCGGCTTCGACCTGGCCTTGGAGGTGAGATGACCTCCCCCAGCCACAGCACTGGCCATTCACAACATAGACTAGTCACCCCACCAGCCACTCCCCCTGCCAGCCACTCCCCCCACCAGCCACTCCCCAGCCAGCCACTCGCCCCACCAACCACTCCCCCCGCCAGCCACTACCCCCGCCAGCCATTGCCCCCACCAGCCACTCCCCCTGCTAGCCACTCCCCCTGCTAGCCACTTGTCCCCCCAGCCACACACCTGCCAGCCACTCCCCCCACCAGCCACTCCCCCCGCCAGCCACTCACTACACCTGACATACACCCTGCCAGGCATTCACCCTAACTGACAGTTAAAGGTCTACCTGCTTTGTTCTCAATTTCAAGGTGCCTGCTCTGTATCCCCAATCCAATCCACCCTACCATTGATTGGTAGCTGGGCTTTCAGCCTCTCTGCCCCCAACGCTTTGGAATGCCATCCCTTTGCCTTGCTCCCCACCACTTGTCTGGTCTCAAGACCTTCCTTTTCAACTGTGTCTTCAGTCATCCTCCTACCTCTCTGCCCTCCTTCATCCTAAACCTGTCCCACCACCGAGTCCTGATCCCCAACTGTTCAGCACCTTGGGAACTCCTCCTGATGTGAAAGATGGTTTACAAGTGCAGTGTTGTTGATGCTGTTGTTGTCAGCCACAGCACCTGCCAGTCACACCGTAACATCTTTGTCTACCCCAGCAGGCACACACGACCTCAGCTAAATATCTCTTTTGAAATAGCCCTACTGACAATGCACTGAGCGAGGCTGACACAGACTGAGGCAGGCTGACACACACTGAGCCAGGCTGACACACATTGAATTGGGTTGAAACACATGCCAGAGAGCTGGATTGGTGAGGGCCCAGTGAGAGTATAAGGGTCTCTGCAGTGAGACCCTTGGGTCTGCCAGTGAGACCACACCTCCTCTCCATGAAATACAGATGGAAACAGGCAGAAGGTGGCTGTATCTCATTCCTCAGGTATAACCACGTGTTTAACATTCAGCTCCTGTCTATTCACAGAAAGTGTCACTGAGGTGGAGACGGACATTTATGTGACCAGTTTCGGACCGGTGTCAGACACAGACATGGTAAGTGAGATGTAAAGCGAGTGTGATTCTCACCCTACTCTCCACCAACAACTGACACACACTAGCAGTGACTGCAATACTGTCTGAGATTAGTACAGCATTGCTGACCTGACCCGCATATGGCTATACCGGCAACACGTTAGCCACAAGCTGTAATTTGTGTTGAAATTGCCTCACGTATGCTCACACTATTCCGGGAAATGTACTTTGCATGTATGTTTACAAGTTTATTTTACCCAAACATCCACCACTCAGTGGGAAACTTTGCTATTTCTCTTTATTTTTCTTTTGAGAGACCGATCCCTGGGCTCTCTGCAGAATGTGATTGGATGCTGCCTTGATGGAGCTGCTTGGCCTGGGCTGCTGCTGGCCTCCATTAGTTATTCTGAGCATACCACAATTGACAGCTCTGCTCTCAATGCACTCAACACATTAAACCCATGTTGGAATCCTGTAGCTCAGTGGTTAGCGAACTAGCCTTACAAATGAGAGACTTAGGTTGAATTCCAGATAGGTTAGGGTGAAACCTTGGGCACGTTTCCTTGCTCCACATCCCTGAAGATAATCCCTTTTTAAAAACATTGGTCATTTCAATCCACGACTGCTTGTGGGACACTGCTGTGTGCAATTGGTTGCCACATTTTGCCCACAAATATATAGTCAATTCACTTTACAGTGTATTCTGTGAAGCACTTTGAGAAGTCTAGACGATGTAAAAGGTGCTATATCAAAGGGAAGGATTATTATTATCTTACATCCATATTACGCAACATGTGACACCATATTACATTGTAGAGCACTGGTTAGAGCACTCAACAACAACTTTGATTTATATAGCGCCCTCCATGCTGGACGGCATCTCAGAGCGTTTTGCAATAATGGAGGCAAGTCAGGGGCAGGGGGAGAAAGGTGACTAAAGGTGTGGTCAAAGAGAAAGGTCTTCAGCCAAGACCTGAAACTGGGAAGAGAGGGGACGAGGCGAAAGGAGTGAGGAAGGGAGTTCCAGAGCCTCAAGACACTCACCTTACAGGCATGAGATGTGTGTTAAAATCCAGGCAGATCAGGGTGAAATCTTGGGCTAGTTTCCTTACTCCACATGCCTAATAATAATCCATCCAAAAAACCCACAATAATAAAAAAAAAAAAATTTTTCAATCCACGACTGTTGTGGGGACAATGCTATGCACAATTGGCTGCCATGTTTCGCCCACAAATATACAGTCAATTCACTTTACAGTATATTCTGTGAAGTGCTTTGAGATGTCCAGAAGCTGTGAAAAGCGCTATATCAAATGCAAGGATTATTATTATTATGATACTGTAACATGTTACACACCATGTTACACCATTGTACACCAATGTTACATTCAATTTATGCAATGTTACACACCATGTTACACACTATATTACAGATTTCAGAAAGATGTAAAACCAACAGAGTAGTGATAATGGGGGACTTGAATTATTCCAACATAGATTGGCAAAATAACAGCATAAAAGAGCAATGAGCGGGAAGGATTCCTGAAATGTGCTAAGGGCAACTTTCTTGATCAGTATGTTTCTAGCCCAATGAGGAAGGAAGCAGCGCTGGATGTTGTTCTGGGGAATGAAGTGCGTTAAGTGGAGCAGGTTTCAGTAGGAGAGCGTCTGGGCAACAACAACAACAACAAAATTGCACTTATATAGTGCATTTCATGTCGGGAGGACGTCCCAATGCGCTGAACAGTCAGGTAGGGACCCGAGCGGGGGGCGGTGGGGTGGTGGGGGGAGTTGAGAGGGTTGGGAGGGTTGCGATAGGGGGAAGGGGAAGGAGAGTGGGGGAAGGGGAAGATTTAGTGGGGGAGCCAAAGGCACGGTCGAAGAGGAAGGTCGATCAATAGTGATCACAACATCATTAGATTCAGAGTAACTTATGGAAAAGGACAAGGAACAATCAAAGGTGAAGATACTCACCTGGGAGAGACTAATATCAATGAATTAAAAAGGACCTAGCCTAGGTGGACTGGAAAGAAAGATTGGCAGGTAAAACATCTGAAGAGCAATGTTCCCAAACTATCTAGTTTGAACAAAGATCTGCCTGGATTCAAACAGACGTCCCATACTTGTAAGGCGAGTGCTTTAACCACTGTGCTACAATGTAATATGATGCCACATGTTGCATAATATGGGTGTAACATGAGTAAAATATTCATCCTTGCATTTGATATAGTGCTACAAAGGGAAAAGTGGGGCATACAAATTTCCCTAGATGACTAAGGAAATTGGGATTAAACTAAAACAGAAAAGGAGGTTTATGATAAATGTCAGGTCCAAATTACAGAAGGTAATCAAATAGAATATAGAAAGTACAAAGGAGAACTGAAATGAAATTAGGAGGGGCAAAAAAATTGCATGAGAAAATATTGGTGGGTGTCATAAAAGGGAACCCTAAGATATTTTATAATCTTATAAAGAATAAAAGGTTAGGCAAAGATAGGGTGGGGGTAATTAGGGACCAAAGAGGAAATCTTCTTGTCATAGTAAAGGGCATGGTTGATATACTAAATAAGTACTTTGCATCTGTCTTCACAAAAGAAGAGAATGTATCCAGTGCCACAGTATTGGAGGAGAGGGTAGAGAAATTGGATAAGATAAGAATAAGTCAAGAGGAGGTACTGAAAAGGTTGTTGGTGCTCAATGTAGATAAGGCACCTAATCTGGACGGATGCATCCTAGGTTACTGAGGGAAGTAAGGGTGGAAATAACAGAGGCTCTGGCCACAACCTTCCAATCCTCTTTGGATATGAGGTTCTGCCAAAGAATAGGAGGGTTACAAATGGTACCCCAAAAGGGGCAGAATGATAACCTCAGGAGCTACAGGCCAGTCAGCCTAACATCAGTGGTGGGGAAGCTTCCACAGACTATAATCCAGGACAAAATAAATTTTCACTTAGAAAAATATAGGTTAATATAGAATAGCCAGCATGGATTTTTTCAAGGTAAATTAAACCTGATGTAACACGTGGATGAATGTAGTGCAGTTGGTGTAGTTTATATGGATTTTCAAAAAGCTTTTGATACAGTGCAACATAAGAGACTTAAATGAAATAGAACCCCATAGTATTCAAGGGACAGTGACAGCATTGTGATGTTACACCTATTTTATACACCATGTTACACACCACATTATACCATGCTGCATACAGTACTATGTTACATACCATGTTATATCCATGTTACTCCCATGTTGCACCCTCTATATAGTCAGATATTAGTGGGGCCCCCTTGTACAGCCTCATATTAACAGTGATAACTCTATATGGTCTGATATTAACACTAACACCTATGTATATGGTCTGATATTAGCAGTGACTTCTATATATTATCTGATATTGTGGAATCCCACAGTATGTTGTTTAGAGCAGTGATTCTCAACCTTTTTCAGTAATGTAACCCTTGTTCATTTTCAACATTATCGTGTACCCCCACCCAACCACATATACACACACACCACCCCATACCCCCTCATTCCACTTGCATTTTATGACCAAGCTTCTCTTATATAACAAAATAACTATCACATACAAAACGAGGGGAATAACAATTAAAGATACAATTTGGAACGATATAAAATGCTAAATAAGAGAGCTAAATAAATCAATATACCCCTGGTTGAGAACTGCTGGTTTAGGGTACTCGCCTCACAAGTGACATGTCCTGGAAGTGAAAGGTTGCCCACTATCTATTCCCAGGAGTACACAGTGGATGTATTTTTCCGTCAGAGCTGGAAGGATGAGCGACTGCAGTTTAAGGGGCCGATGGGGATTTTACCATTGAACAACCTGCTGGCCAGTAAGATCTGGACCCCAGACACATTTTTTCACAATGGAAAAAAATCAGTGGCTCATAACATGACCACTCCCAACAAACTGCTGCGCCTGGTGGACAATGGGACATTATTGTACACCATGAGGTAAGCATTGCACGGTGATTCAATCAGTGGCCTGTGAGCCAAGTTTATTATGTCTGCCTCCTCCAACATTGATTTCATCTAGTCCATCTGCTCCCTCCATATCCCATATGTTCTGTTACGTTTCTGTTCTAGAGGGTCCAAAGCCAGAATGAATTTGGTTAGATTTAAGGAGCAGAAGAGGAGCCGTTGCTCTGTTAGGTGTAGACTGTAGATTGCCAAATAGTGGGAAGAAGTTAGGTGAGCAAATCTGAAGCAGATTTCAGATGCAAAACTACTAGAGCACTTTCAGTTATCCTAACATAGATGGGCAAAAAAACAGTGTAAAAGGTACTCAACTGGAAGAGGGCTAATATCAGTAAGCTAAAAAGGACTTAGCCAAGGTAGACTGGAAAGAAAGATTGGCAGGTAAAACAACTAACAAGTAATGGGAAGCCTTCAAGAATGAGATAGTTCGGGAACAAAATAATTACATTCCCACAAAGGGGAAAGGTAGGAAACCCAAACCTCCTTGGATGATCAAGAAACTTGTAATTAAACTAAAACAGACAAAGGTGGCTTATGATAAATGTCAGATCCAAAATATAGAAGATGTTCAATTAGAATATAGAAAGTACAGAGGAGAACTGAAAAGGGAAATAAGAGGAGCAAAGAAATTTTATAAAAACGATTAGCAGGAACATAAATGGGTAGTATAAGCATGTGAAGAATAAAAGATCAAAGGTATGGATTTAGGGACCAAAGAGGAAATCTTATTGTGGAGGCAGAGGGCATGGAATTTGTACTGAGTGAGTATTTTGCATCATCTTCATAAAAGAAGAGGGTGTAGCAGTATTAGAGGAGATTGGATAGGATAGAGAAATTGGATAGGATAAGAATAAACCAAGGATGTATTCTAAGTTACTGAGGGAAGTGAGTGTGGAAATAGCAGAAGCTCAGGCCATAATCTTTCAATCTTCCTTGGATATGGGTGTTGCCAGAGGACTGGAAGGTTGCTAATATTCCTAATATTACTTCCCTGTACAGAAAGGAGCGGATGATTAAACCGAGGAAATACAGGCCTTTGTCACCTCTTGGCTAAAGTATTCCAATGCTGGTCTCCTTTCCTCCACCATCCACAAAATACAGCTCATCCAAAACTGTGCCACTCACATTCTCACCTGCTCTAAACTTCATACCCCAATTAGCCCAGTGCTTGCCAAACTGCACTGGCTCCCTGTCACAGAGCAGATTGATCGTCATTCTTCTTATTAATTCCTTCCACTCCTCTGCACACCCCTACGTCTCTAACATCCTCTCCCCTCACAGCAGCACCTGCTGCCTCTACTCTACTGGGTCTGGCCTCCTCCTTGTCATCAAATCTCCCCTTTCCCCCCATCAGCAACCGTGCTTTCAGCCACTTGGCCCCAAATCTTTGGAACTCCCTCCCTCAACCCTTTCGTCTCACACCCTCCTTTCCTATCTTCAGGTCGCGCCTGAAGATATTTCTCTTCGCCCGTGATTATGGTCTCTCCCACTCCCCCTAGCTTGGCCTCAGGCTCCCCCATTTGTGAAGTTCTCTGAAACACCGTCTAGTGTGAAGCATGCTAAATAAATGCAAGTTGCTGTTGTTGTAGATATCCAGATCAATCCCACTCCCCTGCTGTTGTAATAATAGTAATCCTTGCATTTGATATATCGCTTTTCATGTCTTCTAGATATCTCAAAAAGTGCTTCACCGAATATACTGTATATAAGAACATAAGAAATAGAAGCAGGAGTAGGCCATTCAGCCCATCGAGCCTGCCCCGCCATTCAATCATGGCTGATATTCTATTCTAGCTCCAGCTACCTGCGCTATCCCCATACCTCTTAATTCCTTTATAAATGAGAAATCTATCTAACTCAGTCTTGAATATGTTGAAGGACTGAGCATCAACAGCCCTTTGGGGTAAAGAATTCCATACATCCACCACCCTCTAAGTGAAGAAGTTTTTTTCTCAACTCAGTGTGAAAGGGCTGACTCCTAACTTTAAGACTGTGACCCCTGGTTTTAGTTTCTCCAACCAGGGGAAACAATCTCCCACTATCTACTTTGTCGTGCCCCTTAATAATCTTATAGGTTTCTACAAAATCCCCTCTAATTCTTCTATATTCTAGAGAATATAGGCTCAAATTAATCAACCTATTGTCATAACTCATCCCCCTCATTCCAGGTACTAACCTAGTAAACCTACGCTTCATGACCTCCAAGGCAAGTACATCCTTTCAAAAATAAGGAGACCAAAACTGCACACAGTATTCCAGGAATGGTCTCACCATACAGCTGCAGCAATTGCTATCCTAACAGACTGCAGTAAAGGCCCTGCTTGCTGCAAACTCCAATCCACTAGCTGCTGCCAATGCCTTGGGAGGGCATTCCCCAGGATGGAGGGAGGGAGCAAAATTTGGAATATTGGAAATGCTCAAGGCCACATAAATGACTGGCTGGGCCACTGTAGCTTATATAGATTAATGCTGCCAGTGATTATGGTGAGGAGGTGCTGACAGGAACCAACCTGGAGGGTGTCGTTGACATTCAACTAGCGAAGGTTAGCTCTTGATGATCAATCAGTAAGGAGAGTAGGTGTCCTGGTGTTGAGGGTGGAGTCAGAGTAAGGGAGTTATCATCCACATATATGCTGATTGCTTCCAACTCTATGTCTCTGCATTATATCACTTAGTGGGAGCATGTAGATATTCAACAGGTGAGGGCTAAGGACAGAGCACAGAGGAACAAAACACATGATGGTGGGCGCAGGAGGAGATGAGATATGAAATGGAGATGAGTGAAAGGAAAGAGTGAAACCAGGGAAGAACTGTGAAGGTGGAGCTGAGGACAGTCTAAAGAGAAGAACAGAATGGTTGACTGTGTCAAAGGCAACAACAACAACTTGCAATTATATAGTGCATTTCATGCCAGCGGACTTCTCACAGTGCTTAAAAAGGTAGCAGAGAGATTGAGGAGAAAGAGAGCTCTGGTTACAAATGGAGAGAATGTCATTGGGCAGGGAGTGCCAGTGAAGGGGATGGTAGAGCCAGTGGACACAGAGAGGTTGACTATGTCTATTAGCATGTAAGTGGGGTGGGGGCAAGAAGGTGGAGCTGGGAGGTAAACAAAAGGGGTGTGAATGGGATTCAGGAAACATTAAAGGCAAATCTTGCCTTACAAATCTGATAGAATTTTTCGATGAGGTAACGGAATGGGTGGACGAGGGTAGTGCAGTTGATGTAGTTTACATGGACTTTCAAAAGGCATTTGACAAAGTGCCGCATGAGAGGCTTATTAGGACAGTAGAGGCCCACAGCGTTAAAGGGACAGTGGCAGCGTGGATCCACAACTGGCTACGAGACAGAAAGCAGAGAGTTGTGGTGAGCGGCTGTTTTTCAGACTGGAGGGAAGTGAGCAGTGGCATCCCCAGGGATCAGTTTTGGGACCACTGCTCTTTTTAATATATATAATGATCTGGACTTGGGTGTGGGGAGCACAGTTTCCAAGTTTGCAAATTATACTAAATTAGGGAGAATAGTAAGTAGTGAGGAGGATAGTAGCCATCTGCAAGAAGATATAGATAAAATGGTAAAGTGGGCAGACACAAGGCAGATGAAGTTTAACGCAGAGAAGTGTGAGGTGATACATTTTGGGAGAAGAAATGAGGTAAGGCAATATAGGCTAGATAGTACAATTTTAAGGGGTGTGAGGGAACAGAGAGACCTAGGGATTTGTGTTAGCGACTCTTTGAAGTTGGCAGGACAAGAAGCCGAAGCCGTTAAGAACGAATATGGGATACTAGGCTTTATAAATACGGGTATAGAGTACAAAAGTCAGGAAGTGCTGACTAACTTCTATAAAACTTTGGTTAGGCCTCAGCTGGAGTACTGTGTCCAATTCTGGACACCACACTATAAAAAGGATGTTAAGGCATTGAAAAGGGTGTAAAGAAGGTTGACTAGAATGGTACCAGGATTGAGGAAGTTCAGTTATGGGGAAAGGCTAGATAAACTAAGTTTATTCTCTTCGGAACAAAGAAGGTTGAGAGGAGACCTAATAGAGGTTTATAAAATCATGAGGGGATTCGACAGAGTGAATAAGGAAAAACTGTTCCCACTGGTGGGCGAATCAGTGACTCGTGGTCACAGATTTAAAATAGTTTCAAAACGAAGCAGAGGGGAGCTGAGGAGAATTGTTTTCACTCAGCGGATTATTGAATCTGGAATGCATTGCCTGAAAAGGTGGTGGAGGCCGATTCAATAATAGCTTTTAAAAGAGAATTCAATCTTTATTTAGGGTGAACAGGTCTGTTGGGTTATGGGGAGAGAGCTGGGCAGTGGGATTGAGTTGCTCTTTTCAAAGAGCCGGCACAGACTAGATGGGCCGAATGGCCTCCTTTTGTGCCGTAAAATTCTATAATTCTATGAATTGATGTCAATATTTTCATTCAGGATGAGGTTGTGGAAAGGGAGAGTTTTGTAAGAGAGAGCAAACATTTTGCAGGAGATTGCAGAAGAGATAGGCAACAGGGTGAGGGGGAACCTTGCCTCGTGGGGGCACAGCATGTGGGCAGGGGCTGGATGCTGGGGCAGTGGCAGGGGGGCAGGGGCTGGGGCCAAGGGCTGGTGGCGGGGATTTGGGGGCAGGAGACCGGGGCTGGAGCCAGGGTTGGAAGATTGTATAGCGGGGCTGCGAACCTTGACCCTGAAGGGTTTACGCATTCAATGTTGAATAACAGATGTACAGTATTTGAAATGTAGAATATTTGAATCAGAGTTTTATTACAATAATGATAAGTTGATACAAATTGTCAGGGTGAGCTTCACAGTTCTGCTTTCAACCACTGCCTGAAACTTTTTTTTATAAACTATTGTTGTCGAATGCAGAACTCTGAAAACAGAATGATCACATCCCTAATCTCGAGGTCCTCTGAAGTCAATGGTACCAAGTCACCAAGTTAATGAGCATTTTGATTATCCATCAATATTATCAGGACAGATATATCTTTGATTGTTGTAGAAATTTTTCATTGTTTTCTCAAAATGTTTGTTGGTTCTGGTTGCTTTGGAAGTGAGAGGAGGAAAGGAGGGCAGGGAGAGAAAGGGATGAATGAGTGACAGAAATGTGGAACAGTGAAAGACAGAGAGAGAGAGAGATAGGGTGGGGGGAGAGAATGGAGTCAGTGTCAGAGAGAGAGAGAGAATGGGGTCATAGAGAGAGAGAGTTTTAATCTTTGCCACACTGCTCCTGTTTATCTCAGACTCACCATCAACGCTGAGTGTCCTATGCATCTGGAGGATTTCCCAATGGACGCTCACGCCTGTCCACTCAAATTCGGCAGCTGTAAGTTACTGCGTCAAACCTTACACACAGCCCAGTAACCGCACACATGTTACACACAGCCCAGTAACCTCACAGCGCCTCTCGCAACAGCAGCTCTCATACAGCACCCCCCATCATGCACAGAACCTCAGAGAGAGCATGTCTCACAGCTCCAAACACAGCACCTCACACACAGCAAAAACAGAAGTCACTGGGAACACTCAGCAGGTCAGGCAGCAACTATGGACAAAGGAAAAGTGAGTCAATGTTTCGGGTCCACGACCCTTTGTCAGTACAGGACAAACATGTCAGCACAGCACCACACATACAGCTCTTCGCACACAACAGTTCTCATGCATAGAAACTTTCACACAACACCTCTCTTGCAGTGCCTCTCACACAACAAAATATTTCAGTCGACAAGTGTAAGAATTCTCAAGTGTAGAAGTTAACTTCTATTCTCAGCTCACAGTCAGCCTCCAGTTGGCTCCCATCATCTCATCCTTTTATGCACCTGCTTCCATCTCACTGGCTCTTGTTCTTAATTGCAATTAGTTTCTTAAAGGATACCCAACATCTTCCGTTCTTCCGTCTTTTTTCTCTCTGTTAATTTCAATCTGTTAGGTTTTCTTCACGTTCTTCCAGACCTGGTAGTTTTTGATTGTCCTGCTTCCTCCTGCTCTTCCTTGTGTTGTTGTTATTCTTCCTCCAGTGTTCTGTTCTGGACATCCTGTGATGTTCTTCTGTACATTGTGCCTTTATTGTCCTTTGTCCAAATGACCTTGGATTTTTATCTGCCTTCCATATCTCCTCTTTGTCCATTTCTTCAGAACCATAATCTTTAATTCCTCAGAGCCATCCCAGCTTTGTCTGTGATGCAATTTATTTATCTCCATATCTCTTTATGTGTCTTTCTCAATATCTGTCATATTTATTTTTGACATTTCTTATTATTTCTAGGGCTTTTATACCGTTAAATTCTCATGTTTCAAAAGCTTGTTAAGTATTTTATTATTGATTATGCCTGTTATGATCCACTACCCAATAATTGCTTCTCTTAATACCCCATAGTTACATGTTTTGCACAAATTTATATCATTTCGCCCACAAATATACAGTCAATTCACTTCACAGTATATTCTGTGAAGCGCTTTGAGACGTTGATAAGATGTGAAAAGCGCTAGATCAAATGCAAGGATTATTATTATTATTATTATTGTTATTATCCCCCTGATTCTCTGGTTATTTCCCCTCGTTTGAACACCTCACTATCTGCCACCCATCCCATCTCTCCCTCAAAATTCTCCTTCATTGCCGACCCCCACAAATCCTCCCCTACCTTCATCTCTGACATCTCCACCCTCCTAGCCCCTCTGCCTCTGCTCCGATCACCTCATCATCCTCAGCAATTTCAACTTCCATTTCACCCCTTCTTGCTCCACCTTCTTGGACTTCTCCTCCCTCCTCTCTTCTCTCAACTTCTCCCTGCACATCTACTCTGCCATCCACATTCACAGCCACCTGCTTGACCTAGTGATTGCCTGGGACATCAGTGTGTTAGATGTCACCATCACTGACAAGGCCATCTCTGACCTCCATTTCATCTCTTTCAACTCCTTTATCCCCCTCCCCACTGCCTCCAATCCTACCACCGTCTTCTACCACTCTTGGAAGAAGATCTCCCCACAATCCCTCTCTGCTGCCTTGGAGTCCTCTGAACACCTCCCTCTCTGGCCCACCTCCCGCACCGGTACCCATCCTCCGCACTCACACTCCTCTACAACACCCTCTCCACAACACTCCATGACCCCTCACCTCCCAAACCGCCTCCTGCTCTCAAACCTCACAAATGTTCACCAGCCACCTCCGTTCACTCAAGGGCCAAAGGTGGGCCGCTGAAGGCACATGGCTCAAATCTGGTCTAACAACAACAACATTACATTTATAGAGCGCCTTTCATGTCAGAAGGACATTACAAGGTGCTGACTAGTTAGGTCGGGACCCAAGCAGGGGTGGAGTGGTCAGGTTAGGGAGAAGAAAGGTAGGAAATGGGGGAGAGTTAGGAAGGTGCAGAATGCATGATTGAAGAGGAAGATCTTGAGACCAGCCTTGAAGGAGGAAAGGGAGGAAGCGAGCAAAGGGATTGCAGGATGGAGTTCCAGAGTGTGGGGCCAGAGAGGCTGAAAGCCCGGCCACCAATGGTAGGGCGGTTCGGGAGGGGTACATGGAGCAGGCCAGAGCCCGCTGAATGGAGGGGATGGGCAGGCAGATGCGGAGGCAGCAGATCAGAGAGCTAGGCGTGGCAAGGCCGCGAATGGAATGAGGGGGATGAGTTATGATGATTAAGCCTATATTCTCTGGAATGTAGAAGAATTAGAGGTGATCTTACAGAAATCTATAAGATTTTTAAGGGGCACGACAAAGTGGATAGTGGGAGATTCTTTCCCCTGGTTGGAGGATCTAAAACCAGGGGATCACAGTCTTAAAGTTAGGGGTCAGCCCTTTCACACTGAGTTGAGAAAAAACTTCTTCACTCAGAGGGTGGTGAATGTATGGAATTCTTTATCCCAAAGGGCTGTTGATGCTCAGTCCTTGAACATATTCAAGACTGAGTTAGATAGATTTCTCATTTATAAAGGGATGAAGGGGTATGGAGATAAGGCAGGTAGCCGGAGTTAGAGTAGAATATCAGCCATGATTGAATGGTGGGGCAGGCTTGATGGGCCGAATGGCCTTCTCCTGCTCCTATTTCTTATGTTATGTTCTTATGTTATGAATGGCTTTGAAAGTGAGGATGAGGATCTTGAATTCGATCCTCTGGGGGATGGGGAGCCTGTGGAGACGGGCGAAGGTGAGAGTGATGTGGTTGTGGAGCCTAGTGTGGGAGAGTACATGAGCTGTAGAGTTCTGAATAATCTGCAACTTGTGAAGGGAGAAGCTGGGAAGGCAGACGAGGAGAGAATCCCCGTAATCCAGCCTAGATGTGATGAATGCATGGATGAGTGTTTTGGCAGTATGGTGGGTGAGGTAGTGGTGGAGTCTGGCAATGTTGCAGAGGTGGTGAAAGGTTGTATGGATGGTATAGATTTGGGGGAGGAAAGATAGTTTGGGTCGAACAAGATGCCCAGATTCCTCTAACGGTCCACTGGCACATCTGGTTGGACCAAATCAAAAACCTGCTGCTCTGCTCTCACCGCCGCCAAATCAAACTTCAATTCCAGGATAATCCTGGAGGTGAAGGACAACCCCAAATTCTTGTTCTCCACAACCAACTAGCTCCTCCGCCCTCCTCGCCTTGCCTCACAGAACCTCTCCTCCAGCTCCCACTGCGAGGACATGACCCAACATCCTTATAGGTATAAGTAGGTTTATTAGACAAATTATACTATGAAATTTACTTTATATGTAGAAAATGCAAATAGAGAATACACAGACTATGAGAATACACTACCAGTTAAAACAGGATTCAGCTGAATCGAACGTCGGTTGGTCTCAAGATAGTGTTCTTTCTGTTTGCTGCTATACTCACGCCTTATCTGGACCAGTCCTGCAGGTCTACAGGTCTAACAGATCTAACAGATCTAACTCTGCCTGTAAAACAAAACAACTGGAACCATGACCTGTTCCAGTAGTTCTGGACAACAGTGGCAGGCAGGAGATCTCGGTTTACCCTGAGACACTCCCCAACTGTTGTAATGAGCCACTCTTTCTCTCCTATCTTTATACACAGAAATCCTCCTGACCTTTGACCAGTCCAAACCTTATCCTCATCTCTGATGTTCTAACATTTTCTTTGTCTTGTCTAATGATATTAATGGGAGTTGCAGAGAAATGTAAACACAGTACCTTCCTTATCTTAGTGCCAATCAAGAGAAGAACACTCTGTTTATGCTAAACCCCCTTAGCTGACATTCTTCCTGGCTGGTACCAAGATTTGTTGTCCCATCATTCATCCCTTTCTTTGTCCTGTCCAACCTGGGACAAGAGGGAGTCTTGTTTACATTACTCTACTGTCCCTACAAGAGTTGTTCATTTACACTTGAAGATGTTAGATACGCATTCCATTCTCCCAATCCTAGCTTCAAAGCTTTTCCTCGTGTCCAGTGGCCCTTACTCATACTCCCCAAATCAAGGGTCATAAACTGGTACCGTCCAGTTTATGGTGCCCATACGTTTTAACCATACCCATCAGTCATTTCCAACAGTCCCCATCATGAGAGTGAGAAAATACAATTTTCGATCTCTCACAACTAAACTATTCTTGTACTGTATTATGTTAGCAATGTATAAAACCACAAGACATTGTAAAATCACAAAAACATACAATATGAGTTGTACAGTTCAGTACAATTAATTAATCAGATTGATATAGTGGCTGTGATTAGGAATTGACTTGTTAATGTTGTACCATTCATGTTGATTGTAGAATCGCTTCTTAAGATTGGTTAGAGTTGTCTTCTTGTTCTGAAACTCAGACCCTTTTGGTCCCGCAGGCCAAAAGGGTCTGCAGTGGGAAAGTCAACAGCTTGTTCTTTCCATTCACTGGTACAATATCCTCGGAAGTCCATACAGTCAGCTTTGTTTCAGCAAACAATTCCATGAGTCTTTGCAATTTCCTTTTTTGTCAACATAAAACAAACCAGAATTATGGATCGTGAAATGTCCAGTCGCACCTCGAGTGGGTCACACTGACAGCACATCATCATTGGAATCTTCACGATTCCCTGTTACCTCAGCCACCACATGAATCCTTGCAACTCATTGTAGCATCTGTAATTACAGCACATTACAGCATCAATGATATCATGATCAACATGAACTTTAAACAGCAATTCAACCAATGTACCTTCAATCAACAATTGGTAATCGCCATTTCTTTTGCGTTTTTTTGGAAAGATTCATTAATATAACAACGTTGGTTTCATCAAGACAAATTCATTTTGCATCATAGATATAATTTGTTTCACGTGCACATACAATACTGTCCTTGCATATTATATGACTTTCATCTAAAACCCTTTCCATTCATTTACTCGATTACCGTAAATACCCGCGTATAAGGGCACTCGTGTATAAGGCGCACCCTCCACTTTTGACCTTTTCTTTGCGAAAACAAATTGAAGCATTTTTTATGATATTGCCGGTGGAAAAAAACATCCATCGGCGGTGCAGCCCAGCATTACCGTGAAGTAAGAATTACCGGACATCAAAGGTGAGTAGCGCCTGGTCTGCATTGCCGATCCTGGAGAGCGGGTAGTCGTACTGGTGACGCAGTTTGATGACGTACCTCTGTGGGCTGGTTGTCTTTTCCTTGCATCTGCGTATAGATACGTCTTTTCCCACGTAAAAAAAGTGCGCCTTATACGCGGTAATTGCTTCTTAACTAATCTAATGTTTGGTGATTCATATCATCCTGACGGTTCTAACGCCTGCGCTTTACCACACCCGATGCCCGACACATATAAAACACACACAGTTGCCAATGTAGACCCTGTCTTCTGTGCAGGTATTGGCCGCTGTTGTGAAGTAGATGATTGACTGGGTTGTACTTGTCCACTCGTCTCCCCCCTAGGGGGCCGAGCTGAAATTGAATGCGAAGACCGGCTTTGTGGGTGGGAGGGTTGGAGCGAAAATTATAAGTGACCCAGAAGACGTCACAGCATGTAAGGCCACTCCTGTCAGTATCTGTAAAAACTAAATCACAAGGTGAAATCCATCGCACTGTCCATTTCAACTTCTGTTAATCGAGACAGTTGAGAGAACAACATTTTTACTTTTTCTGGCTCCTCACACATATCAAGCAGCTTCAACTGTTTGAGTGCCTTCAGGTTAGCCAATAAATCAGTTCCTTGAGAGATGCTAATGCGGGACATTAGCATCACTCTGTTGCCCAATCAGTTGGCTCATTGCTTTTAACTCCTTCTGTAACTATTCAAATTCAGAAATAACCAATTGTCCTAATCTTTTGTCTTTACCTTCACTCCTTCTTTTACCTGTCGAAATAACCTGTCCTGGTTCATCTTTTAAACCTTGCAACTGATCCTCTACCAAGGCTGCTACTGTATGCCTTTTCAATTTTTCTGCCGCTTCTCCCTGTCCGGTTTCCCATTTTGTGGGTGACGGGATCTTTTGAACATTCAACAGAGTTTCCAATTTCTCTATTCGCTGTCTTAACCAGTGAATTTCTTTGTTGGTTCCCAAGTTGTTGTTGTTATTTGGAGCTTGTCTCGAGGGTAGACCCTCTCATCTCCATGATCTACATTGCCACTTGTGATGCCCTTGATATTGCAATTGTAGCAATTACCCCACCTCCTTCTGGTGGCTGTAAAATCACAGTTTGATGCAGATGCTCGTTTTCTCATTATGCCACATGACCTCCTGCCTATTTGGTGGCTCAACCACATGTATCTGACCTTTCTTTGTGACTGCATTATTCACATTAGCCACTAGATATGCTGGTGTTGCACGAGTGTTCTGGAAGCTACTCAGGACAGACGTGACCCTGTCCATCACCCTTTCAAACACATCATGTTCCCTTATGGTCCTGTAACGGTCCCTGTATTAGAGTGAGCATGTGTATCCCTGCCAACCTTTTTTCCATCTTTTCTCTCTCCCAACAGTCTTTTATGCAGTGACCATTCCTTCCACAAAAGAAGTACGCAGGGGTATATTTCTTAGGTGGTTTATTTTTATTCTCTGGTGTCCATTTTGTTTGGTTTGTTTCACCTCCAGATTTGCACCCACTCTCTCCATCCTCCGATTTATTATTATCACACTTGGTTGGTCCCTCTACCTCACAAATTTCCATTTGTTTATTACTGGATACCTCACAGATCTCCTGAATCTTAGCTTTATTCTGTTTTTCAAAAGCCAACGTAGCTTTTCTCAATATGAGGTCCCAAGCATTATTTTTATCTACTGACACTCCAAACGCATCTGGCACTGATGGTAGCAACCCCTGTTTATACTCCAATAATTGGACCACCTTTCGACATGTGTGACCCTCTGTCTGCGTCTTTTTAAACACCTCCATCAGTCTTTCATGGAAGGTAACGGGGTGTTCAGATGCTTTCTGCGTCATATTTGCATATTCTCTAGCAGCATCCCATGATCCTATCCCCAGTACCCCCTGAACTATTCTCAGAAAAGCGACAGTGTCCACTTCTGTCTCAAACGCCTCCATTGGTATTTTCATTTTAAGTTCTGGTGTCATAGCATACACGAGTATCATTTTAATGTCATCCTCTTCTAATTCATCATTACAGGTTCCTAGCAATGTAAGCCATCTTGCTAATCCTCTTGGTCAGTTTGTACTAGTGACTGGTCCTAACTCAGTGGCATATCTTAAACCTTCCTCAGATTTCACATTCCTCGATTTGATTCCCCTTTCCCTTTTTACCGCACCATGTCTACCACCCTCGTTTCGTGTTTTGTTGAACGTTCCATTATAGCTACCTCTGCTTAGATTCATAGAATTTTACGGCACAAAAGGAGGCCATTCGGCCCATCTAGACTGTGCCGGCTCTTTGAAAAGAGCGATTCAATCCCACTGCCCTGCCCGCTCCCCTTAGCCTAATAGACCTGTTCTCCCCAAATAAAGATCTAATTCCCTTTTAAAAGTTGTTATCGAATCAGCCTCCACCACCTTTTCAGGCAATGCATTCCAGATTCGAACAACTCGTTGAGTGAAAAAAATTCTCCTCAGCTCCCCTCTACTTCGCCTTGAAACTATTTTAAATCTGTGACCACGAGTCACAGATTCGCCCACGAGTGGAAATAGTTTTTCTCTATTTGCCCTGTCGAAATCCCTCATGGTTTTATAAATCTCTATTAGGTCTCCCCTCAATCTTCTCTGCTCCAGAGAGAATAACCCTAGCCTATCTAGCCTCTCCTCATAGCTGAAGTCCCTCAATCCTGGCACCATCCTAGTAAATCTTCTTTGTACCCTTTCCAATGTCTTCACATCCTTTCTGTCATGTGGTGACCAGAATTGAACACAGTATTCCAGCTGAGGCCTCACCAAAGTCTTATAGAGGTTAGTCAGCACTTCCTGACTTTTGTACTCTATACCCCTATTTATAAAGCCTAGTATCCCATATGCCTTCTTAACAGCCTTGTCTACCTGTCCTGCCACCTTCAACGAGTCACTAACACAAATCCCCAGGTCTCTCTGTTCCTTCACACCATTTAAAATTGTACTATCTAGCCTATATTGCCTCCCTTCATTTCTTCTCCCAAAATGCATCACCTCACACTTCTCTGCATTAAACTTCATCTGCCATGTGTCTGCCCACTTTACCAATTTGTCTATTTCCTCTTGCAGATGGCTACTATCCTCCTCACTATTTACTATTCTCCCTAACTTAGTGTCATCTGCAAACTTGGAAACTGTACTCCGTACACCCAAGTCCAGATCATTGATGTAGATTACAAACAGCAATGGTCCCAAAACTGATCCCTGTGGCACACCACTGCTCACTTCCCTCCAGTCTGAAAAACAGCCGCTCACTACAACTCTCTGCTTTCTGTCTCGCAGCCAGTTGTGGATCCACGCTGCCACTGGCCCTTTTACGCCATGGGCCTTTAATTTCATAATAAGTCTCTCATGTGGCACTTTGTCAAATGCCTTTTGAAAGTCCATGTAAACTACATCAACTGCGCTACCATTATCCACCCATTCCGTTACCTCATCAAAAAATTCTATCAGATTTGTAAGGCAAGATTTGCTTCTTCCTCTGGGAGTCCCCACTCACTATCGTCTTCCTCCTCTAATGTTACATTACCTTGCGTGATTGCACAGACCTCTGCACGTTGATTACGTAATTTACATCCCAATGCATTGATCTCTGTGCGACATCTTTCATGATTTGTTTCCTTGTTTGATAGGTTTGATAGTTACATTCCCTCAACGCTCCTCGTCGTCTTCTAATTCCAGTGTTATCCTGGCCAAGTCACCTTTTAGTTATTCCAATTCAATCTTTTTATACTGATGTTTGGTTTTTTTGGCTACCGAGTTTTACCATCCTGGTATGGCTGTCGACAATAAATCCCTGATCTCTTATCTTTCTTTCATACTCCTCTTTTTGCCTATCCCATTCTTCCCCTGCCTGGCATAATTCTGTTTTCCTATCTGCATTCAGATTCTGCTGAAGCTCCCTTGTAAAGAGCTTTTTGTAACCTGTCGGTTATCTTGGCTCTTGCCCAGACTATATATTTTGAAAAGTTTTTGCATTTCTGCCCTCCAACCCAAAATTGTCTTTTCACGATTCTATCCTGTATCCATGTTTCACTGAGGGTTTTCTCCTCTAATTGAATTCTCTCCAGATTTTCTGCAGAACTTTGCCCAACTTTTTCACAAATTTTAGTCTCTTATTTTTGGAGCCATTGTTGATATCCTTCTCTTAACTTATCCTACCGATCCTGTTAGGTCTCTAAACTTAACACTCTTTTGTTTAATTTATTTAATTAATTTATTTAATTGGGGTTTTATTTAATTTATTTAATTGGGGTTTTATTTAATTTATTTAATTGGGGTTTCATTAGGACAAACTATTGATTCTCATATAAAACTATTGATTTTTATACTCGAAATACAACCACTTATTTGTTGGGTCCCTTTGTGGTCGCCAATTTGTTGGGATTTCCGACCCCGAGACGTCCGAAACTGGTACCATCCAGTTTATGATGCCCATATGTTTTAACCATACCCATCAGTTTCCAACACTGGATTTGAGGGAATCTGCTCAGCTGTCACCACCCTTCCAACTTCCACCCTCTCCGCACCTCCCCCCCACATTCCGACTCCTACCCACCCCTCATTCCACACCTTCGAACCTGTCTCCTCATCCTCCATCATCATCATCACCATAACCTCCATAAAGCCCACCACCGGCTCCCTGGGCCCATGCCCACCCCTCTCCTTACCTTCCAGCTACACCTCCTTGCCCCTCTACTTGCTGACCTACTCAACCTGTCCCTTTCATCCGGCATCATTCCCACCCACTTCAAAACAGCCACCATCACGCCCATCCTCAACAAACCTTCCATTGATGTGTCACAGCTCTCAAGCTACTGGCCCATCGCCAACCTCCCCTTCCTGTCAAAGGTAGGTGCTTGAAAGAGTAAGTGCCTCCCAGCTTCACACCTTTCTCTCATCACAGTCCCTCCACAAACCTCTCCAATCAGGTTTCCGCGCTGCCTTAAGCATGGAAACTGCTCTGGTCAAGATCACTAATGATATCTTGACCATCTGTGACCAGGGCTCCCTCTGCCTCCTCGTCCTCCTTGACCTATCCACTACATTGAACACCGTGAACCACACAATCCTTCTCCAACGCCTCTCCCCCCACCTCAACCTTCAAGGTTCA
Source organism: Hydrolagus colliei (assembly GCA_035084275.1). Lineage (NCBI taxonomy): Eukaryota > Metazoa > Chordata > Chondrichthyes > Chimaeriformes > Chimaeridae > Hydrolagus > Hydrolagus colliei. The sequence goes on along the minus strand of CM068754.1, from coordinate 395,898 downwards.
GTCCTCGACTGTCCTACCTTTCACACTGCCTATGCTTTGTGTCTGCCAATGGCTTTTCTTCCAGCCCCCGCACCATCTTGTGCGTTGTTCCTCAGGGCTCTGTCCTTCATCCCCTCCTCTTCACACTCTACGTGCTCCCCCTTCGTGACATCATCTGCAGACATGGGGTAAATTTCCACATGTACGTGGATGACACCCAACTCAACCTACGCTTCCACCCTTAACTCCAGGACTACTGGCATTCTGACTGTGTGTCTGCCGGACATTGAGTCCTGGATGAAAAACAACTTTCTCCAGCCAAATGTCCACAAGACTGAGGACCTCTTGATTGACTCGCGTCAGCACCTCCAAGTTTCAGCGCACCAAGCTACATGACCGGATCATTCCCACCCTTGCCCGGCTCCATTGACTCCCCATCTCTCAGAGGATCGAATTCAAGATCCTAGTCCTCACCTTCAAGGCCATTCATGGCCTTGCCCCCCCTACCTCTCCGACATGCTGACCCTCAATGAATCTTCCCATCCCCTCCATTCAGCGGGCTCCAGCCTGCTCCATATTCCCTGCCCGATCGGCGGACAGGTTTTCAGCCTCTCTGCCCCCACACTCTGGAAACCATGCCACAGTCCATTCGCCTTGCTCCCTCCCTCACCTCCTTCAAGGCTGGTCTCAAGACCCTCCACTTCAACTGTACCTTCTACCGCCCTCCCAACTCTCTCCCTCCCCTCCTACTCTCCCAGTCTTCCCCTCTATCCTGCCCCTCTCCTATGCACGGATCTGACTGTTGAAAGCCTTGAGATGTCTCCCCGACTTGAAAGGAGCTCTATAAATGTAATTTTGTTGTATATATATATATTAATTGTGATATTGCTTTGTCTGCAACTTCTCTTCCATATCATACCCATTATTTAATTTAATGGAATGTTTATGTCTCTCTCCAGAGTTGAAAAGTATCTCTTGCCTCTTTTCCTGCCACCTTCACGAAAATAGCCATCAACAATTGGGAATTTATATAGTGTCCTCCACGCTGGATGGCATCTCAGAGCAGTTCACAGTGGCGGAGTCCGAGGGGATGGGGGAAGGTGACAATAAGCGTGGTCAAAGAGAAAGGTCTTCAGGCACAATCTGGTGATGGAAAAGGAAAGGGTGAAGCTAAAGGATTGAATGAGGGAGTTCCAAAGTTTTGGGGCACAGTGGCTGGAAGCATAGTGGAGCGGAGGTGGGGCTGATGGCGCAGCAAAGGATTTGGTGGGACAAGGAGGAAACTGAACCCAGTAGATTGGATGCACTGCTGTGTGGAGAGAGTAGGTTAGAGAGGTTGGGGGTGTGAGACATGGAGAGATTTAAACATGAAAGTGGGGATCTTGAAGTTGATCTGCTCTGTGACAGGGAGCCAGTGCAGTTTGCTAAGGACATGGGTGTATAAAGTTTGGTGCAGGTGGGAATGCGAGCACTGGAGGTTTGGATTAGCTGAAGCTTGCGGATGGAGGAGGAGGGGACACCAGTGAGGAGGGTGCCAAATTAATCCAGCCAAGAGGTGACAAAGGCATGGACCGGGGTTTCGGCAGCTTTTGGTGTGAGGTATTTGGGGTGAAGTATTTAAGGTGAGGTATTTGGGGTGAGGGACTGCTGGCTTTGTGGCAGTTGCATTGAATTTGAGGCTATCAAAATTGTTTCAAAGGCTAGTTCAAATCTTTGCCAATTTTGTTTTAATAGGCCAATTAGTTTCAATATTCACTGCACGTATCTTGGTGTAGCCTTCTTTCCTGTTTATGCCGGACTCATATTTTTCTTTTGCATCTGTGATTCAGTCTCGTCATCTGTTCCAATCTTAAATTCAGTTTTACTTCTGATGCCTTGTAATAATTCCAATGTATAACTGTAAGAATTCTCACAACTCAAGTGTTGTTTATTCTCAGCTCACAATCAGCCCCCCACCATCCCCTGGGTCTCTTTCCATCATCCCTTTCCATCATCCTGCTTCTATCCCATTGGCTCTTTCTTAATTGCTATTAATTTCTTGAATGAATATCCACCCCCCACAGTGCACAGTACACACAGTGTACTACACACAACTCCTCCACTCACACAGTGCCTAGCACACACAGGCCCCCACGCACACAGCCCCCCCACTCACACAGCCCCCCCACTCACACAGCCCCCCATTCACACAGCCCCCCATTCACACAGCCCCCCATTCACACAGCCCCCCATTCACACAGCCCCCCATTCACACAGCCCCCCCATTCACACAGCCCCCCCACTCACACAGCCCCCCCACTCACACAGCCCCCCACTAACACCGCCCCCCCATTCACACAGCCCCCCCATTCACACAGCCCCCCCATTCACACAGCCCCCCCCATTCACACAGCCCCCCCCATTCACACAGCCCCCCCCCATTCACACAGCCCCCCCCATTCACACAGCCCCCCCCATTCACACAGCCCCCCCCATTCACACAGCCCCCCCCATTCACACAGCCCCCCCCATTCACACAGCCCCCCCCCATTCACACAGCCCCCCCCATTCACACAGCCCCCCCCATTCACACAGCCCCCCCCATTCACACAGCCCCCCCTCACACAGCCCCCCCTCACACAGCCCCCCATCACACAGCCCCCCCTCACACAGCCCCCCCTCACACAGCCCCCCCTCACACAGCCCCCCCACTTACACAGCTCCCCCACTCACACAGCCCCCCACTCACACAGCCCCCCCACTCACACAGCCCCCCATTTACATAGCAGCTAGCATACGTAGTGCCCCACTCACACAATAACAACTTAGATTTATATAGCACCCTCCATGCCGGGCAGCATCTCAGTGTGCTTCACCGCAACACATCCCGGGGCCAAGCCAGGGGGAGGGGAAAAAGCTAACCGAAGGCGCACTTGGAAAGAAAGGTATTTAGCCAACACTTAAAACTAGGAAGAGAGGGGGCAAGGTGAAGGTAGTGAGGGAGGGAGTTCCGGAGCTTCGAGGCTTATTGGCCGAAGGCATAGCCTCCGATGGTGGAGTGGAGGATTCAGGGGACATGGAGGAGGCCAGACCCATACAAAAGGAAGAGACCCAGAGGATCAAAGGCAATGGGTGCTGTTTGAGGAGAGAGGTCAGAAAGGTAGGGGGGTGCAGAGGAATAGAGAGATTTGAAGACAAGTGTGAGGATCTTGAAATTGATCCTCCAGGAGAAGGAGCCAGTGAAGTCTGGCAAGGACTGGGGTAATGGGGGAGTGAAGTTTGGTGCGGGTGAGAATGTGGACGGCAGAGTTCTGTATTAGTTGGATTTTATGTATTGTGGTGGAGGGGAGACCGGTGAGGAGGCCATTTGAGTAGTCCAGCCAAGAGGTGACAAAGGCATGGACCAGGGTTTCAGCGGTCTTTGGGGTGAGGTATTGCCGGAGATGGGCGATAGGTCGAAGGTGGAACAAAATGGTGCTGGTGAGGGACCGGATGCGGGAGAGGAAGAACAGTTGGGGGTCGAACCTGACTGGCACGGGTTCGGAGACTCTTAGGGTCAGGTCGGGAAGGTGGAAGAGGTGAGAGCCATGAGAATGGAGATGTTGACGAGAGCCAAAGAGTATGGCTTCCGTCTTGTCAACATTCAGCTGCACAAATTTCACTCTCACCCAGCTCCTGATGTCTGACAGGCAGCTGACAGAACATCAGGGGACTGGGGGTCACAAAGTGAAATGGAGAAATAGAGTTGGTGTCATTCGCGTTCATGTGAAAGTGTACCTCATGTCTGCGGATGACATCCCCAAGAGGGAGCGTGTAGATGAGGAAGAGGAGGGGGCCAAGGATGGATCGCTGGATTACCCCACAGATAACTGGGTGAGAGCGGGAGGAAAGCCGTTTGTGGAGATGCACTGCTGGCAGTTTGTGAGGTTGGACACCAACCAGGTGAGTGCGGTCCCATTGAGGTGGATGACAGAGGACAGGCGGTGGAGGAGGATGGTGTGGTCGATTGTGTCGAATGCAGCGGACAGGTCCAGGAGCTTAAGAAGGCACAGGGAGCCCTGGTCACAGATAGAGAGGACATTGTTCGTGACTTTCACAAGCACAGTCTCTGTACTATGGACAGGGCGGAAACTGGACTGGAGGGGTTCAAAAAGTGAGTGGGAGGAGAGAAGGGGGGGATAGGTGTGGAGTTTTTTGGCAACAATGCATTCAACTGCTTTGGCAAGGAAGAGCAGGTTTGAAATAGGGTGGTAGTGGCTGGGGTTTGAGGGATCCAATGTCGGGTTTTTTAGGCTGGGATGATGGCAGCAGTTTTGAGGTGGGTAGGGATTGATACTGTGGAGAGTGCCCACAGCGCCCCACTTGCACAGCGCCAATCTCCTAGCACACACAGCACCTCACACACACACACACACACAGCACCTCACACACACAAACACCGCACCTCACACACACACACACACACACAGCACCTCACACACACACACACACACACACCGCACCTCACACACACACACACACACACACACACACACACACACACACACAGCACCTCACACACACACACACACACACACACCGCACCTCACACACACACACACACAGCACCTCACACACACACACACACAGCACCACACACACACACACAGCACCTCACACACACACAGCACCTCACACACACACACAGCACCTCACACACACACAGCACCTCACACACACACACACAGCACCTCACACACACACACAGCACCTCACACACACACACACACAGCACCTCACACACACACACAGCACCTCACACACACACACACAGCACCTCACACACACACACACACACAGCACCTCACCCACACACACAGCACCTCACCCACACACACAGCACCTCACCCACACACACACAGCACCTCACACACACACACACAGCACCTCACACACACACACAGCACCTCACACACACACACACAGCACCTCACACACACAGCACAGCACCTCACACACACAGCACCTCACACACACACACAGCACCTCTCAAACACACTGCACCTCACACACAGCACCTCACGCACACCCAGTACCTCACACACACAGCACCTCATACACACAGCACCTCACACACAGCACCTCACACTACACCGCACATACAGCACCTCACACACACCGCACCTCACACACACACAGCACCCCACTCAAACAGCACCTTGCACACAGCACCTCACATAAACACACACACAGCACCTCACACACACAGCTCCTCACAAACACACACAGCACCTCTCACACACACACAGCACCTCTCACACACACACACACACAGCATCTCACACACAGCACCTCACACACACAGCTCCTCACAAACACACACAGCATCTCAAACACACACAGCACCTCACACACACACACAAACAGCACCTCACAAACACACACAGCATCTCATAAACACAAACAGCACCTCACAAACACACACAGCATCTCACACACACACACAGCACCTCACACACACAGCATCTCTCACACACTGCACCTCTCGACATAATTTTACAATGCCTTGGAGGTGTGAAGGGCAAGCTAGTATGCTGTTAAGGGGAGAGCAGCTGATGCTGTGATTGTTGTGATGCAAGAGAAGGGGGAATTCTGAAGATGTTGGGATCAGATGAGCCAATGGGCCCTTTCACACAAATCAATCTTGTAGACTGAGCAGAGTGTAGCTGAGCCTGATTGCAGTGTGTGTTACTCTGCCTGTGGTTGGTTACAGATGCTTACACCACTACTGAAGTGATGTACATCTGGACTCATGGACAGAGCAATTCCGTGGTGGTGGCAGAGGATGGCTCTCGCCTGAACCAGTATGATTTACTTGGACAGACAGTTGGCACCGAGATCATCCGATCGAGTACAGGTCAGTGAGCGTCTCATTCCAGGCAGACAAAAGACAAACAACAATTTCACCATGAGAGCTACATTATCAAAGTCGATGAGCACATCACATACCATCCCTCCATAATACCATCTATCCCCGCCACTCTCTCTTCCCTTGGCTGCCAACACCCTCATGTTATGTCCGAGCTTCACTCCATGCCAACGGTTTGCACACAGCTCTTCCAAACATGGGCTGAGCTCTCTGCAGACTCTCAACCCATCACCCTTCAGATCATACGTTAAACCGAGGCCTCAGCTGTGCTTGTTCAGGTGGATGTTAATGATCCTGCGGCACTATTTGAAAAGAGAAGGGATTGTTGTCCTGGCCCAAAATCCCCCAAATAAAATCAGTCACTCACTCAGGATCTGTTTGTGGGATATTGCTGTGTCATGCCATCTCACGTCTCAGCGCATTTTGGCTGCTGCTCCAGACCTCAGCTGGCCCTCCCTCAAAATGCCCCCTTCCCTGCAACTCTCCTGCTCTGTCCTGCTCTCTCTCCACCCTCCCCACCTCCTATCCCCACTCAACCACCACATAGCCTCCCTCTGCTCCAGCCTGGGAATCCTCCATTGGGCTCATCATGGCACACATTGGCTGTTGTCCACTCCCTCTGCAATAAGACCCTGGCCATCAATGATCTCATCCTCAATGAGAACATTAATATCATGGCACTGACAGAAACCTGGATACCTTAGGTGACACATTCCCCTCATGGAGGCCACAACACCAGGCTCTCCCTCCCACCATGCCCCACACCCCACCCCAGCACCCATCTCCAGGGTGCCACTTGCCCTGTCCCATACTCTGGTTCTTTCCCCTCATTTGCACATCTCAGCCTCCACTACCCTTCCGCCTCTTGCTTCGCCTCCTCAGACTTCTCTCTCCTCTCCTCTCTCAACCTGTCCTTCCACATCCATTAATTATTGCGATAATTATTGCTTTCCAGCAAGCTGCTACAAAAGTCGCCTAAATACCACCACCCACATTCGTGGACACCCACTTGAGCTGCTGATCACAGGGTCTCAATGTTTCAGATAACACCATCACTGGCAAGGCTACCTCTGACCACCATTTCATCTCTTTGAATTCCTTTATAGCCCCCACTACTGCCTCAAATCCTACCACGATCTTCACCCATGGATGAAGATCTCCCCACAATCCCTCCCTGCTAACTTGGAGTCCTCCCTATCTGACCTACCTCCCACACCGACCTATCCTCCACACTCAGTATCCTCCACAACACATTCTCCACTACGCCCAATGCCCTTGACCCCCTCACCTCCCGAACCACCTCTCATTCTCAAACCTTACCTTGGTTCACCAGCCACCTCCGCTCATTCAAGGGCCAGGTGTGGGCTTTCAGTACCTGGCTCAAATCTGGCCTAATAGTCCACTGGCACATCTGGCTAGACCAAATCAAAACCTACCGCTCTGCTCTGACCTCTGTCAAATCGAACTTCTACTCTAGGATAATCCTGGATAACCCCAAACTCTTATTCTCCACAACAAAACGGCTCCTCCGCCATCCCCGCCTCACCTCACAGATCCTCTCCTCCAATTCCCAGCCCAAGGAGAAGCTGAATTTCCTCAAATCCCAAATCGAGGGAATCCACGGAGCTGTCACAACCCTTCCACTACCACTCACTCCACACCTCCCTTCCACATTCTAACTCCTACCCATCCCTCCATCCACACCTTCAAACCCATTTGCCCATGTTCTCACATCATCATAATTTCCTCTATGAAGTCCACCAATTGCTCCATGGACTCCATCCCCACACCTCTCCTTAACCCCCCAGCTCCTTGCCCCACTACTTGCCAACACGGTCAATGTAATGTTTAGTTCATGTAGCTGTAACCTTCCCTCAAACCCCAGTCACTACCGCCTTATTTGAAACCTGCCCTTCCTTGCCAAAGCACTCGATTGCATTGTTGCCAACCAACTCCATGCCCACCTCTCCTCCCATTCCCTTTTTGCACCTCTCCAGTCTGGTTTGTGCCCTGCCCAAGTACAGAACCTGTGCTTGTGAAAGTAATCAACAAGGTCCTCTGTGTGTGACCAGGGATCTCTCTGCCTCCTTATCCTACTGGACCTGTCCACTGCATTCAACACAGTTGACGATGCCATCCTCCTCCACCACCTGTCATAGAATCATAGAATCCTAGAATGTTACGGCACAGAAGGAGGCCATTCGGCCTATCGAGTCTGTGCCAGCTCTTTAACTGAGCAAGTCACTTTCATTAACCCCAATCACCAGCTTTCTCCCCATAACCCTGCAAACCCGTCTTCCCCAGATATCTATCTAGTTCTCTCTTAAAAGCTGCTTTCGAATCAGACCTCACTACCCTTTCAGGCAGATCATTCCACTTTCGAACAACTCGCAGAGTAAAACATTTTCTTCTAACCTCCCCTCTGCTTATTTTGGTAGATATCTTAAGACTGTGACCACGCGTCACAGACACACCTACCAGTGGAAATAGCTTTTCCCTATCTAGCCTGTCGAAACCTTTCATGATCTTGAAGACCTCTATTAGGTCCCCGCGTAACCTTCTCTGCTCTAATGGGAAAAGTCCTAACTTCTCAGTCTGTCCTCATAGCTAAGGTTCTCCATTCCCGTTATCATTCATGTGAATCTCCTCTGCACCCTTTCCAGTGTCTTAATGGCCTTCCTGAAATAAGGTGCCCAGAACTGGACCCAGTACTCCAGCTGAGGCCTAACCAGTGTTTTGTATAGATTAACCATAACCTCCCTACTCTTATACTCTATTCCCCTACTAATAAAGCTCAGTACACCAAATGCCTTTTTTACTGCCTTATCTATCTGCCCTGCTACCTTTATTGATTCGCTTACTTGAACACCCAGATCTCTCTGTACGTTCACCCCACCTTAAGATTAAGCTACCAAGTCTATATTCCCTCCAATCATTTTTCCTAACTAAGTGTATCACCTCACACTTATCCACATTAAAATCCATCTGCCACATGTCAGCTTGCAGAGCAGACATACACAGATTCCACCAATCTGTGTATGTCTGCTTGCAGTTGGTTACAGTCCTCCTCACTATTTACTACCCTACCTAACTTTGTATCATCTGCAAACTTGGAAATAGTGCTCTCTATGCCCAAGTCCAGATCATTAATATATATTAGAAAGAGCAGTGGTCCCAATACCGATCCCTGGGGGACACCGCTGCACACCTCCTTCCATTTCCAGAAACACCAATTAACCATTTATTCTGTCCCGGATTATGGTCTCCAGTAGTTTTCCTATTACCGAAGTAAGGCTGACTGGCCTGTAATTTCTGGCTGTGTCTTTCTGCCCCTTTTTGTAGAGGGGGTTAACATTAGCCACTCTCCAGTCTCTTGGCACACTCCTGTGTCCAATGAAGATTGAAATATAAGGGCCAGAGCCTCTGCTATTTGAACCCTTCAGAACATAAGAATTAGGAGCAGGAGTAGGCCATTCGGCCCTTCGAGCCTGCTCCGCCATTCAATAAGATCATGGCTGATCTTCTCACCTAACTCTGATTACCTGCCCTATCCCCATATCCCCTAATCTCTCTATTTTTCAAAAATGAGAATCAGTCTCAGCCTTGAAAATGTTCAAGGACTGAGCATCTACAGCATTCCGGGATAGTGAATTCCATATATTCACTACCCTCTGAGTGAAGAAATGTTTCCTCAACTCTGTTCTGAAAGGCTGACCCTTAATTTTAAGACTGTGACCCCTGGTTATAGATTCTCCTACCGAGGAAACAGTCCCTCAGTGCCTTCTTTATCTAGCCCTTTAAGAATCTTATATGTTTCAATAAGATCCCCCCTAATTCTTCTGTACTCTAGAGAATACTGCCCTAGTATCTCCCACAGCAACCTTGGGTGAAACCCATCTGGTCTTGGTGACTTATCAATTTTGAGCCCAGTGAATCTTTTCAGAACTTCCTCTCTGTCTATAGACAGATTTATTTCCTCTACCCTCTCATCCAATACTGCGGCATTTGGGGCATCCATTTCCATTGTGAAGACAGATGCAAAGTACTCGTTCAGTACATCAGCCATGCCCTCTGCCTCCACAACAAGATTGCCATCATTGTCTTTGATTGGCCCCACCCTACCTTTAACTAACCTTTTTTTGTCCTTTATGTGCTTGCTTATAAAATATTTTAGGATTCCCCTTTATGTTATCCGCTAACTTCTTCTCATGCGATCTTTTAGCCTGTCTTATCACTGTTTTAAGATCACTGCTGCATTCTCTATAATGCGCTTTGCTATCCTCAGTATCTTGCGTCTTCCAATTGTCGCACGCCGTTTTCTTCTTTTTCATCCAAGACAGAATATCCCTGGTCATCCAGGCTAGCTTGGTTGTCGCACATTTCCCTTTTGTGGGAATATATCTATTTAGACCTTGAGCTATCATATCTTTGAAGATCTCCCATTGCTCATGAGTTGTTTTACCTGCCAGTCTTACTTGCCAGTCCACCAAATCTAGGTCCCTTTTTAGCCCATTAAAATTAGCCCTTTTCCAGTCACGCATTTTCACCCTTGACTGTACACTGTCCTTGTTCATGTCCTCTGTCATTCACCTCAGTGGGACTGCACTCGCCTGGTTGGAGTCCTACCTCACAAACCATCAGTAGTACATCACCACAAACAGCTTTTCCTCCTCAGGCAAGGATCCATCCTTGGCCCCCTTCGCTTCCTCATCTATATACTCCCTCTTGGGGATGTCATCCTCAGAAATGGGGTACACTTCCACACGGATATGGATGACACCCAACTGTGTTTCTCCACTTCACTTTGCAACCAGCAGACCCCTGGTGTTCTGTCATCCTGCCTGTCAGATATCAGGAGCTGGATGAGCGCGAACTTCCTGCAGCTGAATGTTGACAAGATGGAAGCCATACTCTTTGGCACTCGGTAAAGTCTCCAATCGCATGCCTCCTCCACCTTCCCAGCCTGCTCCTAAAACTCTCCAAACCTAGGCATCAGGTTTCACCCCCAACTGTCCTTCCTCCCCCACAACTGGTCCCTCATCTTTTCTTTGACCTCCAGTGAATCGCCCGTCTCCGGCAATATCTCACCCCAAAAGCTGCTGAAGCCTTTGTCACCTCTCGGCTGGACTATTCAAATGCCCTCTTCGCTGGTCTCCCCTCCAGCACACTCCATAAAATCCAACTCATTCAAAACTCTGCCGCCCCTATTCTCACCTGCACAAAACTTTGTTCCCCTATTACCCCAGTTCTTGCCAGACTTCACTGGCTCCCTATCCCAGAGAGGATCAATTTCAAGATCTTCACCCTTGTTTTCAAATCACTCCAATCCTCCGCAATTCTACCTTTCTGACCTCCTCTCTCCTCAAACCAGCACCCGTTGCCTTCACTCCACCGGGTCTGGCCTCCTCCCCCGAATCCTGCGCTCCACCTTTGTGCCTTCAGCCCCTGTGCCCCGAGGCTCTGGAACTCCCTTTCTCACTCCCTTCGTCTTGCCCCCCTTTCTTCAAAGTTTTAGGTCGCAGCTAAAGACCTTTCTCTTCGACCGCGCCTTTGGTCACCTTTGTACCCCTGCCTCTGGCGTGGTCCAAGCATGTGAAACGCTCTGAGATGCCATCCGGCGTGGGGGGCGCTATATAAATTGAAGTTGTTGTTGTTGTAGCTCAGTGGTTAGAGCAGTTACCAGTTAGAGCAGCTACAAGAGTGATAGCTGTGTTCAAATCGAGGCAGGTCAGTGTGAAACCTTGGGCAAGTTTCCTAACTCCACACGCCTAATAATAATCCCTCCAAAAAAAAATAAAAAAATTGGTCATTTGAATCCACGACTGCTTGTGGGACACATCAAAACCCACCTGGCTTTGATGTGCAATTGGCTGCCGCATTTTGCCCACAAGTATACCATCAATTCACTTCACTTTACAGTATATGACTTGAAAGAGTCATTGCCTCCCAAATTCACTCCTTTCTCTCACCCCACTCCCTCTATGAAGCCCCTCTAATTGGGATTCCATGCTGCCCACAGGACAGAAACTGCTCTGGTCAAGGTCACAAATTATATCCTGACCATTTGTGACCATAGTTCCCTCTGCCTCCTTGACCTATCTGCCGCTCTCACTACCATGGACCACTCAATCCTCCTCCACCACCTCCCCTCCCAAATCAATCTTCAAGGTTCTGTCCTTGACTGTTTCACACCGCCTCCATTTTGTGTTCACCAACGGCATTTTCTCCAGCCCTCGCACTGTCTCGTGTTGTGTTCCTCAGGGCTCTGGCCTTGGTCCCCTTTGTGACATTATCCATGGACATGGGGTAAATTTCCACATGACACCCAATCATTCCCACCCTTTGCTGGTTCCATTGGCTCCCCATCCCCCAGAGGATCGAATTCAAGATCCGCATCCATAGTTTCAAGGCCATTCATGGCTTGCCCCCTCCTATATCTCTGATCTGCTGTCTCCCTATGACCCTGCCAGGCCCCTCCATTCAGTGGGCTACCTCTTTGCCCCCACACTCTGGATCTCCATCCCACAGTCCCTTCACTTCGCTCCCTCTCTAGCTTTCTTCAAGGCCGGTCACAAGACCCTCCTCTTCGATCATGCCTTCTGCTCCCCTCCGAACTCTCTCCTTCCCCCACCTAACTTTCTCCCTACCCTCCTCTACACTGCTCCTCCCCCTTGCTCGGTCCTGACCTGCTTGTTCTGTGATTTGGGACATCCTCCCGATGTGAAAGAGGCTCTAAACATGTTTTTGTTGTTGTTGTGTGTAAATTGGTTGCTTTGCTGACCACAGAACACAGTCACTGTAATAAACCTCATGACATATCCTCCTGGCATAAAAGGCACAAAACCAGATTTAAGATTGTTTATTCTCACTGGGTCCTCCCACATTGCCTGACTTGCCGGGTGAAACTTTAACTCCTACCTTTGTTGCTTACAGGTGAATACATCGTTATGACAACACACTTCCATCTGAAGAGGAAGATTGGTTACTTTGTGATCCAGACCTACCTGCCGTGTATCATGACTGTCATCCTGTCCCAGGTCTCCTTCTGGCTCAACCGCGAGTCTGTTCCGGCTCGCACCGTCTTCGGTCAGTCTGAGATGGACATTCCCATCCTGCTATCCCCAACAATCCCACCTACCCCATCCCACTTCCCCCCATTCGACTCTCCCTCATCCAGCTGCCCCCAATGCCCACTCCCCGAGCCCATTCCCCCATCATACCACTGACCCCAACCCCACTCTACCTCCCTGCAGCCCCCCTCCCCCGAAGCCCACTTCCCCCAAAGCCCCTCCCCCACAGCCCCCCACCCCCATCCCACTTCAACCCATTGCAATCCCCTCATTCACCTTTCTCCAGTCCGCTCCCCATCCCACCTTTCCCCATCCTACTACCCCACAAGTCACCTCCCTCCCTGCCTCTGCCCAATCCTCTCTCCCCATTTCTGTCTGCTGATGACATAAACATAGACAGTGTCGCTACCAGTGAAGAAGATTGTAAGGGGACATTGACAGATTTGCTGACTACGCAGAGAAATGACAAATTAAATTAAATGCAGACAAATGTGAGTTATACATTTTGAATGGAGAATAAGTATATGTCAGGTGATAAAATATGGAAAACATATATAAATTCTTAAAGCCACCTGGGCATTGTTCTGACTATGACTATAGGTGGCCTTAGTTTGGTTATTACACACAAGCTTTCTTATCTTTCTGAAGGTTTCTTATCTTCAAGCACACACAATCACTCAGTCACACATTCACACTAACACATTCACACACATATTCACATAGTCATTCATATGCTGAGAAAATGCCAATTACATATTCATATACTCATGAATTCACAAAATCACAATGTCACTCACATATTTGTACAATCACACTGACACATTCACAATCACAATCAATCACATTTATACACATAAAATCACGCATTCACACCCACATTCATATACTCACACATTTACGATTACACACTCACACAAACATGAAATCACAATTTCACACCCACACATTCACACTATCACATATTGACACAATGACACATTCGTTCAACCAAGCACCCACACAACAACAACAACATGTGTATAGCATCTTTAATGTTGGGAGGACATCCCAAGGCCCTGGACAGTTAGTGTTTCAGACTGAAGCTGGGGTCTGGATTGTTGGACTGAAGTGGGGGGTGAGGGGGAAGTGGGGTGACCAATGGGACTGTAAAAGAGGAGGGTCTTGAGGCAGGGCATGAAGGAGGCGAGGAAGGCTGGGTTTCCATTCATCTTGTAACATGGACACTGCCCTGGTTAAGGTCACAAATTACATCCTGTCCATCTGTCATCAGAGCTCCCTCTGTGTCCTCTTCCTCCTTAATTACTCTGCTGCCTTTGTCACTGTGAACGACTCAATCCTCCTCCACTGCTCTCTTCTCACCTAAACCTTCAAGGTTCCGTCCTTTTCTGGTTCCACCTCTTTCACACCAACTCCACCAACTGTCTCTCTTTCAACCCCCGCACATGTGGTGTTCCTCAGGGCTTTGTCCTTGATCTCCTCTTCTTCAACTACTGCATGCTTCATGCATTGGGTGACATCATCTGCAGATGTGGGATAAATTTCCACATGTATGCAGATGACAACCCAACTCTATCTCTTTGCCTCCACCCTCAAATTCCAGGACAACTGCTGTCCTGATAGACTGTCTGTCAGACATCAAATCCTGGATGAGAAACAACTTTCTGCAGCTGAACATCAGGAAAACCAAGGCCCTCCTGATTGACTCATGACAGTGCCTCCACACCTCAGGCACTAGCAGCATCCATGGATGCACATTCCACCTAACCGAGCCAGTCAGGAACCTGGGTGTCTTGTTTGACTCTGCTCTGTCCTTTGTTCCCCCATATTCATTCCATGACCAGTACCACCTTCCACCACCTCTGCAAAATTGCCTGTCTTCAACCCACAAAAGCTCTTACACCAGGATTTGTCACTTCACGTCTCGGCTACGGCAACTCCCTCCTTGTTGGCCTCCTAAACTCTTCCCTACTCAAGCTACAGATCATCCAAGCTACAGATCATCTGCAGCTCATGTCCTCTCCTCACCAGGCTCCGTGACCACAACATCCCCGCCATTGCCTGGCTCCACTGACTCCCCATCCCTCATAGGATCGAGTTCAAGATCCTTGTCCTCACTTTCAAGTCCCTATACAGCCTTGCCCCACTCCTACATCTCTGACCTGCTGACCCCCTATCAACCTTCGCTCCCTCCGTTGAGTAGGTTCCAGTCTGCTCTATGTCACCTGCCCGATCCGCCCTCTCAACGACTGCTGACTTTCAGCCTCTCTGCCCCTATGCTTTGGAACTCCATCACACAATACCTTCAGCTTGCTCCCTTCCTTGCCTCCTTCAAGAGCCTCCTCTTTGATTGTGCCTTCTGCCTCCATCCTACCTCTCTACCCTACCTCATCTGAACCCTGCCCCTCCTCCACCATGCTACATTCCTGAGCCTTGACTGCTCAGCACCTTAGGAGGTGCTCCTGATGTGAAAGGCTCTCTACAAATATAATTTTGTTGTTGTTTTTGTTGTTATTGATGTGAGAACATACAATGTGAGAGCATGTTGGTGTGAAAGTGGGTGTGTGTTGGGGTGATATTGGGAGAATGTGTTAGGGTGACAGTGGTGTGTGTTGGGGTGACTGTGGGGGAGACAATGCTGTTGGGGAAATAGTGGGAGAGCTTGTTGGGATGAGAGTGAGAGTGTGTTGTTGGGATGATAGTGAGAGTATTTTGTTGGGGTGATCATGGGAGAGTGTGGTTGTTGGAGTGAATGGAATAGCATGTCTTTGGGGGAATCAAGGGGAAATAGTGATAGGGCATATTGTTGTTGATAACAGTGTGTTGTTTATTGTGACAGTGAGAGGTGACATTGAGGGAGCATATTGTTGGTGAGACTGTATTATTAGGGTGGCAGTGAGAGAGAATGTGTTGTTGGTTTGATTGTGAGGGAGAGTATTGTTGAGGGATAGTGGGAATGTGTGGTGAGGTGACAATGACAGAGTATGTCCTTGGGTTGACAGTGCGATAGTGTGTTGTTGGGATGACAGCGAGACAGCGTATTGTTGAGGTGACAGTGAGAGAACATGTTGTTTGGAGGATAAAGTGAGAGGATATTGGGGTGACATTGAGAGAGACTGTTGTCATGGTTGGGTAGAGAGAGTGTTGTTGGGGTGATGGTGGGGGAGGGTGTTGTTGGGGAGATGGTGGGGGAGATGGTGGGGGAGGGTGTTGTTGGGGAGATGGTGTGGGATGATGTTACGGCAGTGGACATGGAGCAGGCCAGAGCCTGCTGAATGGAGGGGATGGGCAGGCTGATAGGGAGTCAGCAGGTCAGAGAGATAGGTGGGGGCAAGACTGTGAATGTCCTTGAAGGTGAGGACAAGGATCTTGAATTTGATCCTCTGGGGGATATGGAGCCAGTGGAGACGGGCGAGGGTGGGAGTGATGTGCTCATGGAGCCTGGTACGGGAGAGTACATGGGCTGCAAAGTTCTGCAGCCTGTGAAGGGAGAAGCTAGGAAGGCCGAAGAGGAGAGTGTTCCCATCATCGAGCCTAGATGTGATGAATGCAGGAATGAGTATTTTGGCAGCATGGGGGCTGAGGTAATAGTGGAGTCTGGCAATATTGCGGAGGTGGTGGAAGGCTGTACAGTCATGGCATGGATATGGAGGAGGAAGGACAGTTCGGGGTCAATCAAGAAGCCCCAGATTCCTGACTGGCTTTGGAGAGAGCAGCCTTGAATGCTGATGTTGTCAGTGCCTGAGGTGCGGAGGCCCTGATGCGAGCCAATCAGGAAGTCCTCCGCCTTGTTGATATTAAGTTGGAGAAGATCGTGCCTC
The DNA here is from genome assembly GCA_035084275.1 of Hydrolagus colliei. NCBI lineage: Eukaryota > Metazoa > Chordata > Chondrichthyes > Chimaeriformes > Chimaeridae > Hydrolagus > Hydrolagus colliei. The sequence continues at coordinate 379,144 of CM068754.1, read as the reverse complement.
ATTCAGGACTCAATGTCGGATAGACATACAGTTAGGATGCCAGTAGTCCTAGAATCGAGGGTGGAAGCGGAAAGGTAGAGTTGGGTGTCATCCACATACATTTTAGAAGCGTAATTTTGTTATTGATTTTGTTATTGTTGGATTGATGTTGGGAGAGTGAATTGGGGTGGCAGTACATTTTTGGTTCATAGTGGGACAGTGTTAGGAATAACAGTCAGAGTGTGTGTTGTGGTGACAGTGAGTGAAAGTTTTGTTGGTGGGGTAGATACCAAGTGTGTTGACTGTGGTGACAGGGGTGACAGTGGGAGAGAGTGGTGTTGGGATGACATAAGAACATAAGAACATAAGAATATAAGAAATAGGAGCTGGAGTAGGCCATTCGGCCCATCGAGACTGCCCTCATGGCTGATATTCACTCTAATATCAGCCATTCACTCATGGCTGATATTCTACTCTAACTCCAGCTACCTGCATTATCCCCATACCACTTAATCCCTTTAATGACAATGGCAGCGTGTGTTGTTCGGGTGACATTTTGGGGTTGATGGTGGGAGAGTGTTGTTGAGGTGATAGTGTGAGAGCATGCTAATGAGCTGACAGGCAGAGAGACTGCTGTTGGGGGGTGGAAGTGGGTGAGTGTGTTGGAGTGACAGTAGGAGAGTAGATTGTTGGGGTGATTGTGGTAGTGTTGTTTTGCTGAACATAGGGGAGAGTGTTATTTGGTTGTAGTATGAGAGATAGTTGTTGTAGAGGCAGCAGTGTTGGGGTGATATTGGGAGAACCTGTGGAATGACAGTGAGACAGTGACAGTGGGAGGTAGTGCTGTTGGGATGGCAGTGGGAGAGTGTGTTATTGGCCAGAAAGTGGAAGAGCTAATTGCTTATCAATTGATGATTCAGCAGATCATCCAGAACTCTGCTGCCCATGTCCTCTCTCGCACCAAACTCCATGACCCCATATCCACCATTCTCGCTTGATTCCATTGGCTCCCCATCATTCATAGGATGTAAATGAATTCAAGATCCTGGTCCTCACCTTCAAAGCCCTCCATGGTCTTGCCCCACCCTACCTCTGCGACCCCCTAACTCCCTACATGACTGCTCCTTCAGCTCAATGGGCTCTGGCCATGTCTCCCAACCTACCAAACCCACCATTGGTGGGTGAGCCTTCAGCCACTCTGCCCCCAAACTTTCAAATTCCATCTCATAATCCCTCTGCCTTGCCCTACCTAGCCTCCTTCAAGTCCCTCTTCAAGACCGTTCTCTTCAACCATGCCATATGTCATTTCCCTTCCCATCCACCCTCCATCTCCTGACACCAGCTCAGGTCTGAAACACTGACCTGTCCTCCCAATGTGAAAGGCGCTGTACAAATCTAATTTTATTGTTGTTGTGCCATATTATGTAAGAGTCTTGTCGTTGGTTGTAGAAACGCCTGTCTAGCTTTTCACCATTGTCCTCCCGACGTAAAAGGCGCTAAAAAGGTTGACGTCGCTCAAGGTGGATAAGTCACCTGGTCCGGATGGGATGCACCCTAGGTTACTAAGGGAGGCACGGGAGCAAATAGCAGGGACTCTGGCCACGATCTTTCAATCTTCCTTGTACACAGGGGTCATGCCAGAGGACTGGAGGATAGCTAATGTTACTCCCTTGTATACAAAGGGGCAGAAGGACAAGCCTGGTAACTACAGACCAGTCAGTCTAACGTCGGTAGTGGGCAAACTTCTAGAGTCCATAATCAGGGACAAGGTAGATCTTCACTTAGAAAGATATAGGCTAATAAAGGACAGTCAACATGGATTTGTTAAAGGCAACTCTTGCCTTACAAATCTGATAGAATTTTTTGATTAGGTAACGGAATGGGTGGATAATGGTAGCGCAGTTGATGTAGTTTACATGGACTTTCAAAAGGCATTTGACAAAGTGCCACATGAGAGACTTATTATGAAATTAAAGGCCCATGGCGTAAAAGGGACAGTGCCAGCGTGGATCCGCAACTGGCTGCGAGACAGAAAGCAGAGACTTGCAATGAATGGAGGCAATATCGGCTAGATAGTACAATTTTAAATGGTGTGAAGGAACAGAGAGACCTGGGGATTTGTGTTAGTGACTCGTTGAAGGTGGCAGGACAGGTAGACAAGGCTGTTAAGGAGGCATATGGGATACTAGGCTTTATAAATAGGGGTATAGAGTACAAAAGTCAGGAAGTGCTGACTAACCTTTGGTGAGGCCTCAGCTGGAATACTGTGTTCAATTCTGGTCACCACACTACAGAAAGGATGTGAAGGCATTGGAAAGGGTACAAAGAAGATTTACTAGGATGGTGCCTGGATTGAGGGACTTCAGCTATGAGGAGAGGCGAGTTAGGCTAGGGTTATTCTCTCTGGAGCAGAGAAGATTGAGGGGAGATCTAATACAGGTTTATGAGATCATGAGGGGTTTCGACAGGGCAAATAGAGAAAAACTATTTCCACTTGTGGGTGAATCTGTGACTTGTGGTCACAGATTTAAAATAGTTTCAAGGCGAAGTAGAGGGGAGCTGAGGAGAATTTTTTTCACTCAGCGAGTTGTTCGAATCTGGAATGCATTGCCTGAAAAGGTGGTGGAGGCTGATTCGATAACAACTTTTAAAAGGGAATTAGATCTTTATTTAGGGAGAACAGGTCTATTAGGCTATGGGGATTGGGCAGGGCAGTGGGATTGAATCGGTCTTGTCAAAGAGCCGACATAGACTAGATGGGCCGAATGGCCTCCTTTTATGCCGTAAAATTCTATGAATCTATGAATCTATGAATAAGTGTAATTTTGTTATTGTTGTTGTTGTTGTGTCCTCAATAACAATCTCACAATGCTGTATGAGGGCAAATGCTGTTGGGGCAGGATTACTGTGTGAGGGCAGTTGCTACGTGAGGGGTGCTTGCTGTGTGTTGTAGCTCAGTAGTTAGAGCGCTCACCTCGCAAGCGAGAGACCTGGGATCGATTCCAGGGAGGGTAAAGCCTTGGGCATATTTCCTTACTCCACATTCCTGATGATAAATCCCTCAAAAAAAAATTGGGCTTTTCAATCCAACTGTTTATGGGACACTATAGTGCGCAATTGTCTGCCACATTTCTCCTACGAATATAAAGTCAATTCACTTTACAGTATATTCTGTGAAGCACTTTGAGACGTCTTGAAGATGTGAAAAGTGCTATATCAAATGCAAGGATTATTAGCTGTGTTGATTCAGTGATAGCGGAAGAGTGTTGTTGTGCTGATAGTGGGAGAGCATCTGGTTTGGGTGACAGTAGGAGAATGTGTTGGAGTGACATTGGGAAAGACTGCTGTTGCAGTGACAGTGAGAGAGAGGGTGACATTTGGAGATATTGTTGGGAGTGACTGTAGGAGAGACTGTTAGGGGTGACCATGGGTAGGTGTGATATTTTGTAGGAGAACGTGCTTTGGTGACAGTGGGAGAAAGTTTTGATGAGGGGATAGATACCAAATGTGTTGGTGTGACAGTGAGAATGAAACTCATTGGGGTAATAGTAGGAGAGCATTTGGGGGAGACAGTGGGAGACTGTTGTTGGGGTGCGAGCGGGGAGATAGTGGGTTGATGGGAATGAGTGTGTTCAATAGACAGTAGGAGAGTGGATTGTTGGCATGACAGTGGAAGAGAGTGTTGATGAGGTGACAGTAGGAAAGTCTGTTGGTAGTTACAGTGGATGTGTGTTGTGGTGACAGTGGCAGAGCATTTTGGGGTGACAGTGTGAGGGTGTCATTGGGGTGACAGTGGAAGAGTGTGTTGGAATGACAGGGGGAGAGAAGGTTTTTGAGATAACAGTGTGAGAGTGTTGTTGAGGGGATTGGTAGTGAGTGTGTTGGGTTGACAGTGAGAGAGTGGATTGTTGGGGTGACAGTGTGAGAGTGTGTTCTTCGGGTGAAAGTAGGAATGACAGTTTTTTGGTGACAGTGGAAGAATATGTTGGGGTGTCAGTGGGTGAGAGTGTTGATGTGATACTGAGAGACAGTTTTGTTGGGGAATAGTGAATGAGTCTATTGGGGTGACAATGGGAGTGAGTTTTGTTATGGTGACAGCAGGAGAATGTGTTTGGTTGATGTGTTGAGATGACAGTCGGGAACACAGTGTGTTGTAGTTTGGGTGACAGTGAGAGCATGTTCAACTGGAGAATGGATTGACAGTCGGAGAGAGTGTTGCTTGTGTAATAATGGGAGTGTTGTTATGATGACAGTTGTAGAGAGTGCTATTGCAGTCTTAATGAGGGGGAAAGTTGTTGCGGGAGAGTATTGATGGCATATAGTGAGTGAGAGTGTTTGGGTGGCAGTGCGAGATTGAGTTGTTGCCATAGTGTGTTGGGGTGACCGTGGGAGAGTGCATCAGGGAGAAAGTGTGTTGTTGAAATGACAGTGGAATAATATTTTTGTGTTCATATGAAATACTGGGTTGTTGAGGTGACTGTGTCACCTTGTGGTGACAGTGGGAGAATGTGTTGGTTTGACAGTGCGACAGTGTGTGTTGTTGGGATGACAGTTGGAGAGACTGTTGTTGGGGTATCAGAGGGATGTGTTGGAGTGACAGTGGGAGATTGTGTTGTGGTGTCAGTGAGATATTGTGTTGGGGTGACAGTGAGAGAGAGTGTGGTTGTGGTAACAGTGGCATTGTCTTTCAGAATGACAGTGGGAGAATGTTTTCGGGAGACAGCAAGAGTGTGTTGGGGTGACAGTGGGAGAAAGTGCATTGATGGGGTAAGCATGGTAGAGAGTGTTGTTGGTGGTCACAATGGTGGGCGAGTGCATTGGGGCAACAGTGTGTTGTTGTCGGGACAGCAGGAGAGAGTGCAGTTGGCGACAGTGTGTTATGATGACAGTGGGAGAGAATGTTGTGGGGTTGCTAGTGGGCGGATGTGTTGTGGTGGCAGTAGGAGAGCATGTTCTTGTGATAGTGAGAGAGCCTGATAATGGAGTGTCAGTTGGAGTGTGTGTTGTGGTGACAGTGGCAAACAGATGCAGTGACAGTTTTAGAGACTATTGTGGGGTACAGTGGAAGAGAATGTGACCATGCTGTTGGGAGTATAGTGGGTAAGTGTGTTGGTTTGAGAGTCGGAGAGAATGTTGTTCTCAGTGAGATTGACAGTGAGATTGCATGTTTTGGGGGTAACCATCTGAGAATGTTGTGGTGGTGACAGTGGGAGACAGTGTTGTTGGGTGGATAGTGAGTGAGTGCATTGTGCTGACTGTGGGGGAGAGTGTAGTTGGTGTGACAGTAGGAGAGTGAGTTGTTGTGGTGACTGTGGGAGATGGTGTTGTTAAGATGGCAGTGGGAGGAAGTGTTTTTGAGGTAGGTGTCAGTCAGTCAGAGAATGTGTTGTTTTGATGATACTGGGAAATGGATTGTTCTGGTGACAGTGAGACAGCGGGTTGGTTGTGGCGACAGTGCGAGAGAGTGTAGTTGGTGGGTGGATGAGTGTGTTGGTGTGGCATAAGGGGACATCAGTGCCTTGGGATGTTCTCCCGACATGAAAGGTGCTCTATAAGTGTAATTTTACTGTTGTTGAAGGGGGGTGTTGTTGAGAAGACAACAACAAGAAAATTACATTTATTGAGCGCCTTTCACATTAGAGTGAGTTTTTGGGTTGACAGTACGATTGTTGTTGAGGTGACAGTGAGAAGAGTTGTTGGGAGGAGGTGCTGTCAGTGGTACAGGGTGTTTTGGGGGTGACCGTGGTAGATTGTGTTGTTGGGGTAACTGTGGGAGAGAGTGTGTTGGAGGGACATAGTGGGGGTAACAATGGGAGAGCTTTCTGGAGTGACAAGGCTCTGTCATTGACTGATTCCAGTCATATCTCTCCCAACGCCTTCACTTCGTCTCCTCCAACAGTTTTTCCTCCAGGCCTTGCACAGTCACATGCGGCGTTCCCCAGGGCTGTGTCCTTGACACCCTGTTCTTCACCCTATACACACTCCCACTGGGTGACATCATCCGCAGACATGGGGTAAACTTCCACATGTATGCAGATGACACCCAACTCTACCTTTCCGCGTTAACCCTTGATTCCAGGACTACTGGCATTCTGACTGCCTACCTGTTGGACATTGAGTCCTGAACAAGGGCCAATTTCCTCCAGCTCAATGTTAACAAGATGCCTCTTGATTGGCAGACATCAGCACCTCCGCACCTCAGGCACTGACAACAACAGCATCCAAGGCTGCACTCTCCACATCTCAAAGCCAATCAGGAATCTGGGTATCTTGTTTGACCCTGAACTGTCCTTCCTCCCATATATCCGCTCCATGACTGTTATAGCCTTCCACCACCTCCGTAATATTGTCAGACTCTGCCACTAACTCACCCCCCATGTAGCCGAAACTCTCATTCACGCCTTTATCACTTCCAGGCTCGACTACGGGAACTCTCTCCTCGTCGGCTTTCCTAGCTCCTCCCTTCACAGGCTGCAGATCATTCAGAACTCTGCAGCTCATGTACTCTCCTGCAACAGGCTCCGTGACTACATCACTCCCACCCTCGCCCATCTATAGTGGCTCCCCATCCCCCAGAGAATCAAATTCAACATCCTTGTCCTCACCTTCGAGGCCATTCATGGCCTTGCCCCTGCCTATCACTCCGACCTGCTGTCTCTCTATCTGTCTGCCCATTCCCTCTGTTCAGCAGGCTCTGGCCTGCTCCATGTACACCACCCTAACTTCCCCACCATTGGTGGCTGGGCTTTGAACCTCTCTGCTCCCACACTGTGGAACTTCATCTCACAATCCCTTCACCTCACTTCCTCTCTTTCGTCCTTCAAGGCCGAGCTCAAGACCTTCCTCTTCGACTGCGCCTTCTGCTCCCCTCCTAACTCTTCCACCTCTCCTACTCTCCTTCTCCTTCCCCCTACCCCAACCCTTCCCCTGCCCTGCTCGGGTCCCGACCTGACTGTTCAGTGTTTTGGGACGTCCTCCTGATGTGAAAGGCGCTCTATAAATTTGATTTTTTGTTGTTGTTATTGTTGGTTGTGATAGAGAATTTTGTTAGTGTGACTGTGAGAGAGTGTGGTGTTGTTGTGACAGTGGGAGAGGGTGTATTGTTATGGTACAGTGGCAGAGCATATTAGGGATAACATTGGAAGGTAACATTGTTGCATGCCAGTTGTAGAGTGTGTTGTTGGGGTGACAATGGAAGAGAATGTGTTGTTTGGGTGACAGTGAGAGCATAATTTTGGGCTGACTGTGGGAGAGTGTTTTGTTGGGGTGACAGTGAGACAGAGTGTGATGGGGTTACAGTGAGAGAGCATATTGAGGTGGCAGTGAGAGAGTATGGTTTTGATGTAACATTGGGAGAGACAGTTTTGGGGGTGATAGTGGGAGAGAGTTACCACATCACACTCGCCTGGCTCCATTGGCTCCCCATCCCCCAGAGGATCGAATTCAAGATCCTCATCCTCGCCTTCAAGGACCCATCCCCCAACCTCTCTGACCTGCTGCCCCCTATGAACCTCCCTGCTCCCTCCATCCAGCGGGCTCCAGCCTGCTCCGTGTCCCCGCCTGACCTGCCCTGCCCTACTGTCAGCCTCTCTGCCCCCACATTTTGGAACTCCATCCCAGTTGCTCCACCTCGCTCCCTCCCTCGCCTCCTTCGAAGGCCAGTCTCAAGACCCTCCTGTTTGAGTGTCCCTTCTCTGCCCTCCCAACTCTTTCCCACCCCTCCTAACTCTCCAGCCCCTCTGGCCTATCCTGCCCCTCTCCCTTGCTCGGGTCCTGTCCTGACTTTTCAGCATCATGGGACATCCTCCCGAAAAGATAGGCGCTCTATAAATGTAATTTTATTGTTTGGGTTACAGTGAGATAGCATGTTGCTGGGGTGACATTGGGATGGTGGGTTGAGATGGCAGTGGGAAGAGTGTATGATTGAGACAAGAGAGGGAGAGCTTGTTGTTGGGGTGACAGTCAGAAAGTGTTGTTTGTGTAATCGTGGCAGGGAGTGCTCTTGGGGTGACAGTGGGAGTGTATTTTGAGGTGACAGTGGGAGGCAGGTCTATGTTACTGCCATTGGTGAATGATTGTTGGCTTTTCCCAGGGGTCACCACTGTGCTCACCATGACGACTCTGAGCATCAGTGCCAGGAACTCGCTTCCCAAGGTTGCATACGCCACTGCCATGGACTGGTTTATCGCTGTCTGCTACGCCTTTGTCTTCTCAGCTCTCATCGAGTTTGCAACAGTGAATTACTTCACCAAGAGGAGCTGGGCATGGGATGGCAAAAAGGCCATGGAGGCTCAGGACAAGAAGGTGAGAGGTCACAGCCATCACATGACCTCCCCAGAGGCAGGGCATTGATCATGGTTATCCATCCTTAACAGTGATCAGTAGTTTGCAGTGACTGAGCCGCAGACATAGTATCACAGAATCATCATAGAATCACACAATTATAGCACAGGAGGCCATTCAGCCCATCATTTCTGTGCTGACTCTTTTGAAAGAGCTGTCCAAATCAAACGCACTTCCCCACTCTTTCCCCATAGCTCTGCAAAATTGTCTTTTCCAACTAATTATCTACTTATCTCTTAAAAGATGGCATAGAATTGGCTGCACCACCCTTTCATTACAAATTCGAACAACTCGCTGCATGAAAACATGCCTTCTCACCTCCTCTCTGTTTCTTTAAACAACTATTTTAAATCAGTATCTTCGGGTTACCAACCCACTCACCAGTGGAAATAGTTTCTCCTTGTTGACCCTATCAAATCCCCTCATCATTTTGAAAACTTCTACTATGTCTCCTTAATAATCTTCTCTGCTCCAAGGAGAATAATCCCATTTTCTCTCGCCTCTCCTAATAACAGAAATCCCACATACCTGGATAGTTCCTGATAAATCTCCTTTGTCTCTGCTAACAATGCTTTGACATCCATCCTAAAGGGTGGTGCCCAGAAATGAACACAGTACGCCAGCTGAGGCCTAACCAATGTTTTATAAATGACTCCACAAGTACCACCCGTTACTGTCTCACAGTGGATTATTATACTGATATTGTGTCTTGCAATCTTTCCTGCAGCTTGTCCAGCTAGAACCACCCTACCCATTAGGTGTTTAGCTTGCAAGGTCAACAGAAGCTGATTGTAATGATACCCTGCTCCCAGTAACTTGTCTGCCCTTGAAGGTCCTGCTGATAGGTAGCTGGGCAGCTCTGCTGTCGCACATGGCTGAGGAACAAGATTAGATACTTACAGAGGATTAGCTCGATTCTGACATTCGTAGTCAAAAATGTCGCCCTGGACCTATTTCAGCCCCAAGGAGGCCCTGCTTACCTCTGCTTCCCACCAGCCACTACCTCACACTGCCTGGCATCACTCTAACCCCAAGGAGGATAATCACTAGTTGGTTTCTGACTGTCAGTTTGGGTGTCAGATTGTGTGCTCCCCCAGCATGGAAACAGCCCTGGTCAAAGTCTCTAATGACATTTTAAACATCTGTGATCAAGGCTCTCTCTGCCTCCTCGACCTCTCTGCTGCCATCGACATTCTCAACCACTCCATCCTCCTTTGTGGACTTGCCCTTGTCTGGTTTGAATTTTACCTCTCTCACCATCTCCACTTTGCCGTCACCAACGACTTCTCCTCCAGCACCCGCATCATCATTTGTGGCATCCCGCAGGGCTCTGTCCTTGGCCCTCTCCTTTTCAATGTCCACATGCTCCCCTTTGGTGACATCATCTGCAGACACGAGGGCAGCTTCCACATGCATGTGGATAATACCCAACTCTATCTTTCTGTCACCACGCTGCATTTCAGGATCACTGCTGTCCTGACAGTCCTGAATGAGGACAGCTTTCTGCAGCTGAATATCAATAAGACCGAAGCATTCCTGATTGGCTCTCGCCAGCACCTCTGAATCTCAGGCACTGGCAGCATCAACCTCCATAGTTGCACACTCAACCTCATCAAGCCAGTCAGGAATGTTGGTGTCTTGTTTGATCCTCAACTGTCTTTTCTCTCCCACTTCCAAGCCATGACCTGCTTTGCCTTCCCTCACATACCTGATATTGCTCTACTCCACCATTACCTCACCCTCAGGCCACTGAAACCCACATTCACACCTTCATCATGTCCAGGCTTGACTATGCCAATACCCTGCATGTCAGCCTCTCTAATTCCTCCCTCCATGGCTGCAGATCGTTCAGAACTCCGCAGCACCAAGCTCCATGACCCTATCACCTCCATTCTCACCCAACTCCACTGGCTTCCCATCACTCAGAGGATTCAATTCAAGATCCTAGCCATCACCTTTAAAGCCCTCCATGGCCTTGCCCCACCCTACCTCTGAAACTTCCTAACCCCCTACCAACCTGTCCTCCAGACATGAAAGACGCTATACAAATGTAATTTTGTTGTTGTTGTGGTTGTGTGTCATTGACATTTTTCGCTTAATTATGGAATCAATTATTTTGTGTAGAAAAGAGAGCCGGTGATACTCACCAAGAAGACAAACAACACGTATAACATTGTGGGGACTACCTACACCCTGAACATCAGCAAACCCCCAGCGTTGGCCACCATCGCTAACAGTGCCACCAACCAGCCCTTTGCCCACCTGGATGACAGGCTTCTGGACTGCAAGAAAACCTACAACAGCGTCAGTAAAGTGGATAAAATGTCCCGAGTTCTATTCCCTGTCCTCTTTGCCATTTTCAATTTGGTTTATTGGGCAACATATGTGAATAGGGAACCAATTATAAAAGGCATGATCCCACAGAAATAGACTCTTTTCCCAGGGACATGTCCAGCTGATATATGTAGTGTTTTCTAAGGGAACTGTTAGTATTGCAAGGAATGTGTCAATCCATAGTGTAACTTTTACTGCAGTTGTATTCTTAAACTATTTGCATGCTACCCGCTCTGCAATGTGTCTGAGTCACTGCAGATCACTCACCTCCCTCAGTAACCGCCACACAACCTGACAAACATCAAATGTCAGTTTGGAAGAAAGTCATTTGAGCTTCAACTCATCACCTCCACAATCCCTGTCCGATCTTTCTGCATAACAGAGTCACCTTCCTGGCTATCGTTCCAGTCACTGATTGTCGTGTGTGTGTAAGAACAAATCTGCCAGAAATTCCCTTTACACCTATAAAACCTCCCAAATCCTTTTGTTGTGGTCCATCCTAATCTATTGATCTTGGTTTACCGTTTCAATCCCACTTAAGATATTATACACCCATAATGAGCTCCCATCTGAGTTGTCTTCTCTCAGAATGGAAGAGCCCTAGTTTGTCTTATCATTGCTCGTAGCTCATTCCTCTAACACTCGGGATTAGCTTACCTGCTTCCACCTGCATTTTCTTTAGGGGCTGGGCAGCCCCTTATGTCACAGAGACCCGAACTGTCTGCACTGTTGAAGGTAAAGTCTGACTAGATACTGTACAGCCTGAGGGTGACATCTGGGAATCTGAACTCAACTGATTTAACAACACAGCCCAGCCACCCATTTGACTTGTTTATTGTTGCTGCACGCGCTTAATATAGTGAGCAATTAGTCAACTAACACCTCCTAGATCTCTTTCAGCTGCCCTATTAGCAAGTTCTACCCCATCTATGGAGGCCTTGTGAAACACAAGGAAACACAAACACAGTTGAAACACAACTATTCATGGAGCCTCTTGTAATAATAATAATAATCTTTGCATTTGCATTCGCCACAGCACTTTTCACATTCATTGAAAAGGTTTAGATTACAAGAGTACAAGAGTAGGGAAGTCTTGCTGCAACTGTCTAGGGCCTTGGTGAGACCTAGAGTATTGTGTGCAGTTTTGGTCTCCTTAATTAAAAAAGGACATATTTGCCTTAGACCTGGTGCAGCGTAGATTCAATAGGTTAGTTCCTGGGATGAGGGGACTGCCTATGAGGCAACCTATGAGGATAGGTTGAATAAACTAGGGCTGTATTCTCTAGAGTACAGAAGAATTAGGGGAGAACTTATTAAAACATATAAGATTCTTAAAGGGCTAGATAAAGTAGACAATGAGGGACTGTTTCCCCTGGGAGGCGAATCAATAACCAGGAGTCACAGTTTTAAAATTTAGGGTCAGCCTTTTCGAACAGAGTTGAGGAAACATTTCTTCACTCAGACGGTAGTGAATTCACTACCCCAGAAGGCTGTAGATGCTTAGTCCTTGAACATTTTCAAGGCTGAGACTGATCGATTTTTTTTAAAATAGAGGGATTAGGGGATATGGGGATAGAGCAGGTAATTAGAGTTAGGTCAGAAGATCAGCCATGATCTTATCAAATGGCAGGGCAGGCTCAAGGAGCCGATTGGCCTACTCGTGCTCCTAATTCTTATGTTCTTATGTCTTATCAACATCTCAAAGTGCTTCACAGAGTATACTGTCAAGTGAATTGACTGTATATTTTGTGGGTGAGACGTGGGTGAAATTGCATATAGCAGTGTCCCACAAACAGACATGGATTTAAATGACCAATTTGTATGGATTATTATTATTATTTTATAGATGATGAATTGGAGTTTAAGATATTCCTGTCCTCAATTCTGTGTGTAAATTCCTCTAGGCCACTTTAGTCTTCTCAACATTTTACTGGGTTTCATTAAAGCAGTCAGGTTTAACGACAACCTGATCTTGCATTCATCAGTATTGAACTTCATTTGCCACTGATCAGCCTATCTACATACCCTACCTTTGCTGCCACTTCTGATTCCACAGCTCCCCCAACTTGGTGTCATCTGCAAATGTAATTCTCTTACACGGAATTTGTGAATCCGGATCAGTAAATATGAGGAATAGGAGGATCCCAATACAGACCTGAGGCATAATCTCCCTCATTGTGAGGTATCTCACTGCCCTATCATGACCTCACTGCCCTAAAAAAAAACTGCTGCCTTCCCTTCAGCCAATTTTGAATCCAGGTCTATGTCGTGCCCTTGATATCCAATGACCACAGCTCATGAAGGTCTCTTTCATGTGATACTCTGTCAAACACCTTTTGAAGGTTTAAACATACTACAACAAATGGCCAATTTGAAGCAGTCAGTTTGGGTTGTAACCTCCTCAAAAAAGTTGAGATTGGTAAGACAAGATCTACCTTTATGAGAGCTTCCTGAATGTGAGCTAACTTTCTGCAGTTGAATGTTGACAACTGCAAGAACGAGGACATTCTGCTTGGCTCCTGTCAGCACCTTCTCACGGCATGCGCTGATAGCATCAATCTACCTGGATGCACTCTCCACCTCACTGTGTATTGCTCTCACTTCACTGAGCCAGTGCACACCCCTCTCTCTGTCTGTTTGACTCTCAACTGTCTTTTAAACCATACATTTATGCCCTGACCTGTTCAGCTTTCCTCCTTCCCACAGTATGTCTACCCTTATCATGCCATTCTCTGCCACTACCTTTTCCCTCAGGATGCCATGCCTCTCATCCATGCTTTCTTCATATGCATGCCAAACTGTACCAACTCTCTGCTCACTGGCCTTGCCAACTTTCCCCTCCACAGGCTATCTAAAGCTTTCCATCTCGTGGTTTCTCCAGTACTAGGCTCCACAAGTCTATTCCTCCCATCCTGGCTTTTTTTCCTTCAGTGGATCGAGTTCAAGATTCTCACGCTAAACTTTAAATCACTCCATGGTCTTGCCCCATCCTATCTCTGCACTTCCTCAAATCCTGCAAACGTGGTCCCTCCCTCTGCTCGGTGGCTACTGGCCTGTTTCATGTCTCCCTACTAGGGTCCGGCGATATATCGATATATCGCTAAAACCCGATATAATTTTCATATCGATACGCCGATATAGACATTTCAAAATTATTGATATATTGAAAAATCAATGTATCGAGATAAAAAATCGGAATGCTGCACACTGAACTACAAGACCCAGAATGCTCATCTCTATACACAATGCATAGTCCGAGGTGCAAAGCCGCCATATTGTATTCATAGTTCTCGAATACAATATACAGGTATGCAAGGGGTGGGGCGGGAGAGAAGGCTGGGGAGGGGGCAGGGGGAGGGAGACGACTTTGAGAGAGACACAGAGACACAGACAGAAAAACACAGAGATGGAGAGAGTGAGAGACACAGAGAAAGATATTTACCTCTTGAGGAGATAGGCCCCGAATGCGCGCGCACCCGTAACGCGCGCTCACCCGTAACGCGCGCGCACCCGTAACACGCGCGCACTCTGAATGCGCAGTACGAAAAACCCGAAAATATCGATATTTCAGTATATCTCGATATGAGCCCATCGATATATCTAAATCAGAAAATTTCCATATCGACAGACCCTGCACCCTACCCCACCCAACCCACCATTGGCGTTCAGGTGTCCAGCCCCATTTGCTGGAGCTCCATCCTGGAGTTGCTTTGACTCCTGCCTTCCCTCACCTCCTTCAAGATTCACCTCAATACTTTATGCTTTGGCACTTCTAGCCATCTTTCCACCTCCCCTTAATCACATCTCCACCCCAGATAAAGGGCAAACCTTAGACTGCTCAGCACCTTCGGATATCCTCCCAACACGAAAGGTGCTGTATAAATTTGTATTGTATTGTAACTGGTCTCGGCTGTCAATTATTGGATTATTTTTATATAGGTGATTCTACACTTTGTTTACGATGATTGACTCCATCGTCCATCATATTGAGGTCAGGCTAGTTGCCAGGTTTACTTTTGTAAACTTTACTTTTGTTGCCTTTCTTGAATATGGGAAAAACGTATGTTGATTCCAATCTGTTTGAACCTCCCCAGTCCTGATTGGCTATCATGAGTTCCAGAAGGTGTGGCAGGTAAGGTGGGGGACACATGGAGCAGGCCAGAACATGTTCAGCAGAACGAATAGGCAAGTAAGGTTTTAGTAGGTCACCGAGTGAGGGAGAAGCAAGACTCGGGTCAAAATAAACATCTGACAGATCCTTAACTCTGAAGAGGAATTTTGAGGGTGAAGGGAAACAAGGGCTGAGTCAGTGGAGAGATATTAGGCAGGCATGAAACATTGATGGTGATGACAGATGACAGGAACAGGATTCACTGATTTTGTTAGCTGTGGGTGGGTGTTATTTCCTGTTAAATTCTGTTAGGAACTCATACATTGTAATAAATCATGCCATCCTCGGGTTGTCCATACTGAGCTGCATTTTATACACTTTCCTTGCTCTGCAATCCAATCACCCAATTCTGGCCAGACTCCCTCGTCTCCCTATTGAAGATGCTCATTCTCAAATTCAAATCACTTTGCGAATGAGCTACCCTGGGCCACTACCCACCACCTAATAATAATAATCCTTGCATTTGATGCAGCACCTTATCATGTCTTCTAGATGTCTCAAAGTGCTTCAAGGAACATACTGCAAAGTGAATTGACTGTATATTTGTGGGCAAAACATGGTAGCCAATTGTGCACAGAAACAGTCATGGATTGAAATGACCAATTTATTATTGGGGGTTTTTTGAGGATTATTATTAGGTGTGTGGAGCAAGGAAACGTTTACAAGGTTTCGCTCTGCCAGGAATTGAGCCCTGGTTTCTTACTTGAAAGGCATGTGCTCTTAACCACTGGACTCCATCTATGCTTCGCTGGCTCAGGTCTTTGCACACAACACGTCTCTCTCCACTCCACCAGATTCCTAAATCTCTGGAACTCCCTGCATCGATCCTTCCATCTTGCCGCCTCTTTGCCCAATTCCAAATCACACCTAAAGACTTCCCTTTTTTGATTGTGCCTTCGGTCACCGCCCATCCCTATCCTGCTCAGCAGATAAGTAGCTCCAGCTCAGCACATATGGCAGCACTTTAAGTGCTCCAAGATGCTACCCCTGCATGAAGGGTGCAATATGAAGTTGTTATTGTATTACACCCAGGACTATCCATATTGAACCTTTATGTACACATAGAGGGAATGTACACACACAGGCACTGCACACACACTGGCATTTGACACACACAATCACAGTTCCTACACACACCTCACGCACAGGTACTGTATGCACCAGGACACTTTAAACACAGCCACTGTACATACAGGTACAGTACACACAGAGAAGCACACATTGGTACTGTACACATAGGCACTGTACAAACATAGGCATTTTACCAACAGTTACTGCACACATACACACTGTAAACACACAGTTGTGGCACACACATCAGGTCACTGTGCACAACACACAGGCATTCTACACACATGCACTGTAAACACACAGACACAACACACTCTGTCTCAGCACACACAGGCACTGTACACACAGGCAATTTATACACAGGCAATGTATACACACAGTCACTATACACTAGTGTCCGGCGATATGGCATTTTTCCGATATCGATATATCGGTGGGCTAATATCGATATCACCAGGCTTTCTTATCTTGTGTATGCGCGCGCATTTGGGTGTGTGCGCACATTCCGATATTCGTGCTCTACACCCAGGAGGTTTGCAACGCCAGCGACAAGGTATGTTGATAAAGTTCGTATTATACCAATATAACCGATTTTTTTATACCAAATTTTTCAATATATCGATATATTCAAATTTCCAATATCGGCATATCGATGTGAAAAATTATACCGATATAACCGATATATCAATATATCGCCGGACACTACTATACACACAATCAATGTACACACAGTCACTAAACACACACAGTCACTGAACACACACACGGGCACTGTACACACAGTCACTAAACACAAACAGGCACTTTACACACAGGCAATTTATACTCATGCACTGTACACCCATGCACTGTACACATACGGGCAGTGTACACACACAGTCACTCTACACTCACAGTCTCTGTACACACAGTCACTGCACACACACACACTGAACATACAGTTGTGGCACACACTGACTATCCACACCAGGTCACTGTACATACACAGGCACTCTACGCACAAGTACTTTAAACACACAGTCACAGCATACACACAGGCACTGTCATACAAAGGCTCTGTTCCACAGCATTGCCAGTCTCTGCCACTGCCTCACCCCTCAGGCTGCCCAAACCCTTGTCCACACATTCATCACATCGAGGCTTGACTATGGAAATTCCCTCCTCATCAGCCATCCCGGCTCTTCCCTTCACAAGCTGCAGATCATCCATGTGTAAAGTGGCTCTATGTATAGTAATTGTTTGTGTATAGCAACTGTGTGTGCAGTGACTGCATGTTAACAGTGTGTGTGTTTTTGCAGTGACTGTGTATAGTAACCTTGAGTGCATGTGTTTGTGTACTAAATAAATGTGTGCAGTGCCTATGTGTATTTTACACAGAGGTGGTTTACGCCGACAGCCACTGTGCACATATTGACAATGTACACACACGACACACACACACAGTAAACACAATCACCACACACAGTCACTGTACGCACAGGCACTTTACACACAGGTACTTTACACAGACTTTGCACATTTTGACACGTATTGACACTACACACAATCACTGTACACACGCAGTTACTGCACACACAGGGACTGCACACACATTGCAAACACACACTGTACACATATTGACACTGTAGACAACAACAACTTCGATTTGCATTGCACCCTCCGCGTCAGATGGCGTCTCAGAGCACTTTGGATCCTGGTCCCAAGCGTGGGAAAAAAGGTGACCGAAGACGCAATCAAAAAGAAAGGTCTCTAGCCGACACCTAAAACTAAGAAGAGAGGCGGTAAGGCAAAGGGAGTGAGGAAGGGAGTTGCAGAGCATCGGGGCTTAGTGACTGAAGGCATGACCGCCGATGTTAGAGCGGAGGATTCGGGGGATATAGAGGAGGCCAGACCAGAGGAGTGAAGGCAACAGGTGCTGGTTTGGGGAGAGAGGTCAGAGAGGTAGGGGGGTGCAGAGGAGTGGAGGGTTTGGAAGACAAGAGTGAGGATCTTGAAATTGATCCTCTCCGCAAAGGTGAGCCAGTGAATTCTGCCAAGGACTGGGGTAATGGGGGAGCGAAGTTAGGTGCGGGTGAGAACGCGGGCAGCAGAGTTCAGAATGAGCTGGATTTTATGGATTGTGGTGGAGGGGAGACCAGCAAGGAAGGCATTTGCGTAGTCCAGCCGAGAGGTGACAAAGGCATGGACCAGAGTTTCAGCGGCTTTTGAGGCAAGGTGTTGCTGGAGATGGGCGATACGACAGTGGTGGAAAAAAAACGTTGCTGGTGCCCTCACCGGATGTGGGGGAGGAAGGACAGTTGGGGGTCGAACCCAATGGCAAGGTTGCGCACGGGTTCAGAGAGTTTTAGGTGAAGGTCGTGAAGGTGGAATAGGTGAGAGCCATGTGACTGAAGAAGATGAGTATGCCAAAGAGTATGCCTTCCGTCTTGTCAACATTCAGCTGCAGGAAATTTGTGCTCATCCAGCCCCTGATGTCTGACAGGCAGGTGACAGAACATCAGGGGACTGGAGGTCACAAAGTGAAGTGGAGAAATAGAGTTGGGTGTCATCCGCTTACATTTGGAAGTGTGCCCCATGTCTGTGGATGACATCCCCAAGAGGGAGCATATAGTTGAGGAAGAGGAGGAGGCCAAGGATGGATCCCTGGGGTAACCCACAGGTAACTGGGTAAGAGGGGGAGGAAAAGTCATTTGATGTACTGCTGGCGGTTTGTGAGGTAGGACTGGAACCAGGTGAGTGCAGTCCCACTGAGGTGGATTCCAGAGGAGAGATGGTGGAGGAGCATGGCATGGTCAGCTATGTCGAACACAGCTGAGAGGTCCAGAAGGACAAGGAGGAAGAGGCACATCCTTCACTAACCCCCTCTCACTACCGCACCTCTCTAACCCCCTCAGTACCCCCCTCACTACCCCACCTCACCACCCCTCCTCCAACTACCGCCCTCACTACCCCAGCTCGCTACCCCCCTCTCACTAGCCCCACCTACTCCCTCATCACTAACCCCCTCACTAGCCCCCACCCTCTCACTACCCCACCTCATTACTCGCTCACTACACCCCTTCACTACCCCCAACAACTTAGATTTGTATATTCCTCTCCATGCCGGATGGTCACTACCCCCCTCACTATACCCCTCACTGAGGCACGTGCAGTCGGGGCAGGCAGTGCCTACCTTATTGTGATAGTGCCATCTTGTGACAAGTGTTGATTACTAATAAACCACCTTATACTGTGCAGTCTACACCCGGTCACCAACGTGTGAACATGTGTGATGTTTGTAGTCGCAGAGCACTTATGACAATAAAAAAGAACTGAAAAAAAGCAGTGAGCAGCCTGGGAATGCATTGGGGGCATGGTTTCACGCTACCCACTGCACTGCAGAGGGAGCATGGGAAGGGGAGGGGGTTAGGAGGCAGTGAGGGAGGGAGGATGGAAGCAGTGAGGGAGGGCGGGGGGAGGTAGAGAGGGAGTGGGGGAGGCAATGAGGGAGGGGTAGGGGGGAGGGAGGCAGTGAGGAGTGGGGAGGCAGTGAGGAGAGGGTGAGAGGAGGATATGGATGTAGTGAGGGAGAGATTGGGAAAGGCAGTGAGGGAGGCAGTGAGGGAGGGGTAGGGGGGAGGGAGGCAGTGAGGAGTGGGGAGGCAGTGAGGGAGGTGGAGGGAGGCAGTGACGGGGTGAGGGAGGGAGGAAGTGAGGGAGGGGGGAGGGTTAGGGAGGAGGGAAGGAGGGGGTGAGGAGGGAGGGAGGCAGTGAAGGAGGGGGAGAGGGGGGGCAGGGAGGGAGGGGGGAGGGAGGAGGGCGGGAAGGGGGGGAGGAGGGAGTGGGTGGTGGGAGGGAGGGGAGGAAGGAGGGAGATAGTGAGGGAGGGGTAGAAGGAGTGGGGGGGGGGGTTGGGGAGGTGGGAAGGATTTGGGGGAAGAGGGAGGGAGGCAGTGAGGGGGGAAGAGGAGGAGGAGGGAGTGAGGAAGTGAAGGAGAGAGGGAGGGAGGGGGGGAGGAGGAGAGAGAGGCAGTGAGGGAGGTTGGAGGTGAGGAAGGGGCTGTAGGATTCGGTTACAAAATAACAAGATCGTGAAAAACACCCAATTGGGCGTGAACCCATATATACCATAGTATATACTATAGTATATAGTATTGAGCATGGACGGGTGCCTACCATATAAAAATAAAAACTTTAAATTGCATATGATTAATGGTTTATATTTTTACAATGCACATTTTACATAATGCAAACGATTTTTGGTAGAAAATACCAAAGTTTTGGGAGCAAGTTTTTTGAGGATGTATCTAGCAGGTTGGATAGGGGGGAACCAGTAGATGTGATATATTTAGATATAGGAGGACTCGAACCAGGTGAGATAGGACTCGAACCAGGTGAATGCCGTCCCACTGAGATAGATTCCAGAGGAGAGATGGTGGAGGAGGATGGCATGGTTGTCTGTGTCGAATGCAGCTGAGATGTCCAGGAGGACAAGGAGGAAGAGGCACATCCCTGACTAACTCCCCTCACTACCTCACCTCTTACTACCCCACCTCACTAACCCCCTCACTACCCCACCTCACCACCCCCACCTCTCACTACTGCCCTCCCTCACTACCCAGCTCACTACCCCACTCACTAACCCCCCCCCCCTCACTAGCCCTCCCCCTCACTGTCCCCCCTCTCACTACCCACCTCAGTACCCCACCTCACAACCCTTTTCACTAGCACCACCCTCACTAGCCCCCCCTAGTGGGGAGGGAGGGAGGCAGTGAGGGAAAGGAAGGTGAGGAGGCATTGAGGGATGGAGGAGGGAGGGGGAGGAGGCAGTGTAGGAGAGAGGCGGTGTGGGAGGGAAGTGAGGTGTTGGGAGGGAGGCAGTGTGGGAGGGACGGTGGGGGAGGCAGTGTGGGCGGGGAGGGAGTCAGTGAGGGAGGGGAGGGAGGTAATGAGGGGGAAAGAGGGAGGCAGAGTGAGGTGGGAGGGGGGGCAGAGTGAGGTGGGAGGGGGGGCAGTGTGAGGGGGGGGCACTCGATAGTCCAAAGGTTCGATAGTCCGAACACACAAATTTCCTATACCCGGGGCGGTTACCGTGGTTACCGCTCGATAGTGTGATGGGGGGCAGTGGTGGGGGGGGGGGGGCAGTGGTGGGGGGGGGGGGGGGCAGTGGTGGGGGGGGGGGGGGGCAGTGGTGGGGGGGGGGGGGCATATGAGGGTGCGGCAGTGAGTGAGGGTCTGTGTGAGGGGAGGCAGTGTGAGGGGGGGCAGTGTCAGCGGGGCAGTGGAGGGGGGCAGTGTGAGGGGGGAGGCAGTGTGAGGGGGGCAGTGTGAGGGGGGAGGCAGTGTGAGGGGGGCAGTGTGAGGGGGCAGTGGAGGGGGGCATTGGGGAGTAGTGTGAGGGATGGGCAGTGTGGGGGGTGCTGTGTGAGGGGGTGCAGTGTGAGGGGGGCAGTGGTGGGGGGCAGTGTGAGGAGGGGGCAGTGTGGGGGGTCTGTGTAAGGTGGGGGATGTAGGATTTGGTTACAAAATAACAAGATTGGGAGAAACAAAACCCGTCCAACCTGGTGACTTGGGCAGAAGGCGGTGGGGCGTGTTGTAAACAACACCAACCGTCACTCCCCCCCACCCCCAGGGTCAAGGTTAGTCACAAACCCCACTATATACTGTACTGAATGTATGTAGTATGGTTACTGCCCGATAGTCTGAAGGTTCAATTCCAAAGGTCCGTTAGTCGGAAGCTTCCCCTAACCCTAACACTTGCATTCATTGCAAAAGATATAGAGTACAAGAGAAGGGAAGTCTTGCTGCAACTGTATATGGCTCTGGTGAGACCGCACCTAGAGTATTGTGTGCAGTTTTGGTCTCCTTATTTAATAAAGGGCATATCTGCCATAGAGCGGGTCCAGCGTAGATTCACTAGGTTAGTTCCTGGGATGAGAGGACTGACCTATGAGGATAGGTTGAATAAACTAGGGCTGTATTCTCTAGAGTACAGAAGAATTAGGGGGGATCTTATTGAAACATATAAGATTCTTAAAGGGCTGGATAAAGTAGGCACTGAGGGACTGTTTCCTCGGTAGGAGAATCTATAACCAGGGGTCACAGTCTTAAAATTAAGGGTCAGCCTTTCAGAACAGAGTTGAGGAAACATTTCTTTACTCGGAGGGTAGTGAATTGAATTTATGAAATTCACTACCCCAGAAGGCTGTAGATGCTCAGCCCTTGAACATTTTCAACAAGATTGCCTCCACAACAAGATTGCCATCATTGTTTTTGATTGGCCCCACCCTACCTTTAACTAACCTTTTTTCCTTTACGTGCTTATAAAATATTTTAGGATTCCCCTTTATGTTACCCGCTAACCTCTTCTCATACAATCTTTTAGCCTGTCTTATCACTCTTTTAAGATCACTCCTGCATTCTCTATAATGCGCTTTGCTATCTCAGTATCTTGCGTCTTCCAATTGTCGTACGCCGTCTTCTTTTTTGGTTGTCGCACATTTCCCTTTTGTGGGAATATACCTATTTAGACCTTGAGCTATCATATCTTTGAAGATCCCATTGCTCATGAGTTGTTTTACCTGCCAGTCTTACTTGCCAGTCCAGCAACTGTAGGTCCCTTTTTAGCCCATCAAAATTAGCCCTTTTCCAGAAGAGCATTTTCACCCTTGACTGTACTTTGTCCCTGTTCATGAGTAATCTAAATCTAATAATATTATGGTCACTGTTACCTAGATGCTCCCCTACCAAAACCTGTTCAACCTGACCTATTTCATTCCCCAGGACTAGATCCAGCAATGTTTTCTTCCTCGTAGGACTGGAGACATACTGCTCAAGAAAATTTTCCTGTACAAAGTTTATGAATCTTTCTCCTGCTTTGCCCTTAGCACTGCTATTTTGCCAGTCCATATTGGGATAATTGAAATCCCCCATTATCACAACTCTGTTCGCCTTACATCTATCTGCGATCTGGTTGCAGATCTGCTCCTCTATCTCCTTCCCACTATCTGGAGGTCTATATTAAACCCCTATCAGTGTAACCACTCCTTTCTTATTTCTTATCTCTAACCAGATGGATTCTATTGTCGGGACCTCCAGAGCCTCGTTCCTTTCTACAGCTACAATTGCATCCTTAACTAATATTGCCACCCCTCCTCCTTTCTTCCTTCTCTATCCTTCCTGAACAGATTATATCCTGGAATATTTAACTCCCATTCCTGTCCTGGCTTGAGCCATGCCTCGGTTACTGCCACCACATCGTAACCCGCTATGGCCAGTTGAACCAGCAGCTCATCAACCTTATTCCCTAAGCTATGTGCATTTAGGTACATGCATTTGAGGAAATTGTCCGCTTGTTCCTGCTCCACACTTCCCACTTGTCCTTTTCCTCTAATCTCTAATCCATTGTTTATCCTTGGATACCCATCCCCCTCGACACTAGTTTAAATCCGCCCCTACAGCATTTGATAATCTTTTGGCAAGGAAGCTCACACCTGCCTTGCTTAAGTGCCACCCATCCTCAAGGTAAAGATCCCACCTCCCCCAGTAGTGGTCTCAATTGTCCAGGAAATGGAAACCTTCTTTTCGGGACCATTTCTCTAGCCAATCATTCATGCGCCTGATTCTTTCATTATGGTGCCTTGTTGCCCGAGGTACCGGGAGTAACCCAGAGATCACCACCTTGGATGTTCTGGAATTGAGATGGCTCCCCAGCTTTTGATACTCACCCTGGAGCATGTCAGCCCTCTTCTTACCAATATCGTGGGTCCCCACATGGACCATGACTTCTGGACATTCTCTTTCCCCCCGAAGAATCTTGTCCATGCGCTCTGTGAAGTCCACTACCCTTGCACCAGGAAGGCAGCAAACCATCCTAGCCTCACGATTCTGATTACAGAAGATCCTGTCAGTGCCTCTCACTGTTGAAACCCCTATCACAACTGTATTGCCCTTGTGAACCATGTCTTTGTCTTTTTGGACAGAATGTCCACTGCTGTCCTCATGAGAGGCTTCCATGTTCTCGATAGCTAATGTTGAGTACCGATTAGAGACTGGTACTCTGTTGGGGGTGCTCTGCCTTGTACAAGCCCTCTTCTTGCCCCGTCGCAATGTCTCCCAATCACTTTTAGCATGAACGAAGGGTGGCTATGTGTTGGGTTCCTCTGGGAGTGGTCCTTTCCTTGCATTCTGACCTCCCGATAGCTCCAGTACCCCTCTCTCATGGCTCCTACACAGCAATGAGCTGCTATAACTGAGTCCTAGGGGAGTGAGGGTCTCCTCCACCATGCTGTCCAGGAACTTCTCACTGTCCCTGATGGAGCGCAGTGTCTGCACCTGAGACTCCAGCTCAGCTATTCTAACTTGGACCTTGCTTAGTTGCAGACATTTGCTGCAGATGAAGTCACCTGTGCTCAGGTTGCCCTCCATCAGCTCCCACATACAGCATTCCTCGCCCATCACCTGCCAGGCCATTATCTCCTCTTACTTTCCCTTAGATATATAGCCTGCACCTACTTCCCACTCTGCAGCTAATTTCCACTCTCACCCATTCCTTCTCACTCTGCCTAGCTCACTCAGGCCGTGGCTCACTCAGGCCGTGGCTCACTCAGGCCGTGGCTCACTCAGGCCGTGGCTCACTCAGGCCGTGGCTCACTCAGGCCGTGGCTCACTCAGGCCGTGGCTCACTCAGGCCGTGGCTCACTCAGGCCGTGGCTCACTCAGGCCGTGGCTCACTCAGGCCGTGGCTCACTCAGGCCGTGGCTCACTCAGGCCGTGGCTCACTCAGGCCGTGGCTCACTCAGGCCGTGGCTCACTCAGGCCGTGGCTCACTCAGGCCGTGGCTCTCTGCTCAAGAAGGCTCTCGCAGCTATCCCCTTTTTATACCCTCTGGATTCAAACAGTCGCCAATTGGTCAGCAGTCTCCCAGCTTGTTCTGGATCCACGCTGCCATTGACCCTTTAACGCCGTGGGTCTCTATTTTCTTTATAAGCCTTTCATGTGGCACTTTGTCAAGTGCCTTTTGAAAGTCCATGTAAATTATATCAACTGCACTACCCTCACCAATTCATTCCTTTACCTCATCCAAAAATTCTATCAGATTTGTGAGGGAAGATTTGCCTCTAACAAATCCATGTTGGTTGTCCTTTATCAGCCTATATTTTTCAAAGTAAATTCATAGATTCATAAAAGTTTTACGGCACAAAAGGAGGCCATTCGGCCCATCTAGTCTGTGCCGACTCTTTGAAAAGAGCGATTCAATCCCACTGCCCTGCCCGCTCCCCATAGCCTAATAGACCTGTTCTCCCTAAATAAAGATCTAATTCCCTTTTAAAAGTTGTTATCGAATCAGCCTCCACCACCTTTTCAGGCAATGCATTCCAGATTTGAACAACTCGCTGAGTGAACAAATTTCTCCTCAGCTCCCCTCTGCTTCGTTTTGAAACTATTTTAAATCTGTGACCACGAATCACAGATTCACCCACGAGTGGAAATAGTTTTTTTCTATTTGCCCTGTCAAAACCCCTCATGATTTTATAAACCTCTATTAGGTCTCCCCTCAACCTTCTCTGTTCCAAAGAGAATAAACTTAGCCTATCTAGCCTTTCCCCATAACTGAACTCCCTCAATCCTGGTATCATTCTAGTAAACCTTCTTTGCACCCTTTCCAATGCCTTAACATCCTTTCTATAATGTGGTGACCAGAATTGGGCACAGTACTCCAGCGGAGGGATAATCAAAATTTTATAGAGGTTAGTCAGCACTTCCTGACTTTTGTAATCTATACCCCTGGCTATAATGTATTCAGGATTGATAGAGAAGGGAGAAAAGGAGGGCAGGTGGCAATATTAATTAAGGACTCGGTTACAGCCTTAGAAAGGATTGAGGTGGAAGAAGGCCTGAAAACCTAATCTATTTGGTTGGAGTTGAGGAACAAAAAAGAAGCAGTTACACTGTTAGGGCTATACTATCGACTACCGAATAGCGGGAGGGAGACAGACGGGTGGATCTGCAAGCAGATTTCAGAAAGATGCAAAGCTAATAGAGCAGTAATATTGGTCGACTTATTTATTCCGACATCAACTGGTAGAACAGTAGTGTAAAGGGCAAGGAGGGAGAAGAATTCCTGAAATGTGTACAGAATAACTTTCTTGATCGATATGTTTCCAGTCCAACAAAGGAAGGAAGCAGTTCTAGATCTAGTTTTGGCGAATGAGGTGGGGAAAGCAGAGCAGGTTTCTGTAAGTGAGCACCTAGGGAATAATGATCACAATATCATTAGGTTCAGTGTAATTATGGAAAGGGATAGGGAACACTCAAAGGTGAAGACACTCAACTGAAAGAAGGCTAATTGAGCTAAAGTGGGACGCAGCCAAGGTGGACTGGAAAGAAAGATTGGCAGGTAAAATGGCTAACAAGCAGTGGGCAGTTTTCAAGGAAGAGATAATTCGGGCACAGGTTAGAAACATTCCAACAAAGGTAAAATGTAGGACATCTAAACCTCCCTGGATGACAAGGGCAATTGGGGTGAAAATAAAGCAAAAAAAAAGAAGGCTTATGATAAGTGTCAGGCCCAGAATACAGAATTCAACCAATCGGAATATAGGAAGTGCAGGAGAGAACTAAAAAAGGAAGTTAGAGGGGCAAAAAGAATGCATGAGAAACAATTAACAATTAGCAGCATTAAAAAGAATCCTAAGGTATTTTACAAACATATTAAGGGTAAAAGATTGGTCAAGGGTAGGGTGAGGCAAATAAGGGACCAAGGAGGAAATCTTATTGTGGAGGCAGAGGGCATGGCTGATGTACTGAATGAGTACTTTGCCTCTGTCTTCACAAGAGAAGAAGATGCAGTCAATGTCACAGTATTGGAACAGAGTGTAATAGAAATGGATAAGATAAGCATAACCAGAGAGGAAGTACAATAAAGGTTGACGGCGCTCAAGGTAGACAAGTCCCCCGGTCCGGATGGGATGCACCCTAGGTTACTAAGTGAAATACAGGAGCAAATAGCAGAGACTCTGGCCACAATCTTTCAATCTTCCTTGGACACAGGGGTGGTGCCAGAGGACTGGAGGGTTGCTCCCTTGTACAAAGAGGGGCAGAAGGACAAACCTGGGAACTACAGGCCAGTCTGTCTAACATCAGTAGTGGGCAAACTTCTAGAGTCTATAATCAGGGACAAGATAGATCTTTAATGGTCCCAGTTTTGGGACCATTGCTGTTTGTAATCTACATCAATGATCTGGACTTGGGTGTACGGAGTACAGTTTCCAAGTTTGCAGATGACACTAAGTTAGGGAGAATAGTAAATAGTGAGGAGGATAGTAGCCATCTGCAAGAGGATATAGACAAATTGGTAAAGTGGGCAGACACATGGCAGATGAAGTTTAATGCAGAGAAGTGTGAGGTGATGCATTTTGGGAGAAGAAATGAAGGGAGGCAATATAGGCTAGATAGTACAATTTTAAATGGTGTGAAGGAACAGAGAGACCTGGGGATTTGTGTTAGTGACTTGTTGAAGGTGGCAGGACAGGTAGACAAGGCTGTTAAGAAGGCATATGGGATACTAGGCTTTATAAATAGGGGTATAGAGTACAAAAGTCAGGAAGTGCTGACTAACCTCTATAGGACTTTGGTGAGGCCTCAGCTGGAATACTGTGTTCAATTCTGGTCACCACACTACAGAAAGGATGTGAAGGCATTGGAAAGGGTGCAGCGAAGATTTACTAAATCTTCGCTGCACCCTTTCCAATGCCTTCACACGCTGCCACTGTCCCTTTTACGCCATGGGCCTTTAATTTCATAATAAGTCTCTCATGTGGCACTTTGTCAAATGCCTTTTGAAAGTCCATGTAAACTACATCAACTGCGCTACCATTATCCACCCATTCCGTTACCTCATCAAAAAATTCTAGCAGATTTGTAAGGCAAGATTTGCCTTTAACAAATTCATGTTGACTGTCCTTTATTAGCCTGTATCTTTCTAAGTGAAGATCTACCTTGTCCCTGATTATGGACTCTAGAAGTTTGCCCACTACCGACGTTAGACTGACTGGTCTGTAGTTACCAGGCTTGTCCTTCTGCCCCTTTTTATACAAGGGAGTAACATTAGCTATCCTCCAGTCCTCTGGCACGACCCCTGTGTCCAAGGAAGATTGAAAGATCGTGGCCAGAGTCCCTTCTATTTGCTCCCGTGCCTCACTTAGTAACCTAGGGTGCATCCCATCCGGACCAGGTGACTTATCCACCTTGAGCAACGTCAACCTTTTTAGAATTTCCTCTCTGGTTATAATTATTCTATCCATTTCTCCTACCCTCTCCTCTAATACCATGGCATTGGCTGTATCCTTTTCTTTTGTGAAGACAGAGGCGAAGTACTCATTCAGTACATCAGCCATGCCCTCTGCCTCCACAATGAGATTTCCTCCTAGGTCCCTAATTGGCCCCACCCTATCCTTGACCAACCTTTTACTCTTAATATGTTGGTAAAAAACCTTAGGGTTCCCCTTAATCTTACTCGCTAATTGTTTTTCATGCAGTCTCTTTGCCCCTCTAACTTCCTTTTTTAGTTCTATCCTACACTTCCTATATTCTGCTTGGTTCCCTTCTGAATTTTGAGCCTGACACTTATCATAAGCCTCTTTTTTTTGTTTTATTTTGGCCCCGATTTCCTTAGTCATCCAGGGAGGTTTGGATGCCTTACATTTCACCTTTGTGGGGATGCTTTTGACCTGTGCCTGAACTATCTCCTCTTTGAACGCTGCCCACTGCTCGTTAGTTGTCTTACCTGCCAATTTTTCTTTCCAATCCACCTTGGCTAGGTCCCACCTCAACTCATTGAAATTAGCCCTTTTCCAGTTGAGTGTCCTCACCTGTGATCGTTCCTTATCCCTTTCCATAATTATTCTGAATCTAACGATATTGTGGTCACTATTCCCTAGATGCTCACCTACAGAAACCTGTTGAACTTGCCCTACCTCATTTCCCAAAACTAGATCCAGCAATGCTTCTTTCCTCGTTGGACTGGAAACATATTGATCAAGAAAGTTGTCCTGCACACACTTCAGGAATTCTTCTCCCTCCTTGCCCTTTACTCTACTATTCTGCCAGTCTATGTTGGGATAGTTGAAGTCACCCATTATCACTACTCTATTAGCTCTGCATTTCTCCGTGATACGCTTGCAGATCTGCTTGTCTATCTCCTCCCCACTATTTGGTGGTCTATAGCTTCTTCTGAAGCTATTGGGTTTAACAAATGCAAAGATCGTTTTTGATATTACTGTTTTAAGTTCAATCAGGTTATAAACAGCTCCAGTGTTGGAATCATTGGAGGAACATAATGGGAAATCTATCTTTGTATGAAAACAGAAACAAATGGCTGGGAACTCTCAGCAAGTCAGGCAGCATCTATGGAGAAAAGAAAAGTGGTGTCCACAATCCTTCATCAGAACTGAGTTCCTCTCTCTATGGATGCTGCCTGACCTGTTGAGTGTTCCCAGCGATTTCTGTTTTGATTTCAGATTTCAAATATTTGCAGTAATTTGCGTTTTTGTCTATTTTTGTACAACGCGACTCAAACAACATTTCTGTCACATTAAAACACATTTTGCTGCTTTTTTCACCTCCTCTCGGAATTTTCTCTGAGTGACTGAATAAACACAAGTGTTGGTGCAGGTTCCCATCAGCTGAAGCATGATTCCCAGCTCATGGAGGATGAGTGGGGGGCGGCGAGTTCCAAACGTGACTGCAATTCGCTGATACAGGAAATACACCAGGTAGGTGGCCCACAGCAGGATAAAGCTGCCACATATAGAGAAAAGTAAAACCACAGATTTTCTTCTTTTCTCTATTTCTGGATCGTTCCCCATCTTGGTACCTTGGGGTCCCTGGCTCCGGAGCGCAGAGCGCGTGGCATTGGCCTGGACAATGTGTCTGACTGTCAGCATGTTGAGGAGCAGGATTAGAGCAAAGGGGAGACAGGGAGTAAGAACCCGGTGAAGCCAGTCAAAGGCAGCCCAGGCTTGTAAAGCATAAAAACTCTGCTTTACATTACAAAACCAGTCCATGTTATTAATGGTGTAAAGCGGTTCATATGTAAAATACCAGGGAATGTTTTTCAGAGCCCCCAAGAAGGTGACAGTGAGGATCACACCATCAGCAGTTGCCTTGGTGCAGTATTTGCTTTTCTGTCGGGGACAGCAAATGGCCAAGAAGCGATCCAGTGTAAAAGCTGCTGTCAGCCACACAGAAGAGTCTGTAGCCGTGAAAAGCAAGACGATGATGAGAGAACAGACAGGAGTGATGTCCAGGTAACTGAGCGGGAAGTAAAGGTACCGTATCCAGATCAATATCACATCAACAAGAACCACCATCAGATCAGCGGCGGCCATTGCCACCAGGTACTGTGTGACACAGGCTGAGAGGCCACACCTGCCCCGGGACAAGATCACAATCGCCAACAAATTCACTGGGAAAGAAACACAAGTGTTCATTAAATACAGGGTAAAGTAATCTAAACAGTAAATGAATTGAAATGAAAATAATGATAATCTTTATATTTGGCAATGCATGTTTCATGGCAGAAACCAAAAGCATTTCATGTTAATTACAAAATTCAATTTTGGGGTTAGTTGGCCTGGAGAATCTCCTTTCTCTTTTCCAATAGTGTTCTATTAATATTAATATGTACTTGAGCAGAAAGGGACATTGTCTAAGGTCTCATCAGAAGGATGGCACCTCCCTGACATTGGAGACTAGATTATATGGGTTCCAAGTACTGATGAGGAGACACTTTTATTTGAAACAGAAGCAATCAGCTAATAATTATATTGATCCAAATTGCTTTTTTTTATGTTGAGACTCTTACAAGTATACTCTTTCGTCTGCAATCCCACTTTGCTTCCTTATTCTTTAGGACATTATCTTTTCACGCTGCCTCTCTCAGCTCTACCTTCACAGTCCCATTAGTTTTACACAATGTGTATTGCAATACTCAACAGCTTTTCCAAGATGTATATGCTTGGTACATGTTCAAGGCCATTCACAGCCTTGCCCCTGCTTATCTCTCCAACCTACTGTCTCCCTATCAGCCTATCCATCCCCTCCATGGACAGTCCATCCCCTCCAGTGGGCTCTGGCCTGCTCCATGTCCACCACCCAAACCGCCCCACTATTGGTGGCCAGGCTTTCAGCCTCTCTGCCTCCACACTTTGGAACTCCCTCCCGCAATCCCTTCACCTCACTTCCTCCCTTTCCTCCTTTAAGGCCAGTCTGAAGAACTTCCTCTTTGACCGTGCCTTCTGCTCGACTCCTAACTCTGCCATCTCTCCTACTCTCCTTCACCCTACCTCGACCCTCCCTACACCTGCTCGGATCCCGACCTAACTGTTCAGTGCTTTGGGACGTCCTCCCGACGTGAAACATGCTTTATAAATGTAGTTTTGTTGTTGTTGTTGGTCCTCTCGCACAAAATCACAAAACTGATCTGGATGAAGGAGGCCCTTTGGCCCATTTTATCTAACTCCACCTGAACACCCACACCATCATTGCATCAAGCTGCTTTTTAAATCATAGAATCATAGAATCATAGAATTTTACGGCACAAAAGGAGGCCATTCGGCCCATCTAGTCTGTGCCGGCTCTTTGAAAAGAGCGATTCAATCCCACTGCCCTGCCCGCTGCCCATAGCCTAATAGACCCGTTCTCCCAAAATAAAGATCTAATTCCCTTTTAAAAGTTGTTATCGAATCAGCCTCCACCACCTTTTCAGGCAATGCATTCCAGATTCGAACAACTCGCTGAGTGAAAAATTTTCTCCTCAGCTCCCCTCTACTGCGCCTTGAAACTATTTTAAATCTGTGACCACGAGTCACAGATTTACCCACGAGTGGAAATAGTTTTTCTCTATTTGCCCTGTCGAAACCCCTCATGATCTTATAAACCTCTATTAGGTCTCCCCTCAATCTTCTCTGCTCCAGAGAGAATAACCCTAGCCTATCTAGCCTCTCCTCATAGCTGAAGTGTCCTGTCATCTGCCACCTTTCCTAGTAATATGTTCCAGTCATTAGGTAAAGAAACTTTTCTGAGTATCTGTCCCGGTATCTGCCCTCTCAACCTTTTTTGTCTTCTAATATTTTGATACATCCTAAATCTGTGTTCAGAATCAATCACATTTAACATTTTGTACACATCTCTGAGGTCCCTCTGAGACATCTTCTGCAAAGACTAAAGAGCCCTAGTCTCTAAAGAGCCCTAGCCCTAGTGGGGTCTGTCACTGCTCACAGCTCAGACCTCACTCTGGGTTCTAATTATAATAACCTTTGCATGTGAGATATTAATTTTCTTTAATGAAGTGGAGCCTGTAGTCTTACAAGCTAAATTTGTTTCCTGGCAGGTCAGGGCAAAACCTTGGCCAAGATCTCTTATATGCCTAATAGTAATAATCCCTCAAGAAAAAAATCAATAATATATTGGTCACTTCAATCACAATTGTTTGTGGGACACTGCTGTCTGCAAATTCAATTCACTTTAAAGTAAATTCACTTTACAGTCAATTCACTTTACAGTACATTCTTTGAAGCGCTTTGAGACATCTAGAAGACGTGAAAAGCATTATATCAAATGGAAGGATTATTATTATTATTGTTAAATATGCCATCAGACTCTTGGAAAAAGAGAAGGGAGTTTCTATGGCTGTCTTGGGAGCAAATTTCCATCACAAACTCTTTAATTTGAGTATGGGTGAGTGCTACCTGACAGTCTTGCTCATTTCTGGCAGTTGTGGATGACAGTAACACAACAGAATTTAGCACCTTCTTAAACAGTGATTACAGTTCCAATTTGGAGGCTGCTGGAAGTAACCAGGCTGAACTTTTTTGAGGTTTCTACTGAATTTTAACTTAAATACTTCATACTCACAGA
The DNA here is from genome assembly GCA_035084275.1 of Hydrolagus colliei. Taxonomy (NCBI): domain Eukaryota; kingdom Metazoa; phylum Chordata; class Chondrichthyes; order Chimaeriformes; family Chimaeridae; genus Hydrolagus; species Hydrolagus colliei. The sequence continues at coordinate 346,347 of CM068754.1, read as the reverse complement.
AATAGATTTTACAGCATCCTCAATTCAAGTCATTTTAAGATAGAGACAGGCACAATTGGGGATTGTACCTTGGAGTTTACTGCTAGAGTTCAAAAGTCTCTCCCAATTTCCAGAGCAGACTCTCAGAAGCAGTCCTTCATCCAGTGTTCTCCCTCTATCTCTCCCCACACTCTTCACAACACTTTTTTCTGTCAATCTACAGCCACTGATACTAACCAGAAATGTCAGGGACACCGGACTCAGCAAAAACAGCACATTGGTGACAATTGCCGCAGTGCAGCCTGGGGCCTGGAGACATAAGAATATAAGAAATAGGAGTAGGAGATTTGGCTCATCAAGCCTGCCCCATCATTCAATCATAGCTGATATTCTACTCTAACTCCAGCTATCTGCCTTATCCCTATACTCCTTAATCCCTTTATAAATGAGAAATCTAATTCAGGCTTGAATATGTTCAAGGACTGAACATCAACAGCCCTTCGGGGTAAAGAATTCCATTATTCACCACCCTCTGAGTGAAGAAGTTTTTTCTCAAGTCTGTGTGAAAGGACTGACCCCTAACTTTAAGACTGTGACCCCTGGTTTTAGTTTCTCCAACCAGGGGAAACAATCTCCCACTACTTACTTTGTCGTGCCTCTTAATAATCTTACAGGTTTCTACAAAATCCCCTCTAATTCTTCTATATTCCAGAGAATATAGGCCCAAATTAATCAACCTATCATCATAATGCATCCGCCTCATTCCAGGTACTAACCTAGTAAACCTACACTGTACTCCCTCCAAGGCAAATACATCCATTGTTACATAAGGAGACCAAAACTGCACACAATATTCCAATTATGGTCTCACCAGGGCCCTCAACAGGAAGACTTCCCTACTCTTATACTCTAACCCTTTCATAATTAAAGCTAACATACCGTTAACCTTCCTAATTGCCTGCTACACCTGCTTACTAACTTTCTGTGTTTGGTGTACAAGGACACCCAAGTTCCTCTGTAAGCTAACACTTTTCAATCTCTCCCCCTAAAAAATAACCTGCTCTGATGTTTTTGTGAACTTGCTGGATGTCTTCACACTTCCCTACATTATACTTCATCTGCCACCTACCTGCCCACTCACCTAACCTATCTATACCGCACTGCATTTTTTTAATGTCATCCTTGGTATTAACGCTTCCTCCGAGTTTTGTATCCTTATCTGGATCATTGATGTAGATGTTAAATTGCTGAGGCCCAAGTACTCATACTTTGGGCACATCACACCAATCTGAGAAAGACCCGTTTATCCCTACACTTTGTTTCCTATCCATTAACCATTCCCTAATCCATGTTAATATGTTCCCCCGAATTCCATAAGGCCTATCTTTTGGATCAACCTTTTATGCGGCACCTTATCGAATGCCTTCTAGAAGTCCAAATAGACTACATCTACTGACCATTCATCTGAGTTTCATTTGTTTGTTTCAAAGGTAGTTTCTCTGGTCTTCCTTTACTAAAGCAGAAGATGTTTTGCCTGTTGGGATACTTAATGAGATGATTGATTTGTTGCTTGCTGGGCCATTGAATGTCATGATAATCCTTTGAAAAATGAACATCCACCAGCGCTCTCATGCTAACAGGGTTGACCGGGACAGCAGCCATTGGAGCCAATAGCCCAGCATCTCATTCCCATTTATAAATGTAATTTTTTTCCATGCTCAAATAAAATTATTTATTTTTGAAACATTACTGTGCACAAATTAATTACTGTGTTTACACACAGAATACACAGACTTTGCAATGTCTCCTGTGAAGTGCTTGAGCAATCCTCTTAATGTGAAAAGCAATATCAAATGTAAGGATTATTATATTCAAAATGGACACATGTCTAGGAAGGACCTCAGTAACAATGTACATCACCAAATACAGATTAAAGTAAGGAGCCAGATTAACATTGACTGACCAGGAATCCCAATAACTGCTATAAGAGGATAGTAAATGTAATGTGCTTCAAAGACAATTTCTGGTCGATGCATTTCACCAAGTAACAAGGAGTGATTCTCATAATGAGTGAACTGACAGAGAGAAGCATTTTATCAATGCCTTAATATACCAGATGTGATTCTCTAGTCACATCATAGACACCCCCCAGAATTCTTCTTAGTTACAGTCAATTGAACAAACACAATCAGGTCTTGTAGTTCATATAAACTCATGAGCTGCTGTTATTCTGGGAGTCATGATGTAACAGGCAAGTATAAGTGAAAATAAAACCATTTCAACAAGAAACAATAAGAATTATTTCTCTTCATTATGTTACTCGAGAAAGTACAACGTTTGCATCAATTTACAACATTTATAGAATATACGAATTTATGGAATTTATTTAAAACAATACCATACCGAAGTGAAGCTTCGATAACAAGGGTTTTGTACTCTCACAACCTTCTCCAAAGACTAAAGAGACTGAGTTCCCAAGCCAAGGCCCCAGCAACCTGTGCCCCAAACCCCTGCCACCAGACTCCACTACCAACGTTGTGTTCATTGACATCTGCAAACAACAACAACAAATTACATTTATAGAGCGCCTTTCACGTCGGGAGGACGTCCCAAGGCGCTGCACAGGAGGCGTGTGACCCGAGCTGGGAGGCGAGTGTTTGGGAAGGGGTGAAACACGAAGGGGAGGTAAAAGAGTTCGGGGTGGAACAGAAGGCACGATCGAAGAGGAAAGTCTTCAAACCGGCCTTGAAAGAGGAAAGGGAAGAGACGAAACGGAGGGATTGAGGGAATGCATTCCAAAGGTTGGGAGCGGAGAAACTGAAGGCCCGGCCTCCGATGGTGGGGCGGTTCGGGCGGGGGCCTTGGAGCAGGCCAAGTCCTGTTGAATGGAGGGTCCGGGTGGGCGTGTAGGGGGAGAGTAGATCGGTTAGATAGGGTGGGGCAAGGCCGTGTAAGGCCTTGTAGGTGAGGACGAGGATCTTGAACTCGATCCTCTGGAGGATGGGGAGCCAGTGGAGATGGGCGAGGGTGGGGGTTATGTGGTCGCGGAGGCGGCTGCGGGATAGTACATGGGCTGCAGAGTTTTGGATGGCCTGCAGCCTGTGAATGGAGGAACTGGGGAGGCCGACGAGGGGAGAATTGAACGTCTTACTCACGTTCAATTGCAAAAAGTTGTCCCTCATCCATGACTCGATGTCGGACAGACATGCTGTCAGAACATCGATCGTCTGGGGGTTGAGGGATGAGGCAGAAAGGTACAACTGGGTGTCGTCCGCATACATGTGGAAACTTACCCCATGTTTGCGGATGACGTCGCCCAGAGGGAGTGTGTAAAGGGTGAAAAGGAGGGGACCGAGGACAGAGCCCTGAGGGACGCTGTGAGAAACTGTGCGGGGGTTTGAAGAAAAACCATTGGAAGAAACAAAATGTACACGGTGGGTCAAATAAGAGTTGAACCAGTCAATGACTGTGCCTTGAAGGTTGAGGTGGGAGGAAAGACGTTGAAGGAGGATGGTGTGATCGACTGTGTCGAACGCAGCAGACAGGTCAAGGAGGATGAGGAGGCAGAGGGAGCCCTGGTCACAGGCGGTTAGGATGTCATTTGTGACCTTGACCGGGGCAGTTTCTGTGCTGTGGATTGGGCGGAAACCTGATTGGAGGGGTTCAAGAAGTGAGTGAGTTGAAAGGAAAGAGCGGAGCTGGGAGGCAACCACTCTTTCAAGGACCTTGGATAGAAACGGGAGGTTGGAGATGGGTCGATAACTTGATGGTTGCGACGCATCAATGGAGGGTTTCTTCAGGATAGGGGTGATAGTGGCTGTTTTAAGGGAGGTGGGGACGGTACCTGAGGAGAGGGAAAGGTTAATGGTGTCAGAAATGAGCGGGGTTAACAAATGGAGCTGGGTGTGGAGGAGGGGGGTGGGGTTGGGGTCCAATGAGCACGTGGTGGGTTTCATGGAGGTGATTGTTTTTGTGACTGAAAGCGGGGTGGTGGGGTTGAAAGTGTGAAATGGGGGGTGAGTAGGGGTTGAGGTAGATGATGAGGGCGCGGAGGTGGAGGAGTGGTGAGTGGTGAGACTCCACTACCAACGTTGTGTTCATTGACTTCTGCAAAGCTTTCAACCAAGTGCCTTATGAAATCCTCCTAATGGAATGCTTGAAGATTCTTGTGAGGGTCAACAGGACATACAGAGATGATCCATCTTGAAAAGGGGATAAGGTGACCCATTGAAATGCCATCGAGGAGAACAGACTTGTTGCATCTGTTAGAAACATAGTACGGTATGTTACATAGAATATTACAGCACAGAACATATGGCACATTGTGTTTGTGCCAGCTCTTTGAAACAGCTTCCTACTAATCCTGCTCCCCCGGCTCTTCATAGAATCATGGAATTTTATGGCACAAAAGGAGGCCATTCGGCCCATCTAGTCTGTGCCAGCTCTTTGAAAAGAGCAACTCAATCCCACTGCCTAGCTCTCTCCCCATAACCTAACAGACCTGTTCTCCCTAAATAAAGATCTAATTCTCTTTTAAAAGCTATTATCGAATCGGCCTCCACCACCTTTTCAGGCAATGCATTCCAGATTCGACCAACCCGCTGAGTGAAAACATTTCTCCTCAGCTCCCCTCTGCTTCGTTTTGAAACTATTTTAAATCTGTGACACCATTTTTCCTTATTCACCTGTCGAATCCCCTCATGAATTTATAAACCTCTATTAAGAGGTTTATAAATTCATAATGCAAAGAGAATAAACCTAGCTCACAGAGCTACACATTTTTCCTTTATAAGTATCTATTTTCCACTACCCACCACCTCCTTCATGCACCCTCTCAGGCCTCATCAATCTTCATTTCAAATGCGAAGGACAGCATTTGCATAGTCCAGCCAAGAGGTGACAAAGGCATGGACCAGAGTTTCAGCGGCTTTTGGGGGAAAGTATTGCAGGAGACGGGCAATACTTTGGATGTGGAATAAATGCAGTGCTGGTGAGGGACTGGATGTGGGGGAGGAAGCATGGTTGGTGGTCGAATGTGTCGCCAAGGTTGCGAACCGGTTGGGAGAGCTTTCAGGGCAGGCCGGGAAGGTAGAGGAGGTGAGAGCCATGCGATTGAAGACGATGATGGGAGACAAACAGTATGGATTCCGTCTTGTCAACATTCAGCTGCAGGAAATTCATGCTCTTTCAACTCCTGATATCTGACAGGCAGCTTACAGAACATCAGTGGGTCACGAAGTGAGGTGGAGAAATATTGGGTGATATCCGTATACATGTGGAAGTGTACTCCATGTTTGCGGATGACATCACCAAGAGGAAGCATGTAGATGAGGAAGAGAAGGGGGCCAAGGATGCAACCTTGGCGTACCCCACAGTTACCTGGGTGAGAGCGGGAGGAAAAAATGTTTGTGGAGATGTACTCCTGGCGGTTTGTGAGGTAGGACTTGAACCAGGCAAGTGCGGTCCCACTGAGGTGAATGACGGAGGACAGGCAGTGGAGGAGGATGGCGAGTTCGACTGTGTTGAACGTGGCTGAGAGGTCCAGGAGTATAAGGAGGCAGAGGGAGCCCTGGTCACAGATAGAGATATCTCTTGTGACTTTCACAAGCGCATTCTCTGAACTATGGATAGGGTGGAAACCGGAGGGGGTCGGGGCAGAAGGCAAAACACGCACTCAGAGACTGGGAGCAAGTGATCAGCGGGACGGCTTCAGGCCACAGTCTGCATGGTCATGGCTAAGACAAAGTCTGCTATGTCATTTTCTGCTAACCCACTTTTGCTATGTATTAAAGTGGTTTAAAGATTTTTTAATTGATTTTTTGGAGGGTGTTAGTGGTTTGTGCTGTTAGATTCTGTGCTGACCCTGGTTCAGTTGTTTAATTCTGATGTCATGCCAACATCACATTTTGTATGTCTGCAGTTCCCCTATAAACCTCTCACTTGGCTAAGCTTTATACCCGCTGTTAGGCCTCGACTCCACCCCGCGTTCACTTGACTCCTTATCTCGCTAGGCTTTATACCCACTCGAAGGCCTTGGCAACAACAAAATTGCCCTTGTGCAGTGCCTTTCTCATCAGGAGGACATCCCACAGTCATTGTTTCAGACCCAGGCTGGGTTCAGGGATGGGCAGGGTGTAGTGAAAGGGGGAAAGCGCAGAGTGGCTGAAGGCTCGCCCGCCGATGGTGGACACGTGGTTCAGGGGACATGGAGCAGAGCAGAAGGGAAAGCAGGGTGGTATGAGGTAGGAGGTTGCAGTGGTAAGGTGGAGTGAAGCAATGGAGGACTTTGAATGTGAGGACCAAGATTTTTAATTGAATCCTCTGGGTGATGGGGAGCCAAAGGAGTTGGGTGAGGATGGGAGAGATGGGGTCATAAAGCTTGGAACAGAAGATGACAAGGGATGTACTGGAGCTGGGCTTGGCTGAGGTAAAGGACAGATGGGGCCTAACCCCGGCTAGAGCAGTTCCATAATGTGCCTGTGGGTTAATGCCACCTCGCAGCATGGCTGGGTACCTGTGCTCAGAATTTTTTTTGTAAAGGGATACTTGACCTATTACTAGAGATTCCTGAAATGTGTTGGGCTTGGTTGTGTTTGGATGGGGGAAAAGTCTCTCTCCATAAAGTGGGGAGCAACAGAGAGAAGTTGTGTTTGGCCTGTCATCCAGTAAGTGAAGGATGGCAGAGCTGGGATTATAATATAATAATCCTTATATTTTATAGCGCTTTCCACATCTTATTGATGGCTCAAAGTGCTTCACAGAATACAACAACGTCCCAAGGTTGGGACCAGAGCAGGGGGGGAGGAAGAAGACAAGAGGGCAGAAAGCAGGGAAAAGAGGTAGGGAGCAGAACAGGGTCGTAGTTGGGGGAAGGAAAGTAGGAAAATTGACTGTATATTTATGGGTGAAATAAAGCAGCCAAATTGTGCACAACAGTGACCCACAAACAGTCGTGGAAGCGGGGTTTGGGGAAAAGAGGATAATGGAATAGAACATGAGGGCAAACTAGCAAGGAACATAATGAGAGTTTTTATAAGTACATAAAAAGGAAAAGGCTAAGGGTGAATGTGGGTCCATTACAGGCAGAGACAGGGGAATTATAATAGGGGAGAAAGACATGGCAGAGTCATTAAACAAGTATTTGTCTACTGTCTACACCATAGAAGACAAAAATAGAGGGGAACCAAGAAGACAATGTTAGCAAGCAATTTAGGGAGATTAATATGAGTAAAGAAATGGTTTTAGATAAATTGTCTGGTCTTAAAACCAATGAATCCCCTGGACCAGATGGCCTGCATCCTAGAGTTTTAAAGGAGGTGGCTACTGAGATAGTGGATGGCTTGTCTATGATCTTCCAAAATTCTCTGGATACAGGAAAAGTCCCCATTAATTGGAAGATTGCAAACGTAACTCCACTATTTAAGAAGGGTGGGAGAGAAAACATGGGGAACTATAGACTAGTTAGTCTGACGTCAGTTGCAGGGAAAATTCTTGAATCCTTAATTAAAGATGTTGTTATGGGATACCTGGAAAACCACAAAAAGATTAGGCAGAGTCAACATGGCTTTACAAAAGGGAAGTCGTGCTTGACTAATCTTTTAGAGTTTTTTGAAGATGTATCCAGCAGTTTGGATACAGGGGAACCAGTAGATGTGGTATAGATGTGGTATATTTAGATTTTAAGAAGACATTTGATAAAGTGCCACACAAAAGGCTGTTGCACAAGATCAAAGCCCACGGGATTAATGGGAACATATTAACATGGATAGATGAGTGGCTAACTGGTAAAAAAACAGAGAGTACGGATAAACGGGTCATTCTCAAATTGGCAGGATGTAACTAGTGGAGTGCCACAAGGATCAGTGCTTGGGCCTTAGCTATTTACTATTTACATGAATGATCTAGACAAGGACATTGAATGTAATGTGTCTAAATTCAGGGAGTATGCTGGTGGCAGAGTTTTGAATAAACTGGATTTTGTGAATTGTGGTGGAGCGGAAACCGGCGAGGAGGGCATTGGAATAGTCCAGCTGGTGACAAAAACCCTGGACCACGGTTTCAGCGGCTTTTGGGGTGAGGTATTGCCAGAGACGGGTGATTCATTGGAGGTGGAAGAATGTGGTGCTGGTGAGGGATCGGATGTGGGGGAGGAAGGACAGTTGGGGGTCGAACCTGCCGCCAAGGTTGAGCACAGGTTAGGAGAGTTTTAGGGGCAGGTCAGGAAGGTGGAGGAGGTGAGAACCGTGTGAATGGAGACGTTGACGAGAATCAAAGAGCTTGGCCTCCGTCTTGTCGATATTCAGCTGCAGGAAGTTCACGCTCATCCAGCTCCATCTGACAGACAGGCTGACATTTGCAACAACACGTTCAAGTGCTTTGGAAAGGAAGGGCATGTCAGAGATAGGGCGGTAGTGCCTGGGGTTTGAGGGATCAAGGGAAGGTTTTTTAGGGAGGTGGATGATGGCAGCAGTTTTGAGGGGGGCAAGGACTGAACCTGTGGAGAGGGACTGGTTGACGATGTCAGCCATCAGTGGGCAGAGGCGGGGGGAGCTGGGTGAGCAGTAGGTTGGTGGGGAGGGGATCAAGGTGGTTGGCTTCATTGAGGTAATGGTGCATGAGAGGGAGGAAGGAGAGATGGGGGAGAAGAAATGTGGGAAGGGCATTGAGGTAGGAGCTGATGACAGGGAGGGTGAGGGGGATGGGGTGGGGATGGTAGTGGGTGACGAGAGGCAGGAGGATGATACTGCCTGGCGGATATTTTGAATTTTGGACGAGAAGAATTCCATGATCTCCTCGCACTTTGCATTTGAAGTGAAGATTGAGGAGGCAGAGAGGAGATGGTGGGTGGTGGAAAAGAGGACTTTGGGGTTGTTATTAGCCTCCAGGATGATGCTGGAGTAGTAGGCCATTTCTGTACATGACAAAGAATGGCGGTGGTAGCTGTGCAGATGCTCGAACCACAGGTGGTGGTGAACCATGAGACCGTATTTCTGCCACCTGCGCTTGAGCAGCCGGGTTTTGGTTTTTTAGGGAGCGGAGATGAGTGTTGTGTGAGGGGGAGCGGGTGGGTTTGGAGATGCACCTGGATTTCATGGGGACTAGAGAGTTGAAGGTGGAGGAGAGGTGATTGTGAAGCAGCTGAACAGGTGAGTCGATGTGGAGGGTGAGGATTAGGGAGGAGAGGAGGCAGTGAAATCAGACAAGGTGGTGCAGGGGGAGTTTAGGTGTAAACAACAAACAACAAAATCAATAATATTAACACTAAAACAATAACAACAACAATCAATAATCGACCAGTAACCTCTCCTTGTCCTCGCCGCCCAGCTGGACCATATTTAAAATTGTGGAAAACAGGGCCCAGTTTGGTGACAGGCCCCAAAACTGACTGACTCCACAGCTACTCACCTGGAGTATGGTCATGTAACCGGGGGCATGGTCACGTTCCATGGCATGGTGGAGTAAAATTATAATTGATATGATTTTTCAACAAACTGCATGGAAAATGTAAAATTAAATAAAATTTCAAGTGGTTTCAGATAGAAATGCAAAGAAAAATGTGATATGATTTTTGGACTAACATGGACCAAATAAAAGTTTCATGAAATTTCCATAAAAATGTTGAATGAAATAAAATTTCAAATGAATTCAGGTAAAAATGTGCAGTAAAACAGATTTATATTATTTTTGTGCAAACATGTCCCAGGTTTCATGGAATTCCTGCACAAAAGTCAAGTGAAGTTATTCACGTTATGGTGAGGGGACAACCAGATCAACAAAATGACATTTGTATGGCATCTTTCACATCAGAAGGATGTCCAAACATACTTGGGTGCAGTCAGTGTTTTGGACATGAGCTGGGGTTGGCACCGGGGAGGGTGGAGAAGAGGGGAAGGAGGGTGACTGATACCGTGGTCAAAAAGAGGGTTCTTGAGGTGGGTCTTGAAGATGGCCAAGGAGGGCATGAGCCAGAGGGATTGAGAGATGGAATTCCAATTGTTGGGGGCAGAGTGAATGAAGTCTTACCGCCGATGGTGGGGCAAGTGTGTCGGGGATGTGGAGCAGGCCGGAGCCCGCTGATGGGAGGGAGCAGACAGGTTGGTAGGTGGTTAGGAGGTCACAGAGTTGGGGTAGGGTGGGGTAGGGTGAGGCAAGGCCAGGTGAGGACGAGGATGTATCCACTATAAGCCAAAGTGAACCTGGAAGTTTGTCCAGTTTCAAATGCAGTAGTTGATCGATTTTCTCTTCATACGTTTTTCTCCTTACTGAAATCACACGCCTCCTGTGCAGCGCCTTGGGACGTCCTCCCGACCTGAAAGGGGCTCTATAAATGTAATTTGTTGTTGTTGTTATATTGTAAAACGTTTTTAGCTTTCCCTCCTATTCTAGATTTCTTTAAACCTTTGATATTTTGAATTGTTTCTGGGAAAAAAATATTTTGCTATGAAACTTGTAATGTTCTAAATTTCTACTACTGTTACTGTTCAGGTACTAAGGGGCAAGAATTCTTTCTTCTCAGTTCCTGTTAACCCAGCAAGTAAAAGACCTATCAGGTAGGGTGGTCCCAGCTGGACAAACTGTGGCAGGTTTGACAGTGCTCTCAATGGCACGCTACCATGGTTTAGTTGGTCAGACTCCGGCAGTTACCTCAAAACAACAACAAAATGCATTCATATAACTGCAAGGGGTAAACGTCAAGGAGGCCAGGAAGATGGTCATAGGCACAGTCAAAAAGGAAAATTGGGCAGTGAGGAGGCATGTCAGTGGTGCTCCAGATTGCATACGACATTCGGATCACCAAGCCTTGGCTCTCATGAACCTGGACTTAATAAACTCTGAATTGCATAAGCATGAGGAGTTCCTCTAAATTTACATTTTATTCCAAACACAGAGATTTGCTTGTGTAAGCATTAAATTCTCACCGGTTTACAAATATGTATTTTGATCCACTTGTGAGGGGCTCAACCTGTTGTCACCCTTGCCTAATACTTTTCAGAATTAGACAATCATGATGCATCCCTGAGATTTGGGAAGGTTAGTAACAAACCATGAACCTAACATGAACTGAAGCACGTCATGGGTCATGTGTCAGACACCAGGCTGACCAAACAAAACACACTATCTCAGCCATTCTGATTCCTGGCAGAGCAGTACAAACTAATTCCTGGCTCAATCATTAATTTCAGTCATTGGGAAACCAACACACATTTATTTCAGTGCTTCAACATGGCTCTTAGCTTAAGAAGTTGAGTGAACGGAAAAAGCAGCCCATTTCTCAGCTCCTCTCTGAACTTCCTCTGGCTCACCACATAAATACACGTGTTTGTGCCACAGCTAAAAAGCTGGAGCATAATCCCCACTTCTTGCCTGATGAACAATGGATCATCCACACTATTGTAATAGTAGTTTTGTGTGATTCTGCCGTATATGCCATTAACAACATAAGTCATCCAGAGCAGAATAAAACTGCCTGAAACAGCAAAGAGTAAGACGATGGACTTCCTGCGGCTCTCCATCTCTGGATCTTTACGGTTCCCGGTATCGTTACCGGCTCTGAGTCTCCTCCGGACTCTGCTGGCCACCAGGATGTATCTGATGGTCAGAGCATTGAGAAGTAGAATCAGCAGGAATGGGAGCAAAGGATTCCAGATGTACAGAATATAGGCATAGATTTTCCACCCGAGCAGTGAGTTAAAGCTCTGAGTGTGGACGCAGCCCCAGGAAACATTGTTAATCATGTAGCGAGGCCCGAATATAAAATACTGCACCGAGCTCTTCAAACAGCTGATGGCGATGAAGCTTCCAATCACCCTGGCTGCCATTTGGTCGGTAGAAAATGTTCCTTTCAGTTTTTGGCAACAAATGGCTACGAAGCGATCAAAGGTGAAAGCGACTGTGAACCACACTGAGCAATCTGTGGAGGCCGTGAAGAGGACTATATTGACACGGCAGACTGGGGTGATGTTCAGCACGGTGCTGGCAAAATAAAGGTAACCAGTGCGGTAACATATCACATCAAACACCACCACCAGCAGGTCAGCCGCCGCCATCGCCACCAGGTAACGAGTGATGCATTTGGAGAGACCGCAGTTTCCTCGGGACAGGATCACGATGGCCAATAGGTTTACTGCAGAGAAAGACACAACACAGACAGGTTCAGCAATTACAATTGTAGTCATTAGAACCAAGCATATTTATATTGCCAAAGTCGCTCTGTGAATTATATGGAATAAGAACTGGGTCGATGAATGAACAATTTGCTATAATTTAATCACAACCAGAGAAACAACAACAACAAAATTACACTTGTATAGCGTCTTTCATGTCAGGAGGACGTCCCAAGGCACTGGACCTTTGTCCAGTGCCTTGGGACCATATTGCCATATCCCTTCCCTCTGACCTCCGCTTGGAGGACAGAGGGAAGGGAAGGGGGGCATATGGAGTTGCCAATGGGTCCTTCAAAGAGGAGAGTTTTGAGGCAAGACCTGAAGGAGGCCAGGGAGGGTGTGAGGCGTAGGGACTGCAGGATGGAGTTACAGAGGCTTGGGGGCAGAGTGGCTGATGGCTTGCCTGTCAATGATGGGGCGGGTGGGTCGGGGATGTGGAGAAGGCCAGATCCTGCTGAGCAGAGGGGACGGGCAGGTTGGTAAGAGAATAGAAGGTCACGGGTGTAAGGTGGGGTAAGGTTGTGGAGGGTTTTAAATGTGAGGACCAGGATCTTGAATTGACTTCCTCCCGACGTGAAAGGCACTCTATAAATGTCATTTTGTTGTTCTTCTTGTTGTTGTTGAATTGGATCCTCTGGGTGATCCTCGCCAGTGGAGTCAGGCGAGGATGGGGGAGATGGGGTCACAGAGTCTCGAATGGTAGAGGAAATGGGCTGCAGAGTTTTGGATCATCTGCAGCCTGTGGAGGGAGGAATTGGGAAGACCAATAAGAAGGGCATTTACATAGTTGAGCTGGGATGTAATGAAGGCATGGATGAGTGTTTCAGCGGCTTTGGGGGTGATGTAGAATAAGATGGACTGAAATGAAAACATCATCTTTTTTATTATTATTCTCTTTTATAAGATCCCGTTTACAAAGATTTGCAGAGTGGAAACTGGCTATTCAACCCAGTCAGTTCCTGCCAGTGTTGATATTTTCTATCCCCACTCCACTCTTTACTCCTTCTCATATTCCTCTATTTGTTTCTTCCTCATTTGAAAGATTTTGATTTCAAATGCATGTGCACTAAAATAACAACAATAACTTCAATTTATATTGCACCCTTTAGACCGGATGGTATCTCAGAGCGCTTCACAGTAACGGATCCTGGGACTGAACCAGTGGCAGGGGTGGAAAGGTGACCAAAGGCGTGTTCAAAGAGAAAGGTCGTTAGCTGGGGCCCGATATTGGGAAGAGAGGCGGCGAAGTGAAGGGAGTGAGGAAGGGAGTTCCAGAGCGTCAGGGCGTAGTGGCTGAAGGCACGGCCACGAGGGTAGAGCGGAGGATTCGGGAGACAAGGAGTAGGTCAGAATGGGTGGAGCGAAGGCAATGGGTATTGATTTGAGGGTAGAGGAAATCAGAGAGATAGGGGGGTTGAAGAGGAGTGGAGGGATTTGAAAACAAGGGTGAGGATCTTGAAATCAATCCTCTCTGGGATAGGGAGCCAGTGAAGTCTGGCAAGGACTGGGGTAATGGGAGAGCGAAGCTTGGTATGTGCGAGAAATGCGGGCGGCAGAGTTTTGAATGAATTGGATTTTCTGGATTGTGGTGGAGAGACCATCGAGGACGGCATTGGAATATTTCAGGCGAGATGTGACAAAGGCATGGACCAGGGTTTCAGTGGCTTTTGGGGTGAGATATTGCCGGAGACGGGCGATCTGTCGGAGGTGGAAGAAAGCAGTGCTGGTGAGGGACCGGATGTGGGGGAGAAAGGACAGTTGGGGGTCGAACCTGATGCCAAGGTTGCGCACAGGTTCAGAGAGTTTTAGGGGCAGGCCGGGAAGGTGGAGGAGGTGAGAGCCGTTAGATTGGAGATGTTGATGATCGCCAAAGTGTATGGCTTCCATCTTGTCAACATTCAGCTGTAGGACATTCGCGCTCATCCAGCTCTTGATGTCCGACAGGCAGGCTGACAGTAAATCAGAGACTGGGGGTCACAAAGTGAGGTGGACAAATAGAGCTGAGTGTCATCCAGATAATGTGGAAGTGTATCCCATGACTGCAGATGACTTCCCCAAGAGGGAGCATGTAGATGAGGAAGAGAAGGGGGCCAAGGATGAATCCCTGGGTACCCCTCAGGTAATCGGATGAGAGCGGGAGGAAAAGCCATTTATGGAGATGTACTGCTAGCGGTTTGTGAGGTAGGACTCGAACTAGGTGAGTGCGGTACCACTGTAGTGGATGACGGAGGACAGGTAGTGGAGGAGAATGGTGTGGTCGACTGCATCAAATGGAGCAGACAGGTCCAGGAGGATAAGGAGGCAGAGGGAGCCCTGGTCCCACACTGTCTGGTTTAATCACACTTTTGGCAGCGAGGTCCACAATCTCACTGTCTGGGTTAATCACAATTTCAACAAACTCACTGCCCTCTTTTGGAAATAGTTTAAAACTATCTTTTACCTTCATCACCAATCACAAACAACAACAACCACAAAATTACGTTTATAGAGCGCCTTTCACAACGGGAGAACAACCCAAGGCACTCAACAGTCAGGTCAGGACACGAGCAAAGGAGAGGGGTGGGGCAGGGGGGAGGGCAGGGAGAGAATTTGCAGGGCAGGGATATAGTTGGGAGGGCAGCAGAAAGCATGTTCGAAGAGGAGGGTCTTGAAACCAGCCTTGAAGGTGTTGAGGGAGGGAGCAAGGCGAAGGAACTGTGGGATGGAGTGTGGGGGCAGAGAGGCTGAAAGCCTGTCCACCCAATTGTAGGGCAGGTCAGGCAGTGTACAAGGAGCAGGCTGGAGCCTGCTGAACAGAGTGGGCAGGCAGGGTCTTATGGAGACAGCAGGTAGGAGAGGTTGGGGGTGGGGGGAGGGAACAAGGCCATGAATGGCCTTGAAGGTGAGGACGAGGATCTTGAATTCGACCCTCTGGGGGAATGGGAGCCAATGGAGCCGGGCGAGGGTGGGAGTGATGTGGTAGTGGAGCTAGGTGCGGGTGAGGACACGAGCTGCAGAGTTCTGGATGGTCTGCAGCTTATGAATGGAAGTTCCAGGAAGGCTGATGAGGAGGTAGTTTCCGTTGTAGAGCCTTGATGTGATGAACGCGTGGACAAGGGTTTCAGTAGCCCGAGAGGTGAGGCAGTAGTGGCATCTGGTGGAGTTATTATCTTATACTCATGCCTGCTGGTTACAGACTCCTCAACCCATGATCATCTCCTATTCATGTAACCTTATTGAATCCTTTTATAATTTTAAACATCTCAATTATGTCCCCTCTTAAATGTCTCTTCTCCAGCATAAAAAGACTAACCTATCTCGTCTGTCCTGATAACAGTAACCTTGAAACCACAGCTTTCTGTGGCAGAGGAGAGTATGTAACTAATGAGCCCAGCTGACACCAATTTATGGCTAAATTATAAAATGTTTTATTTAAAGTTATATCCCTCAGCCAACAAATCAATCATTTCTTGTTTTAGGGACACTGCTGTGCACAAGGTGGCTACTCTGTTTTACTCACAAAATCACGTAGTCAGTACATTTCACTATATATCTTGCTGATGTGACAGGTAATTATATTGGTATTGACTGGTTGTCAATTAGATGCCATTGTATGTTTGGAATCTCAGGAAATATCTGCATGCCATGCTTTACACGTCCAGAAATATACTGTACAATTGTCATGTTGATCATCTAAAATTGAAGAAATCATCATTAATGCAAACCAAAGGAAATTATATTTAAGTAGCACCTACCAGGACCAGGATGGTGAAGGTAAGCAGTCTTTCCTGTGCCTGGACTTCCTACAGGAACCGCTCCAATCCTGGTCCAAATCACCAATGCCATTCTCTCCATCTGCACCCTGGGTTTTCTCTCCCTGATCTATTGCCAATACTATTGATCATATCCTTCTCCTACATCTCTCCTCTCAACCTTCATCTTTCTGTCCTTTCCTGGTTTTGTTCTTGGATCTTTCAAGTTTACCTCTTTCATAGCACCCCCCCACTCCCTCCACACAAACTACCACATTATCACAGAGTTCCTCAGGGCTCTCTTTCCATCCCCTGTTTCAATTTCTGTTTACTTATAATATAATGCAATAATAATCCCTGCATTTGATATAGCACTTTCACATCTTCCAGACAACTCAAAGCACTTCACAGAATATACTGTAAAGTTAATTGATTGTATAATTTGGAGACAGATGTGGCAGCTAATTGCACACAGCAGTGTCCCACAAACAGCAATGGATTGAGTGACCAAATTATGATGGGTTTTTTTGTTCTTTTTAGGCATTATTGTTCAGCGTATGGAGTAAGGAAACATGCCCAAGGTTTTGCCTTGACCTGCCAGGAATCGAACCCAGGTCTCTCATTTGTGAGCCGAGTGCTCTAATCACTGAATTACTGGACTCTACTTCTGCTTGGAGATTTCATCCTTTGAGCCTTGAGTGTTCCCTTGCTCCAGCACTTAGTCACCTGAACTTATGCCTTCAGCATATTCAGGCTTGAATCTCAATCTCTGCAAACAAAGTCTATTTGCCTCTTCCCTTCACAACCTGCAGCCTTTCCAGACGTCTGTAGATTGCGTCCTCTCCTGCACAAAACTCCACAAGTTGATCACACCCATCCTTGAACACTGGATCCCCATCCCTCAGAGGATCAAGTTCAAGATCTTCGCCCTAAACTATTGAATGTCAGCCTCATGCCACACTCTTACTTGTGGAGTCCTATAGTTCAGTGGATAGAGCACAAGCCTTACACGTTACAAGTGTGAGATCTGTGTTTTGAATCCAGGCAGGTCAGGGCAAAACCTTGGGCAAGTTTCCTTACTCCACGCACCTAATAATAATCCCTCCCCAACAAAACTACGATAAATTGGTCATTTCAATCCACGAATGTTTGTGGTACGCTGCTGTGTGCAATTGCCTGCCATGTTTTGCCCACAATTATACAGTCAATTGACTTCACACTACATTCTGTGAAGTGCTTTGAGACATCTAGAAGACATGGAAAGTGCAAAGTCAAATGCACCTTATGAGTCTTACGCACCTTATGCACCTGTGTGTCAGAATGTTGCGGATTCAAGTCTCACATTGCGATTTGAAGTCACATAGTCTAAGATGACACTGTATTGTCAGAAGTACCATTTGTCTGATGAGATGAGGTTTGTCTGCAAGTTCACGTGAACACTGAGGATCCCGTTGAACTATTTAAAATGTGAAGAAAATTTCTGTCTCCCACAACACTGGCCAACAATTCCCAAATAAAATTGGTTACTCACTCCATAGGTGTTGATGAAAACATTCCTGAGCATAACTGCTTGTCATGTTTCACCTACAAAATACAGTCAATCCACTTCACACTAGATTTGTGAAATGCTTTGAGACATCTCAAAGACATGATAAGGTGCAGCAATTATTCTTAGAAACCTTATTTTATCTCTGTGATCTCCTCAAACTCAACAAACTCTTTGCTTCACATCTTCTACCCTACATGCCCACCTCTAGTCAAGCTACAGACTGTACACTTCCTTTCTCTGAAACTCTATCCCGGTGTCCATTTGCCTCAAACCATCTTGCCTCTTTCAAATTGCATCACAAGACCCTTCACTGCACCTCAGATTGTCCTCTAGTGGTCCTATTCCTACCTCCCCACTCTGTTGCCATCTCGGACCCTGGACTGTCCAGAATCTCAACCGTCTCCGGACTTGGAAAGCGCTCTGTAAATGTAATTTGTTGTTGTTGTTACTGCATATTCATTTCATTCTATTAGCAACTTAGCGTGACAGTGTGTGACAAACACCACAATTTAAGTATTTCATAACTGAACTCACAGACAACAATAACAATAAAGTTATATTTGCAGGGCACCTTTCACATTGGGAGGACGTCCCAAGGCGCTGGACAGATTAGTAAGGAGCATAAAGAATGCTTTGGCTGCATGCTACTCGGCTGTGGGGACATACCAGGGACCTGAAGTGCGGCCAAAATGGGGTAGTAAATGAAAGCTATTGGAAGAACTATTTCTTGTCGATGCATTGTCTGTGAGAGACAGTCACAACTGCTGGTGCAGGCGGCACAGGTTTCAATCAAGAGTGAGTCAGGCAGGTGGCTGATAAGAGCTTTACTTAAACTGCAGGGAGAATTCCCAAGGAGAAGGGGAGATCTCACAAGCATTTAGATTAGTGACAATTGGTCCCACATGCATTGAGATTAGTGACAACCAGCTGATCAATTAAATTAACAATGATTTTACTGTGTAACATATCACAGTTGAATCAGTATAACACATTTCAAACATGAAAACAACAAAAACATGGAACTGGTTATTGCTTTTGATTTCCATAACCACATGAGCTGCTAAAAGACTGATACAAATCAAAAGATATTGTGGCCAAAAAACAACAGGCAAAATACTGAAAATGCTGGAAATAAAAAATAAAAACCAAAATCAACCTGAAATGTTAGCTCACTTTCCTCTCTCTATAGATACTGTCTGACCTGCTAATTGTCCCCAGCAACATGTGTTTATATATTGTGGATATCATGTCAACCCTTTTTTGAGTTACTGAAACCTTTTTGAGTTTTGGAATTACTGTACATTTTGTCAGATAAATAACATAGTATAACTATACAGCGCCTTTCACATTGGGAGGATGAATGAAGGTGCAGTCAAAGAGGAAAGTCTTGAGATAGTTGTTGAAGGCGAAAAGGAAGGGAGTGAGGCAGAGTTTTCTCCGAGATGGAATTACAGTGGGTGAGGGCAGAAAGGCTGAAAGCCTAACCGCTGATGGTGGAGTGAGCAGGATGATGTTCATGAAGCAGGCCAGTTTCTGTTGAGTGGAGGGATTGGGCACATTAGGTTTAGTAGGTCACAGAGGTAGGAAGGAGCAAGACCACTCTTGCTCTCTTGAAGGAGGGCTTTAAAATTGAGGATGATGATTGGGAACTGATACTCTGGGGGAATGGGGAGCCAATGGAGCCAAGCAAGAGTGTGAGTGATAGGGTCACCGAGCCTGGTGAGGAAGGGAGCACGTGCTTCGGAGTTCTGAGTTATTACCTGTAGTTTGTGGATAGAATGTTTGGGAACACTGACAAGCAGGGAATTATGTCAAGCCTCGACATAATTAAAGCGTGGATAAGGGTTTCAGTGTCCTGAGGGAAGAGGCAGTGGCAGAGACAGGCAATGTTGTAGTGATGGGGAAAGCTGAATCCATCATGGATCTATGGGTTAAATGAAAGTTTAGAGTTGAATAAGACTTGAACAAGGTTCCATAATAGCTCGGTAAAGTGGAGTGTGCATCCATGAAGAGTGCCTGAGGTGAGAAGGTGCTGAAATGAGCCAAGCCTCAGTCTTCTCAACATTCGATTGGAGAAAGTTAACTCTCATCCAGGACTTGATAGGCTATCAGTCAGAACAGCCTTTAAACCAAGAACATCTCTTCCTGGTCCCCTCTGTTAATCAAACTCTGGCCTGCTCCGCGTCCACCACCCAATCCACCTAACCATCGGTGATGGGCTTTCTGCCTCTCTGCTCCCACATAATGGAACTCCATCCCACAGCCCCTTCACCTCACTTCCTCCATTTCCTCCTTCCAAGCCGGTCTCAAGACCTTCCTCTTTGACTGCACCTTTGGTGCAGTCAACTCTTCCCCCTCCCCTTCTCTCCTTCCCCTTCCCCCTACCCCGACCCTCCCACCTCTACTCGGGTCACGAACTAACTGTTCAGTGCCTTGAGACGTCCTCCTGACGTGAAAGGGATTGCAAGTTTAATTTTGTTATTGTTTTGTTGTTGTTGTTCAAGCAACCTTTGGAGATAGGACCTGATCCATTCATCTGTGTCCACAGGAAGATACAGCAGGGATGGGAAGAGAACAGCAGACGGACAACACATTGTCACTGTCCTGGGTGGGGGGTGTTACATCAATTGAAATTGTTGTTCAAGTTGTTGCTGCTACCAGGACAGACTTGCTAGATGAAGCTGTAGAAGAGATGTTTAAGAGCGGACCTAATTGAGAGGTTTAAAATTATAAAAGTGTTCAATAACGTTGGTTACTCATGTAACCAACAGACATAAATATAAGATAATAACTGGGGGAATCTCTCCTCATTCTTCCTCCCAAAATGCATCACCTCACATTTCTCTACATTAAACTTCATATTCCTACTACATCATATTCCCCTGCAGCAACTTGAGCCTGCAGCTCACCAATCTTGTTTGTCAAACTCCAGGCATTTATGCTCCTGCATTCCAAGACCAACTTAGCCTGTTCTGCATTTTTCTCTGGTCTTATCCCTCCTTTTTCTGGACTACTGCTTTTTACATTCCCTTCCCCCTTCGAAATTAGCTTAAGCCCTCCCCTATAGCACTGGATAACCTCCCTGCAAGGACATTGTTCCCAAGATGGATGGGTTACACTGTTTAGGTGTAACCCATCCATCTTGTACAGGTTACACCTGCCCCAGAACTGTTCCCAATGATCCAGGAACCTGAAGCCCTCCTTTCTACACCACTTCTCCAGCCAAGCATTTATGTGTTTGATCCTACCATTTTGGAGCTTACTTACACGAAGCACCAGGAGTAGTCCAGATATTAGCCTCTTCGAGGTTCCACTCTTTAGTGTTTTCCCCAGCTTCTGATACACTCCCTGTAGTATCTCAGCCCTTTTCTTATATTCCCATGGATTGGAAGATCGCAAACATCACACCATTATTTCAGAAAGGTGGGAAAGAAAAGTTGTGGAACTATAGATCAGTTAGTTTGACATCGGTTGTAGGGAATATTCTAGAATCCTTGATTAAGAATGCCACAGTGAGGTACTTAGAGGATAACAATATAATTAGACATAGTCAACATGGCTATGAAAATGGAAGTAATGCTTGACAAATCTTTTAGATTTTTTTTGAGGATGTATCAAGTAGATTAGACAGTGGGGAATCAGTAGATGTAGTGTATTTGGATTTCCAAAAGACATTCGATAAGGTGCCGCACAAAATGTTGATCCAAAAGATAGGGGGCCGTGGAATTGGGGGAAATATATTAAAATAGGCCATTCGGTCAATATCCTCTCGCAGATATTCTCCTCACTGTTTACTATTTTTCCTAACTTTGTGTCATCTGCAAACTTCTCAATGGTTCTCCCTATATCCAAGTCCAGATCATTAATGTGGATTAAAAAGAGCAGTGGTCCCAATTCCGATCCCTGGAGGATGCCAATGTACACTTCCTTCCAGCCAGAAAAACAGCCATTCAGCATAACTCTCTGCTTTCTGTCTCCCAGCCAGTTCTGGATCCACGCTGCCACTGACACTTTAATTCCATGGGTCTCTATTTTCTTTATAAGCCTTTCATGTGGCACTTTGTCAAATGCCTTTTGAAAGTCCATGTAAATTACATCAACTTCACTACCCTCACCCACCCATTCCTTTATCTCATCAAAACATTATATCAGATTTGTGCGGCAAGATTTGACTTCAGTAAATTTGTGCTGGCTGTCCTTTATTAGCCTACATCTTTCTAAATGAAGATCTATCTTGTCCCTGATTATAGTCTGTGGAAATTTCCCCACTACTGATGTTAGACTGAATGGCCTGTAGTTCACAGGTTTGTCCTTCTGCCCCTTTTTGTACAGGGAATTAATATTAGCAACCCTCCTGCCCTCTGGCACCACCCTTGTGTTCAAGGAAGATTGAAAGATTGTGGCTACTATCTCTGCTATTTGCTCCTGTACTTCCTTATTAACCTAGGATTCATCCCATCCGGACCAGGCAACTTAATTACCTCGAGCGCCATCAATCTTTTTAGCCCTTCCTCTCTTTTTATACTTATCCTATCCATTTCCTCTATCCTCTCCACTGGTGCTGTGGCATTGGCTGCATCTTCTTTTGTGAAGACAAATGCAAAGTACTCATTCAGTACATTAGGGGTGCTCTCTGCCTCCACAATAAGATTTCCTCCTTGATAATAATTGGCCCCACCCTACCTTCAACTAACCTTTTATTCTTGATATGCTTGTAAAATACCTTAGGATTCCCTTTAGTGTTACCCGCTAATCATTTCTCATATAATCTTGTAGATTAAACAACTTTTCCTCCAGCCCCCGCATTCAAATGCGGTGTTCCCCAGGGCTCTGTCCTTGGCCCCCTGTTGTTCACCCTCTACACTCTCCCCCTGGGCGACATCATCCATCGATGTGGGGTAAATTTCCACATGCATGTGGATGACACGCAACTCTACCTCTCCACGCCCACCCTCGACTCCAGGACTTCTGGTGTTCTGGCTACATGTCTGTCCAACATTGCGTCCTGGACGAGGGTAAATTTCCTACAGCTCAATATCAACAAGACAGAAGCCCTCCTGATTGGCTCATGTCAGCGCCCCCTCACCTCAGGCTCCGACAACATCAGCGTTCAAGGCTGCTCTCTCCACCTCTCAAAGCCAATCAGGAATCTGGGCATCTTGTTTGACCCCAAACTATCCTATCTCCCCCATATCTGCTCCATGACCTTCCTTTCTTAATTACATCAGATTTTTCTTGAAAATACATTTTTGAAAAGTTCCTTAAAGGTTCAATTTCCATTTTTTTTTAATGTTGTCGTCGTTGAGAGTAAAGCACTTCAAAATTCATCTTGTGTGGTAAAAACATATTCATAAGAGCATCCCCTAATCCATCTATTTTTTAAAAAATGTATCAGTCTCAGCCTTGAAAATGTTCAAGGACTGAGCATCTACAGCATTCTGGGGTAGTGAATTCCATAAACTCACTACCTTTTGTGAAAAAATGTTTCCTCAACTCTGTTCTAAAAGGCTGACCCTTAATTTTAAGACTGTGACCCCCTGCTTATCGATTCTCCTACCAGGGGAAACAGTCCCTCAGTGTCTACTTTAAGACCTTTGAGAATCTTATATGTTTCAATAAGATCCCCCCTAATTCTTCTGTACTCTAGAGAATACAGCCCTAGTTTATTCAACTCATAGGTTAGTCCCCTCATCCCAGGAACTAATGTAGTGAATCTACGCTGCACCCCCTCTAAGGCAAGTATGTCCCTTATTAAATAAGACCAAAACTGCACATAATACTCTAGGTGCGGTCTCACCAAGACCCTATACAGTTGCAGCAAGACTCTTGTACTCTAAACCTTTTGCAATGAACACTAGCATGCCGTTCGCCTTCTTAGTTGCTTGCTGCACCTGCAAATTAACTTTTTGCGACTGGTGTACAAGGACACCCAAATCCCTCTGAACACTAACACTATGTAATCTCTCCCCTTCTAGAAAATAATCTGTTTGTCTATTTTTGCTACCTAGGTGAATAACTTCACACTACCCCACATTAAATTCCATCTGCTACCCACTTGCCCACTCCCCTAGCCTATCTATATCTTGTTGCAATCTTTTTGCATCATCCTCAGAGCTCACTCTGCTACCTAGTAAACTAGTAATCCGCAAATTTAGCCACGTTACATTCAATGTCCTCGTCCAGATCATTGATGTAAATAGTAAATAGCTGAGGCCCAAGCACTGATCCTTGTGGCACTCCACTAGTTACATCCTGCCAATTCGAGACTGACCTGTTTATCCCTACTCTCTGTTTTCTACCCGTTAGCGACTCATCTATCTATGTTAATATGTTCTCATTAATCCCGTGGGCCTTGACTATGTGCAATAGCCTTTTGTGAGGCACTTTATCAAACGCCTTCTTAAAATCTAAATATACCACATCTACTGGTTCCCTCCTATCCAACCTGCTAGATACATCCTCAAAAAACTTGCTCCCAAAACTTTGGTATTTTCTACCAAAAATCGTTTGCATTATGTAAAATGTGCATTGTAAAAATATAAACTATTAATCATATACAATTTAAAGATTTTATTTTTATATGGTAGGTACTGCCTACCCGTCCATGCTCAATACTATATACTATAGTATATACTATGGTATATATGGGTTCACGCCCAATTGGGTGTTTTTCATGATCTTGTTAATTTGTAACCGAATCCTACAGCCCATTCCCCACATCCACCCTCCCTCCCTCCCTCCCTCCCTCACTTCCTCCCTCCCTCCTCCTCATCCTCCCACCCTCCCTCACTCACTGCCTCCCTCCCTCTTCCCCCAACACCTTCCCTCCTCCCGAACCCTCCTCCCTCCCTCACTGCCTCCCTCCCTCACTGCCTCCCGCCCTCACCCCCTCACTGCCTCCCACCACCCACCTCACTTCCTCCCTCCCTCCTCCTCGTCCTCCCGCCCTCCCTCACTCACTGCCTCCCTCCCTCTTCCCCCAACTCCTTCCCTCCTCCACAACCCTCCCCACTCCCTCTACCCCTCCCTCACTATCTCCCTTCTTCCTCCCCTCCTTCCCTCCCCACACTCCCTCCTCCCCGCCTTCCCACCCTCCTCCCTCCCACCTCCCTTACCACCTCCTTCCCTCCTCCCCCACCTCTCCCCCTCCCTCACTGCCTCCCTAATCCTCCCCCCCTCCTTCCCTCCTACCCAACCCTCCCCATTCCCTCACTGCCTACCTCACTCCTCCCAAACCCTACTCCCTCACTCACTGCCTCCCTCCTTCACTGCCTCCCGCCCTCACCCCATAACTGCCTCCCTCCCCCCACCTTGCTTCCCTCCCACACCGCCTCTCTCCCTCACTGCCTCCCCCCCTCGCTCTCCCCCCTCCATCCCTCACTGCCTCCTCCCCTTCCCCTCCCTCACTGCCTCCCTCCCTCCCCATTAGGGGGGGCTAGTGAGGGTGGTGCTAGTGAAGGGGGTAGTGAGGTGGGGTACTGAGGTGGGTAGTGAGGGAGGGCAGTAGTGAGAGGTGGGGGTGGTGAGGTATGGTAGTGAGGGGGTTAGTGAGGTGGGGTAGTGAGGGAGGGCAGTAGTGAGAGGTGGGGGTGGTGAGGTGGGATAGTGAGAGGTGGGGTAGTGAGGGGGTTAGTGAGGTGGGGTAGTAAGAGGTGAGGTAGTGAGGGGAGTTAGTCAGGGATGTGCCTCTTCCTCCTTGTCCTCCTGGACATCTCAGCTGCATTCGACACAGACAACCATGCCATCCTCCTCCAACATCTCTCCTCTGGAATCTATCTCAGTGGGACGGCATTCACCTGGTTCGAGTCCTATCTCACCTGGTTCGAGTCCTCCTATATCTAAATATATCACATCTACTGGTTCCCCCCTATCCAACCTGCTAGATACATCCTCAAAAAACTTGCTCCCAAAACTTTGGTATTTTCTACCAAAAATCGTTTGCATTATGTAAAATGTGCATTGTAAAAATATAAACCATTAATCATATGCAATTTAAAGTTTTTATTTTTATATGGTAGGCACCCGTCCATGCTCAATACTATATACTATAGTATATACTATGGAATATATGGGTTCACGCCCAATTGGGTGTTTTTCATGATCTTGTTATTTTGTAACCGAATCCTACAGCCCCTTCCTCACCTCCAACCTCCCTCACTACCTCTCTCTCCTCCTCCCCCCCTCCCTCCCTCTCTCCTTCACTTCCTCACTCCCTCCTCCTCCTCTTCCCCCCTCACTGCCTCCCTCCCTCTTCCCCCAAATCCTTCCCACCTCCCCAACCCCCCCCCCCCACTCCTTCTACCCCTCCCTCACTATCTCCCTCCTTCCTCCCCTCCCTCCCACCACCCACTCCCTCCTCCCCCCCTTCCCGCCCTCCTCTCTCCCCCCTCCCTCCCTGCCCCCCCTTTCCCCCTCCTTCACTGCCTCCCTCCCTCCTCACCCCCTCCTTCCCTCCTCCCTAACCCTCCCCCCTCCCTCACTTCCTCCCTCCCTCACCCCGTCACTGCCTCCCTCCACCTCCCTCACTGCCTCCCCACTCCTCACTGCCTCCCTCCCCCCTACCCCTCCCTCACTGCCTCCCTCACTGCCTTTCCCAATCTCTCCCTCACTACATCCATATCCTCCTCTCACCCTCTCCTCACTGCCTCCCCACTCCTCACTGCCTCCCTCCCCCCTACCCCTCCCTCATTGCCTCCCCCACTCCCTCTCTACCTCCCCCCGCCCTCCCTCACTGCTTCCATCCTCCCTCCCTCACTGCCTCCTAACCCCCTCCCCTTCCCATGCTCCCTCTGCAGTGCAGTGGGTAGCGTGAAACCATGCCCCCAATGCATTCCCAGGCTGCTCACTGCTTTTTTTCAGTTCTTTTTTATTGTCATAAGTGCTCTGCGACTACAAACATCACACATGTTCACACGTTGGTGACCGGGTGTAGACTGCACAGTATAAGGTGGTTTATTAGTAATCAACACTTGTCACAAGATGGCACTATCACAATAAGGTAGGCACTGCCTGCCCCGACTGCACGTGCCTCAGTGAGGGGTATAGTGAGGGGGGTAGTGACCATCCGGCATGGAGAGGAATATACAAATCTAAGTTGTTGGGGGTAGTGAAGGGGTGTAGTGAGCGAGTAATGAGGTGGGGTAGTGAGAGGGTGGGGGCTAGTGAGGGGGTTAGTGATGAGGGAGTAGGTGGGGCTAGTGAGAGGGGGGTAGCGAGCTGGGGTAGTGAGGGCGGTAGTTGGAGGAGGGGTGGTGAGGTG
The DNA here is from genome assembly GCA_035084275.1 of Hydrolagus colliei. Classification (NCBI taxonomy): domain Eukaryota; kingdom Metazoa; phylum Chordata; class Chondrichthyes; order Chimaeriformes; family Chimaeridae; genus Hydrolagus; species Hydrolagus colliei. The sequence continues at coordinate 319,665 of CM068754.1, read as the reverse complement.
GGGTAGTGAGGGGGGTACTGAGGGGGTTAGAGAGGTGCGGTAGTGAGAGGGGGTTAGTGAAGGATGTGCCTCTTCCTCCTTGTCCTTCTGGACCTCTCAGCTGTGTTCGACATAGCTGACCATGCCATGCTCCTCCACCATCTCTCCTCTGGAATCCACCTCAGTGGGACTGCACTCACCTGGTTCCAGTCCTACCTCACAAACCGCCAGCAGTACATCAAATGACTTTTCCTCCCCCTCTTACCCAGTTACCTGTGGGTTACCCCAGGGATCCATCCTTGGCCTCCTCCTCTTCCTCAACTATATGCTCCCTCTTGGGGATGTCATCCACAGACATGGGGCACACTTCCAAATGTAAGCGGATGACACCCAACTCTATTTCTCCACTTCACTTTGTGACCTCCAGTCCCCTGATGTTCTGTCACCTGCCTGTCAGACATCAGGGGCTGGATGAGCACAAATTTCCTGCAGCTGAATGTTGACAAGACGGAAGGCATACTCTTTGGCATACTCATCTTCTTCAGTCACATGGCTCTCACCTATTCCACCTTCACGACCTTCACCTAAAACTCTCTGAACCCGTGCGCAACCTTGCCATTGGGTTCGACCCCCAACTGTCCTTCCTCCCCCACATCCGGTGAGGGCACCAGCAACGTTTTTTTTCCACCACTGTCGTATCGCCCATCTCCAGCAACACCTTGCCTCAAAAGCCGCTGAAACTCTGGTCCATGCCTTTGTCACCTCTCGGCTGGACTACGCAAATGCCTTCCTTGCTGGTCTCCCCTCCACCACAATCCATAAAATCCAGCTCATTCTGAACTCTGCTGCCCGCGTTCTCACCCGCACCTAACTTCGCTCCCCCATTACCCCAGTCCTTGGCAGAATTCACTGGCTCACCTTTGCGGAGAGGATCAATTTCAAGATCCTCACTCTTGTCTTCCAAACCCTCCACTCCTCTGCACCCCCCTACCTCTCTGACCTCTCTCCCCAAACCAGCACCTGTTGCCTTCACTCCTCTGGTCTGGCCTCCTCTATATCCCCCGAATCCTCCGCTCTAACATCGGCGGTCATGCCTTCAGTCACTAAGCCCCGATGCTCTGCAACTCCCTTCCTCACTCCCTTTGCCTTACCGCCTCTCTTCTTAGTTTTAGGTGTCGGCTAGAGACCTTTCTTTTTGATTGCGTCTTCGGTCACCTTTTTTCCCACGCTTGGGACCAGGATCCAAAGTGCTCTGAGACGCCATCTGACGCGGAGGGTGCAATGCAAATCGAAGTTGTTGTTGTCTACAGTGTCAATATGTGTACAGTGTGTGTTTGCAATGTGTGTGCAGTCCCTGTGTGTGCAGTAACTGCGTGTGTACAGTGATTGTGTGTAGTGTCAATACGTGTCAAAATGTGCAAAGTCTGTGTAAAGTACCTGTGTGTAAAGTGCCTGTGCGTACAGTGACTGTGTGTGGTGATTGTGTTTACTGTGTGTGTGTGTCGTGTGTGTACATTGTCAATATGTGCACAGTGGCTGTCGGCGTAAACCACCTCTGTGTAAAATACACATAGGCACTGCACACATTTATTTAGTACACAAACACATGCACTCAAGGTTACTATACACAGTCACTGCAAAAACACACACACTGTTAACATGCAGTCACTGCACACACAGTTGCTATACACAAACAATTACTATACATAGAGCCACTTTACACATGGATGATCTGCAGCTTGTGAAGGGAAGAGCCGGGATGGCTGATGAGGAGGGAATTTCCATAGTCAAGCCTCGATGTGATGAATGTGTGGACAAGGGTTTGGGCAGCCTGAGGGGTGAGGCAGTGGCAGAGACTGGCAATGCTGTGGAACAGAGCCTTTGTATGACAGTGCCTGTGTGTATGCTGTGACTGTGTGTTTAAAGTACTTGTGCGTAGAGTGCCTGTGTATGTACAGTGACCTGGTGTGGATAGTCAGTGTGTGCCACAACTGTATGTTCAGTGTGTGTGTGTGCAGTGACTGTGTGTACAGAGACTGTGAGTGTAGAGTGACTGTGTGTGTACACTGCCCGTATGTGTACAGTGCATGGGTGTACAGTGCATGAGTATAAATTGCCTGTGTGTAAAGTGCCTGTTTGTGTTTAGTGACTGTGTGTACAGTGCCCGTGTGTGTGTTCAGTGACTGTGTGTGTTTAGTGACTGTGTGTACATTGATTGTGTGTATAGTAGTGTCCGGCGATATATTGATATATCGGTTATATCGGTATAATTTTTCACATCGATATGCCGATATTGGAAATTTGAATATATCGATATATTGAAAAATTTGGTATAAAAAAATCGGTTATATTGGTATAATACGAACTTTATCAACATACCTTGTCGCTGGCGTTGCAAACCTCCTGGGTGTAGAGCACGAATATCGGAATGTGCGCACACACCCAAATGCGCGCGCATACACAAGATAAGAAAGCCTGGTGATATCGATATTAGCCCACCGATATATCGATATCGGAAAAATGCCATATCGCCGGACACTAGTGTATAGTGACTGTGTGTATACATTGCCTGTGTATAAATTGCCTGTGTGTACAGTGCCTGTGTGTGCTGAGACAGAGTGTGTTGTGTCTGTGTGTTTACAGTGCATGTGTGTAGAATGCCTGTGTGTTGTGCACAGTGACCTGATGTGTGTGCCACAACTGTGTGTTTACAGTGTGTATGTGTGCAGTAACTGTTGGTAAAATGCCTATGTTTGTACAGTGCCTATGTGTACAGTACCAATGTGTGCTTCTCTGTGTGTACTGTACCTGTATGTACAGTGGCTGTGTTTAAAGTGTCCTGGTGCATACAGTACCTGTGCGTGAGGTGTGTGTAGGAACTGTGATTGTGTGTGTCAAATGCCAGTGTGTGTGCAGTGCCTGTGTGTGTACATTCCCTCTATGTGTACATAAAGGTTCAATATGGATAGTCCTGGGTGTAATACAATAACAACTTCATATTGCACCCTTCATGCAGGGGTAGCATCTTGGAGCACTTAAAGTGCTGCCATATGTGCTGAGCTGGAGCTACTTATCTGCTGAGCAGGATAGGGATGGGCGGTGACCGAAGGCACAATCAAAAAAGGGAAGTCTTTAGGTGTGATTTGGAATTGGGCAAAGAGGCGGCAAGATGGAAGGATCGATGCAGGGAGTTCCAGAGATTTAGGAATCTGGTGGAGTGGAGAGAGACGTGTTGTGTGCAAAGACCTGAGCCAGCGAAGCATAGATGGAGTCCAGTGGTTAAGAGCACATGCCTTTCAAGTAAGAAACCAGGGCTCAATTCCTGGCAGAGCGAAACCTTGTAAACGTTTCCTTGCTCCACACACCTAATAATAATCCTCAAAAAACCCCCAATAATAAATTGGTCATTTCAATCCATGACTGTTTCTGTGCACAATTGGCTACCATGTTTTGCCCACAAATATACAGTCAATTCACTTTGCAGTATGTTCCTTGAAGCACTTTGAGACATCTAGAAGACATGATAAGGTGCTGCATCAAATGCAAGGATTATTATTATTAGGTGGTGGGTAGTGGCCCAGGGTAGCTCATTCGCAAAGTGATTTGAATTTGAGAATGAGCATCTTCAATAGGGAGACGAGGGAGTCTGGCCAGAATTGGGTGATTGGATTGCAGAGCAAGGAAAGTGTATAAAATGCAGCTCAGTATGGACAACCCGAGGATGGCATGATTTATTACAATGTATGAGTTCCTAACAGAATTTAACAGGAAATAACACCCACCCACAGCTAACAAAATCAGTGAATCCTGTTCCTGTCATCTGTCATCACCATCAATGTTTCATGCCTGCCTAATATCTCTCCACTGACTCAGCCCTTGTTTCCCTTCACCCTCAAAATTCCTCTTCAGAGTTAAGGATCTGTCAGATGTTTATTTTGACCCGAGTCTTGCTTCTCCCTCACTCGGTGACCTACTAAAACCTTACTTGCCTATTCGTTCTGCTGAACATGTTCTGGCCTGCTCCATGTGTCCCCCACCTTACCTGCCACACCTTCTGGAACTCATGATAGCCAATCAGGACTGGGGAGGTTCAAACAGATTGGAATCAACATACGTTTTTCCCATATTCAAGAAAGGCAACAAAAGTAAAGTTTACAAAAGTAAACCTGGCAACTAGCCTGACCTCAATATGATGGACGATGGAGTCAATCATCGTAAACAAAGTGTAGAATCACCTATATAAAAATAATCCAATAATTGACAGCCGAGACCAGTTACAATACAATACAAATTTATACAGCACCTTTCGTGTTGGGAGGATATCCGAAGGTGCTGAGCAGTCTAAGGTTTGCCCTTTATCTGGGGTGGAGATGTGATTAAGGGGAGGTGGAAAGATGGCTAGAAGTGCCAAAGCATAAAGTATTGAGGTGAATCTTGAAGGAGGTGAGGGAAGGCAGGAGTCAAAGCAACTCCAGGATGGAGCTCCAGCAAATGGGGCTGGACACCTGAACGCCAATGGTGGGTTGGGTGGGGTAGGGTGCAGGGTCTGTCGATATGGAAATTTTCTGATTTAGATATATCGATGGGCTCATATCGAGATATACTGAAATATCGATATTTTCGGGTTTTTCGTACTGCGCATTCAGAGTGCGCGCGTGTTACGGGTGCACGCGCGTTACGGGTGAGCGCGCGTTACGGGTGCGCGCGCATTCGGGGCCTATCTCCTCAAGAGGTAAATATCTTTCTCTGTGTCTCTCACTCTCTCCATCTCTGTGTTTTTCTGTCTGTGTCTCTGTGTCTCTCTCACATCCCCCCCATCTCTATCTATCTGTATATTATCACATCCACCCTGCCTCTCCCCCACCCCCCACACCCCCCAGCTGTCTCTCTCCCACTCACCCCCCCCCCCCCCCTCAGCCGTCTCTCTCCCCCTCACCCAGTCGTCTCCCTCCCCCTGCCCCCTCCCCAGCCTTCTCTCCCGCCCCACCCCTTGCATACCTGTATATTGTATTCGAGAACTATGAATACAATATGGCGGCTTTGCACCTCGGACTATGCATTGTGTATAGAGATGAGCATTCTGGGTCTTGTAGTTCAGTGTGCAGCATTCCGATTTTTTATCTCGATACATTGATTTTTCAATATATCAATAATTTTGAAATGTCTATATCGGCGTATCGATATGAAAATTATATCGGGTTTTAGCGATATATCGATATATCGCCGGACCCTAGTAGGGAGACATGAAACAGGCCAGTAGCCACCGAGCAGAGGGAGGGACCACGTTTGCAGGATTTGAGGAAGTGCAGAGATAGGATGGGGCAAGACCATGGAGTGATTTAAAGTTTAGCGTGAGAATCTTGAACTCGATCCACTGAAGGAAAAAAAGCCAGGATGGGAGGAATAGACTTGTGGAGCCTAGTACTGGAGAAAACACGAGATGGAAAGCTTTAGATAGCCTGTGGAGGGGAAAGTTGGCAAGGCCAGTGAGCAGAGAGTTGGTACAGTTTGGCATGCATATGAAGAAAGCATGGATGAGAGGCATGGCATCCTGAGGGAAAAGGTAGTGGCAGAGAATGGCATGATAAGGGTAGACATACTGTGGGAAGGAGGAAAGCTGAACAGGTCAGGGCATAAATGTATGGTTTAAAAGACAGTTGAGAGTCAAACAGACAGAGAGAGGGGTGTGCACTGGCTCAGTGAAGTGAGAGCAATACACAGTGAGGTGGAGAGTGCATCCAGGTAGATTGATGCTATCAGGGCATGCCGTGAGAAGGTGCTGACAGGAGCCAAGCAGAATGTCCTCGTTCTTGCAGTTGTCAACATTCAACTGCAGAAAGTTAGCTCACATTCAGGAAGCTCTCATAAAGGTAGATCTTGTCTTACCAATCTCAACTTTTTTGAGGAGGTTACAACCCAAACTGACTGCTTCAAATTGGCCATTTGTTGTAGTATGTTTAAACCTTCAAAAGGTGTTTGACAGAGTATCACATGAAAGAGACCTTCATGAGCTGTGGTCATTGGATATCAAGGGCACGACATAGACCTGGATTCAAAATTGGCTGAAGGGAAGGCAGCAGTTTTTTTTTAGGGCAGTGAGGTCATGATAGGGCAGTGAGATACCTCACAATGAGGGAGATTATGCCTCAGGTCTGTATTGGGATCCTCCTATTCCTCATATTTACTGATCCGGATTCACAAATTCCGTGTAAGAGAATTACATTTGCAGATGACACCAAGTTGGGGGAGCTGTGGAATCAGAAGTGGCAGCAAAGGTAGGGTATGTAGATAGGCTGATCAGTGGCAAATGAAGTTCAATACTGATGAATGCAAGATCAGGTTGTCGTTAAACCTGACTGCTTTAATGAAACCCAGTAAAATGTTGAGAAGACTAAAGTGGCCTAGAGGAATTTACACACAGAATTGAGGACAGGAATATCTTAAACTCCAATTCATCATCTATAAAATAATAATAATAATCCATACAAATTGGTCATTTAAATCCATGTCTGTTTGTGGGACACTGCTATATGCAATTTCACCCACGTCTCACCCACAAAATATACAGTCAATTCACTTGACAGTATACTCTGTGAAGCACTTTGAGATGTTGATAAGACATAAGAACATAAGAATTAGGAGCACGAGTAGGCCAATCGGCTCCTTGAGCCTGCCCTGCCATTTGATAAGATCATGGCTGATCTTCTGACCTAACTCTAATTACCTGCTCTATCCCCATATCCCCTAATCCCTCTATTTTAAAAAAAATCGATCAGTCTCAGCCTTGAAAATGTTCAAGGACTAAGCATCTACAGCCTTCTGGGGTAGTGAATTCACTACCGTCTGAGTGAAGAAATGTTTCCTCAACTCTGTTCGAAAAGGCTGACCCTAAATTTTAAAACTGTGACTCCTGGTTATTGATTCGCCTCCCAGGGGAAACAGTCCCTCATTGTCTACTTTATCTAGCCCTTTAAGAATCTTATATGTTTTAATAAGTTCTCCCCTAATTCTTCTGTACTCTAGAGAATACAGCCCTAGTTTATTCAACCTATCCTCATAGGTTGCCTCATAGGCAGTCCCCTCATCCCAGGAACTAACCTATTGAATCTACGCTGCACCAGGTCTAAGGCAAATATGTCCTTTTTTAATTAAGGAGACCAAAACTGCACACAATACTCTAGGTCTCACCAAGGCCCTAGACAGTTGCAGCAAGACTTCCCTACTCTTGTACTCTTGTAATCTAAACCTTTTCAATGAATGTGAAAAGTGCTGTGGCGAATGCAAATGCAAAGATTATTATTATTATTACAAGAGGCTCCATGAATAGTTGTGTTTCAACTGTGTTTGTGTTTCCTTGTGTTTCACAAGGCCTCCATAGATGGGGTAGAACTTGCTAATAGGGCAGCTGAAAGAGATCTAGGAGGTGTTAGTTGACTAATTGCTCACTATATTAAGCGCGTGCAGCAACAATAAACAAGTCAAATGGGTGGCTGGGCTGTGTTGTTAAATCAGTTGAGTTCAGATTCCCAGATGTCACCCTCAGGCTGTACAGTATCTAGTCAGACTTTACCTTCAACAGTGCAGACAGTTCGGGTCTCTGTGACATAAGGGGCTGCCCAGCCCCTAAAGAAAATGCAGGTGGAAGCAGGTAAGCTAATCCCGAGTGTTAGAGGAATGAGCTACGAGCAATGATAAGACAAACTAGGGCTCTTCCATTCTGAGAGAAGACAACTCAGATGGGAGCTCATTATGGGTGTATAATATCTTAAGTGGGATTGAAACGGTAAACCAAGATCAATAGATTAGGATGGACCACAACAAAAGGATTTGGGAGGTTTTATAGGTGTAAAGGGAATTTCTGGCAGATTTGTTCTTACACACACACGACAATCAGTGACTGGAACGATAGCCAGGAAGGTGACTCTGTTATGCAGAAAGATCGGACAGGGATTGTGGAGGTGATGAGTTGAAGCTCAAATGACTTTCTTCCAAACTGACATTTGATGTTTGTCAGGTTGTGTGGCGGTTACTGAGGGAGGTGAGTGATCTGCAGTGACTCAGACACATTGCAGAGCGGGTAGCATGCAAATAGTTTAAGAATACAACTGCAGTAAAAGTTACACTATGGATTGACACATTCCTTGCAATACTAACAGTTCCCTTAGAAAACACTACATATATCAGCTGGACATGTCCCTGGGAAAAGAGTCTATTTCTGTGGGATCATGCCTTTTATAATTGGTTCCCTATTCACATATGTTGCCCAATAAACCAAATTGAAAATGGCAAAGAGGACAGGGAATAGAACTCGGGACATTTTATCCACTTTACTGACGCTGTTGTAGGTTTTCTTGCAGTCCAGAAGCCTGTCATCCAGGTGGGCAAAGGGCTGGTTGGTGGCACTGTTAGCGATGGTGGCCAACGCTGGGGGTTTGCTGATGTTCAGGGTGTAGGTAGTCCCCACAATGTTATACGTGTTGTTTGTCTTCTTGGTGAGTATCACCGGCTCTCTTTTCTACACAAAATAATTGATTCCATAATTAAGCGAAAAATGTCAATGACACACAACCACAACAACAACAAAATTACATTTGTATAGCGTCTTTCATGTCTGGAGGACAGGTTGGTAGGGGGTTAGGAAGTTTCAGAGGTAGGGTGGGGCAAGGCCATGGAGGGCTTTAAAGGTGATGGCTAGGATCTTGAATTGAATCCTCTGAGTGATGGGAAGCCAGTGGAGTTGGGTGAGAATGGAGGTGATAGGGTCATGGAGCTTGGTGCTGCGGAGTTCTGAACGATCTGCAGCCATGGAGGGAGGAATTAGAGAGGCTGACATGCAGGGTATTGGCATAGTCAAGCCTGGACATGATGAAGGTGTGAATGTGGGTTTCAGTGGCCTGAGGGTGAGGTAATGGTGGAGTAGAGCAATATCAGGTATGTGAGGGAAGGCAAAGCAGGTCATGGCTTGGAAGTGGGAGAGAAAAGACAGTTGAGGATCAAACAAGACACCAACATTCCTGACTGGCTTGATGAGGTTGAGTGTGCAACTATGGAGGTTGATGCTGCCAGTGCCTGAGATTCAGAGGTGCTGGCGAGAGCCAATCAGGAATGCTTCGGTCTTATTGATATTCAGCTGCAGAAAGCTGTCCTCATTCAGGACTGTCAGGACAGCAGTGATCCTGAAATGCAGCGTGGTGACAGAAAGATAGAGTTGGGTATTATCCACATGCATGTGGAAGCTGCCCTCGTGTCTGCAGATGATGTCACCAAAGGGGAGCATGTGGACATTGAAAAGGAGAGGGCCAAGGACAGAGCCCTGCGGGATGCCACAAATGATGATGCGGGTGCTGGAGGAGAAGTCGTTGGTGACGGCAAAGTGGAGATGGTGAGAGAGGTAAAATTCAAACCAGACAAGGGCAAGTCCACAAAGGAGGATGGAGTGGTTGAGAATGTCGATGGCAGCAGAGAGGTCGAGGAGGCAGAGAGAGCCTTGATCACAGATGTTTAAAATGTCATTAGAGACTTTGACCAGGGCTGTTTCCATGCTGGGGGAGCACACAATCTGACACCCAAACTGACAGTCAGAAACCAACTAGTGATTATCCTCCTTGGGGTTAGAGTGATGCCAGGCAGTGTGAGGTAGTGGCTGGTGGGAAGCAGAGGTAAGCAGGGCCTCCTTGGGGCTGAAATAGGTCCAGGGCGACATTTTTGACTACGAATGTCAGAATCGAGCTAATCCTCTGTAAGTATCTAATCTTGTTCCTCAGCCATGTGCGACAGCAGAGCTGCCCAGCTACCTATCAGCAGGACCTTCAAGGGCAGACAAGTTACTGGGAGCAGGGTATCATTACAATCAGCTTCTGTTGACCTTGCAAGCTAAACACCTAATGGGTAGGGTGGTTCTAGCTGGACAAGCTGCAGGAAAGATTGCAAGACACAATATCAGTATAATAATCCACTGTGAGACAGTAACGGGTGGTACTTGTGGAGTCATTTATAAAACATTGGTTAGGCCTCAGCTGGCGTACTGTGTTCATTTCTGGGCACCACCCTTTAGGATGGATGTCAAAGCATTGTTAGCAGAGACAAAGGAGATTTATCAGGAACTATCCAGGTATGTGGGATTTCTGTTATTAGGAGAGGCGAGAGAAAATGGGATTATTCTCCTTGGAGCAGAGAAGATTATTAAGGAGACATAGTAGAAGTTTTCAAAATGATGAGGGGATTTGATAGGGTCAACAAGGAGAAACTATTTCCACTGGTGAGTGGGTTGGTAACCCGAAGATACTGATTTAAAATAGTTGTTTAAAGAAACAGAGAGGAGGTGAGAAGGCATGTTTTCATGCAGCGAGTTGTTCGAATTTGTAATGAAAGGGTGGTGCAGCCAATTCTATGCCATCTTTTAAGAGATAAGTAGATAATTAGTTGGAAAAGACAATTTTGCAGAGCTATGGGGAAAGAGTGGGGAAGTGCGTTTGATTTGGACAGCTCTTTCAAAAGAGTCAGCACAGAAATGATGGGCTGAATGGCCTCCTGTGCTATAATTGTGTGATTCTATGATGATTCTGTGATACTATGTCTGCGGCTCAGTCACTGCAAACTACTGATCACTGTTAAGGATGGATAACCATGATCAATGCCCTGCCTCTGGGGAGGTCATGTGATGGCTGTGACCTCTCACCTTCTTGTCCTGAGCCTCCATGGCCTTTTTGCCATCCCATGCCCAGCTCCTCTTGGTGAAGTAATTCACTGTTGCAAACTCGATGAGAGCTGAGAAGACAAAGGCGTAGCAGACAGCGATAAACCAGTCCATGGCAGTGGCGTATGCAACCTTGGGAAGCGAGTTCCTGGCACTGATGCTCAGAGTCGTCATGGTGAGCACAGTGGTGACCCCTGGGAAAAGCCAACAATCATTCACCAATGGCAGTAACATAGACCTGCCTCCCACTGTCACCTCAAAATACACTCCCACTGTCACCCCAAGAGCACTCCCTGCCACGATTACACAAACAACACTTTCTGACTGTCACCCCAACAACAAGCTCTCCCTCTCTTGTCTCAATCATACACTCTTCCCACTGCCATCTCAACCCACCATCCCAATGTCACCCCAGCAACATGCTATCTCACTGTAACCCAAACAATAAAATTACATTTATAGAGCGCCTATCTTTTCGGGAGGATGTCCCATGATGCCGAAAAGTCAGGACAGGACCCGAGCAAGGGAGAGGGGCAGGATAGGCCAGAGGGGCTGGAGAGTTAGGAGGGGTGGGAAAGAGTTGGGAGGGCAGAGAAGGGACACTCAAACAGGAGGGTCTTGAGACTGGCCTTCGAAGGAGGCGAGGGAGGGAGCGAGGTGGAGCAACTGGGATGGAGTTCCAAAATGTGGGGGCAGAGAGGCTGACAGTAGGGCAGGGCAGGTCAGGCGGGGACACGGAGCAGGCTGGAGCCCGCTGGATGGAGGGAGCAGGGAGGTTCATAGGGGGCAGCAGGTCAGAGAGGTTGGGGGATGGGTCCTTGAAGGCGAGGATGAGGATCTTGAATTCGATCCTCTGGGGGATGGGGAGCCAATGGAGCCAGGCGAGTGTGATGTGGTAACTCTCTCCCACTATCACCCCCAAAACTGTCTCTCCCAATGTTACATCAAAACCATACTCTCTCACTGCCACCTCAATATGCTCTCTCACTGTAACCCCATCACACTCTGTCTCACTGTCACCCCAACAAAACACTCTCCCACAGTCAGCCCAAAATTATGCTCTCACTGTCACCCAAACAACACATTCTCTTCCATTGTCACCCCAACAACACACTCTACAACTGGCATGCAACAATGTTACCTTCCAATGTTATCCCTAATATGCTCTGCCACTGTACCATAACAATACACCCTCTCCCACTGTCACAACAACACCACACTCTCTCACAGTCACACTAACAAAATTCTCTATCACAACCAACAATAACAACAACAAAAAATCAAATTTATAGAGCGCCTTTCACATCAGGAGGACGTCCCAAAACACTGAACAGTCAGGTCGGGACCCGAGCAGGGCAGGGGAAGGGTTGGGGTAGGGGGAAGGAGAAGGAGAGTAGGAGAGGTGGAAGAGTTAGGAGGGGAGCAGAAGGCGCAGTCGAAGAGGAAGGTCTTGAGCTCGGCCTTGAAGGACGAAAGAGAGGAAGTGAGGTGAAGGGATTGTGAGATGAAGTTCCACAGTGTGGGAGCAGAGAGGTTCAAAGCCCAGCCACCAATGGTGGGGAAGTTAGGGTGGTGTACATGGAGCAGGCCAGAGCCTGCTGAACAGAGGGAATGGGCAGACAGATAGAGAGACAGCAGGTCGGAGTGATAGGCAGGGGCAAGGCCATGAATGGCCTCGAAGGTGAGGACAAGGATGTTGAATTTGATTCTCTGGGGGATGGGGAGCCACTATAGATGGGCGAGGGTGGGAGTGATGTAGTCACGGAGCCTGTTGCAGGAGAGTACATGAGCTGCAGAGTTCTGAATGATCTGCAGCCTGTGAAGGGAGGAGCTAGGAAAGCCGACGAGGAGAGAGTTCCCGTAGTCGAGCCTGGAAGTGATAAAGGCGTGAATGAGAGTTTCGGCTACATGGGGGGTGAGTTAGTGGCAGAGTCTGACAATATTACGGAGGTGGTGGAAGGCTATAACAGTCATGGAGCGGATATATGGGAGGAAGGACAGTTCAGGGTCAAACAAGATACCCAGATTCCTGATTGGCTTTGAGATGTGGAGAGTGCAGCCTTGGATGCTGTTGTTGTCAGTGCCTGAGGTGCGGAGGTGCTGATGTCTGCCAATCAAGAGGCATCTTGTTAACATTGAGCTGGAGGAAATTGGCCCTTGTTCAGGACTCAATGTCCAACAGGTAGGCAGTCAGAATGCCAGTAGTCCTGGAATCAAGGGTTAACGCGGAAAGGTAGAGTTGGGTGTCATCTGCATACATGTGGAAGTTTACCCCATGTCTGCGGATGATGTCACCCAGTGGGAGTGTGTATAGGGTGAAGAACAGGGTGTCAAGGACACAGCCCTGGGGAACGCCGCATGTGACTGTGCAAGGCCTGGAGGAAAAACTGTTGGAGGAGACGAAGTGAAGGCGTTGGGAGAGATATGACTGGAATCAGTCAATGACAGAGCCTTGTCACTCCAGAAAGCTCTCCCATTGTTACCCCCACTATGTCCCTCCAACACACTCTCTCCCACAGTTACCCCAACAACACAATCTACCACGGTCACCCCCAAAACACCCTGTACCACTGACAGCACCTCCTCCCAACAACTCTTCTCACTGTCACCTCAACAACAATCGTACTGTCAACCCAAAAACTCACTCTAATGTGAAAGGCGCTCAATAAATGTAATTTTCTTGTTGTTGTCTTCTCAACAACACCCCCCTTCAACAACAGTAAAATTACACTTATAGAGCACCTTTCATGTCGGGAGAACATCCCAAGGCACTGATGTCCCCTTATGCCACACCAACACACTCATCCACCCACCAACTACACTCTCTCGCACTGTCGCCACAACCAACCCGCTGTCTCACTGTCACCAGAACAATCCATTTCCCAGTATCATCAAAACAACACATTCTCTGACTGACTGACACCTACCTCAAAAACACTTCCTCCCACTGCCATCTTAACAACACCATCTCCCACAGTCACCACAACAACTCACTCTCCTACTGTCACACCAACTACACTCTCCCCCACAGTCAGCACAATGCACTCACTCACTATCCACCCAACAACACTGTCTCCCACTGTCACCACCACAACATTCTCAGATGGTTACCCCCAAAACATGCAATCTCACTGTCAATCTCACTGAGAACAACATTCTCTCCGACTCTCAAACCAACACACTTACCCACTATACTCCCAACAGCATGGTCACATTCTCTTCCACTGTACCCCACAATAGTCTCTAAAACTGTCACTGCATCTGTTTGCCACTGTCACCACAACACACACTCCAACTGACACTCCATTATCAGGCTCTCTCACTATCACAAGAACATGCTCTCCTACTGCCACCACAACACATCCGCCCACTAGCAACCCCACAACATTCTCTCCCACTGTCATCATAACACACTGTCGCCAACTGCACTCTCTCCTGCTGTCCCGACAACAACACACTGTTGCCCCAATGCACTCGCCCACCATTGTGACCACCAACAACACTCTCTACCATGCTCACCCCATCAATGCACTTTCTCCCACTGTCACCCCAACACACTCTTGCTGTCTCCCGAAAACATTCTCCCACTGTCATTCTGAAAGACAATGCCACTGTTACCACAACCACACTCTCTCTCACTGTCACCCCAACACAATATCTCACTGACACCACAACACAATCTCCCACTGTCACTCCAACACATCCCTCTGATACCCCAACAACAGTCTCTCCAACTGTCATCCCAACAACACACACTGTCGCACTGTCAAACCAACACATTCTCCCACTGTCACCACAAGGTGACACAGTCACCTCAACAACCCAGTATTTCATATGAACACAAAAATATTATTCCACTGTCATTTCAACAACACACTTTCTCCCTGATGCACTCTCCCACGGTCACCCCAACACACTATGGCAACAACTCAATCTCGCACTGCCACCCAAACACTCTCACTCACTATATGCCATCAATACTCTCCCGCAACAACTTTCCCCCTCATTAAGACTGCAATAGCACTCTCTACAACTGTCATCATAACAACACTCCCATTATTACACAAGCAACACTCTCTCCGACTGTCAATCCATTCTCCAGTTGAACATGCTCTCACTGTCACCCAAACTACAACACACTGTGTTCCCGACTGTCATCTCAACACATCAACCAAACACATTCTCCTGCTGTCACCATAACAAAACTCACTCCCATTGTCACCCCAATAGACTCATTCACTATTCCCCAACAAAACTGTCTCTCAGTATCACATCAACACTCTCACCCACTGACACCCCAACATATTCTTCCACTGTCACCAAAAAACTGTCATTCCTACTTTTACCCGAAGAACACACTCTCACACTGTCACCCCAACAATCCACTCTCTCACTGTCAACCCAACACACTCACTACCAATCCCCTCAACAACACTCTCACACTGTTATCTCAAAAACCTTCTCTCCCCCTGTCATTCCAACACACTCTTCCACTGTCACCCCAATGACACCCTCACACTGTCACCCCAAAATGCTCTGCCACTGTCACCACAACACACATCCACTGTAACTACCAACAGACTTTCCTACTGTCACCTCATCAACACTCTCTTCCACTGTCATGCCAACAATCCACTCTCCCACTGTCTATTGAACACACTCATTCCCATCAACCCACTATCTCCCCGCTCGCACCCCAACAACAGTCTCCCACTGTCTCCCCCAAATGCTCTCCTACTATTACCCCAATGAGTTTCATTCTCACTGTCACACCAACACATTTGGTATCTATCCCCTCATCAAAACTTTCTCCCACTGTCACCAAAGCACGTTCTCCTACAAAATATCACACCTACCCATGGTCACCCCTAACAGTCTCTCCTACAGTCACTCCCAACAGTATCTCCAAATGTCACCCTCTCTCTCACTGTCACTGCAACAGCAGTCTTTCCCAATGTCACTCCAACACATTCTCCTACTGTCACCCAAACCAGATGCTCTCCCACTATCAGCACAACAACACTCTTCCGCTATCACTGAATCAACACAGCTAATAATCCTTGCATTTGATATAGCACTTTTCACATCTTCAAGACATCTCAAAGTGCTTCACAGAATATACTGTAAAGTGAATTGACTTTATATTCGTAGGAGAAATGTGGCAGACAATTGCGCACTATAGTGTCCCATAAACAGTTGGATTGAAAAGACCAATTTTTTTTTGAGGGATTTATCATCAGGAATGTGGAGTAAGGAAACATGCCCAAGGCTTTACCCTCCCTGGAATCGATCCCAGGTCTCTCGCTTGCGAGGTGAGCGCTCTAACCACTGAGCTACAACACACAGCAAGCACCCCTCACGTAGCAACTGCCCTCACACAGTAATCCTGCCCCAACAGCATTTGCCCTCATACAGCATTGTGAGATTGTTATTGAGGACACAACAACAACAACAATAACAAAATTACACTTATTCATAGATTCATAGATTCATAGAATTTTACGGCATAAAAGGAGGCCATTCGGCCCATCTAGTCTATGTCGGCTCTTTGACAAGACCGATTCAATCCCACTGCCCTGCCCAATCCCCATAGCCTAATAGACCTGTTCTCCCTAAATAAAGATCTAATTCCCTTTTAAAAGTTGTTATCGAATCAGCCTCCACCACCTTTTCAGGCAATGCATTCCAGATTCGAACAACTCGCTGAGTGAAAAAAATTCTCCTCAGCTCCCCTCTACTTCGCCTTGAAACTATTTTAAATCTGTGACCACGAGTCACAGATTCACCCACGAGTGGAAATAGTTTTTCTCTATTTGCCCTGTCGAAACCCCTCATGATCTCATAAACCTGTATTAGATCTCCCCTCAATCTTCTCTGCTCCAGAGAGAATAACCCTAGCCTAACTCGCCTCTCCTCATAGCTGAAGTCCCTCAATCCTGGCACCATCCTAGTAAATCTTCTTTGTACCCTTTCCAATGTCTTCACATCCTTTCTGTAGTGTGGTGACCAGAATTGAACACAGTATTCCAGCTGAGGCCTCACCAAAGGTTAGTCAGCACTTCCTGACTTTTGTACTCTATACCCCTATTTATAAAGCCTAGTATCCCATATGCCTCCTTAACAGCCTTGTCTACCTGTCCTGCCACCTTCAACGAGTCACTAACACAAATCCCCAGGTCTCTCTGTTCCTTCACACCATTTAAAATTGTACTATCTAGCCGATATTGCCTCCATTCATTGCAAGTCTCTGCTTTCTGTCTCGCAGCCAGTTGCGGATCCACGCTGGCACTGTCCCTTTTACGCCATGGGCCTTTAATTTCATAATAAGTCTCTCATGTGGCACTTTGTCAAATGCCTTTTGAAAGTCCATGTAAACTACATCAACTGCGCTACCATTATCCACCCATTCCGTTACCTAATCAAAAAATTCTATCAGATTTGTAAGGCAAGAGTTGCCTTTAACAAATCCATGTTGACTGTCCTTTATTAGCCTATATCTTTCTAAGTGAAGATCTACCTTGTCCCTGATTATGGACTCTAGAAGTTTGCCCACTACTGACGTTAGACTGACTGGTCTGTAGTTACCAGGCTTGTCCTTCTGCCCCTTTGTATACAAGGGAGTAACATTAGCTATCCTCCAGTCCTCTGGCATGACCCCTGTGTACAAGGAAGATTGAAAGATCGTGGCCAGAGTCCCTGCTATTTGCTCCCGTGCCTCCCTTAGTAACCTAGGGTGCATCCCATCCGGACCAGGTGACTTATCCACCTTGACCGACGTCAACCTTTTTAGCGCCTTTTACGTCGGGAGGACAATGGTGAAAAGCTAGACAGGCGTTTCTACAACCAACGACAAGACTCTTACATAATATGGCACAACAACAATAAAATTAGATTTGTACAGCGCCTTTCACATTGGGAGGACAGGTCAGTGTTTCAGACCTGAGCTGGTGTCAGGAGATGGAGGGTGGATGGGAAGGGAAATGACATATGGCATGGTTGAAGAGAACGGTCTTGAAGAGGGACTTGAAGGAGGCTAGGTAGGGCAAGGCAGAGGGATTATGAGATGGAATTTGAAAGTTTGGGGGCAGAGTGGCTGAAGGCTCACCCACCAATGGTGGGTTTGGTAGGTTGGGAGACATGGCCAGAGCCCATTGAGCTGAAGGAGCAGTCATGTAGGGAGTTAGGGGGTCGCAGAGGTAGGGTGGGGCAAGACCATGGAGGGCTTTGAAGGTGAGGACCAGGATCTTGAATTCATTTACATCCTATGAATGATGGGGAGCCAATGGAATCAAGCGAGAATGGTGGATATGGGGTCATGGAGTTTGGTGCGAGAGAGGACATGGGCAGCAGAGTTCTGGATGATCTGCTGAATCATCAATTGATAAGCAATTAGCTCTTCCACTTTCTGGCCAATAACACACTCTCCCACTGCCATCCCAACAGCACTACCTCCCACTGTCACTGTCTCACTGTCATTCCACAGGTTCTCCCAATATCACCCCAACACTGCTGCCTCTACAACAACTATCTCTCATACTACAACCAAATAACACTCTCCCCTATGTTCAGCAAAACAACACTACCACAATCACCCCAACAATCTACTCTCCTACTGTCACTCCAACACACTCACCCACTTCCACCCCCCAACAGCAGTCTCTCTGCCTGTCAGCTCATTAGCATGCTCTCACACTATCACCTCAACAACACTCTCCCACCATCAACCCCAAAATGTCACCCGAACAACACACGCTGCCATTGTCATTAAAGGGATTAAGTGGTATGGGGATAATGCAGGTAGCTGGAGTTAGAGTAGAATATCAGCCATGAGTGAATGGCTGATATTAGAGTGAATATCAGCCATGAGGGCAGTCTCGATGGGCCGAATGGCCTACTCCAGCTCCTATTTCTTATATTCTTATGTTCTTATGTTCTTATGTCATCCCAACACCACTCTCTCCCACTGTCACCCCTGTCACCACAGTCAACACACTTGGTATCTACCCCACCAACAAAACTTCCACTCACTGTCACCACAACACACACTCTGACTGTTATTCCTAACACTGTCCCACTATGAACCAAAAATGTACTGCCACCCCAATTCACTCTCCCAACATCAATCCAACAATAACAAAATCAATAACAAAATTACGCTTCTAAAATGTATGTGGATGACACCCAACTCTACCTTTCCGCTTCCACCCTCGATTCTAGGACTACTGGCATCCTAACTGTATGTCTATCCGACATTGAGTCCTGAATGAGGCACGATCTTCTCCAACTTAATATC
Organism: Hydrolagus colliei; assembly: GCA_035084275.1. Lineage (NCBI taxonomy): Eukaryota > Metazoa > Chordata > Chondrichthyes > Chimaeriformes > Chimaeridae > Hydrolagus > Hydrolagus colliei. Next base: position 300,697 of record CM068754.1, on the reverse strand, counting down.
AACAAGGCGGAGGACTTCCTGATTGGCTCGCATCAGGGCCTCCGCACCTCAGGCACTGACAACATCAGCATTCAAGGCTGCTCTCTCCAAAGCCAGTCAGGAATCTGGGGCTTCTTGATTGACCCCGAACTGTCCTTCCTCCTCCATATCCATGCCATGACTGTACAGCCTTCCACCACCTCCGCAATATTGCCAGACTCCACTATTACCTCAGCCCCCATGCTGCCAAAATACTCATTCCTGCATTCATCACATCTAGGCTCGATGATGGGAACACTCTCCTCTTCGGCCTTCCTAGCTTCTCCCTTCACAGGCTGCAGAACTTTGCAGCCCATGTACTCTCCCGTACCAGGCTCCATGAGCACATCACTCCCACCCTCGCCCGTCTCCACTGGCTCCATATCCCCCAGAGGATCAAATTCAAGATCCTTGTCCTCACCTTCAAGGACATTCACAGTCTTGCCCCCACCTATCTCTCTGACCTGCTGACTCCCTATCAGCCTGCCCATCCCCTCCATTCAGCAGGCTCTGGCCTGCTCCATGTCCACTGCCGTAACATCATCCCACACCATCTCCCCAACAACACCCTCCCCCACCATCTCCCCCACCATCTCCCCAACAACACCCTCCCCCACCATCACCCCAACAACACTCTCTCTACCCAACCATGACAACAGTCTCTCTCAATGTCACCCCAATATCCTCTCACTTTATCCTCCAAACAACATGTTCTCTCACTGTCACCTCAACAATACGCTGTCTCGCTGTCATCCCAACAACACACTATCGCACTGTCAACCCAAGGACATACTCTGTCATTGTCACCTCACCACACATTCCCACTATCCCTCAACAATACTCTCCCTCACAATCAAACCAACAACACATTCTCTCTCACTGCCACCCTAATAATACAGTCTCACCAACAATATGCTCCCTCAATGTCACCTCTCACTGTCACAATAAACAACACACTGTTATCAACAACAATATGCCCTATCACTATTTCCCCTTGATTCCCCCAAAGACATGCTATTCCATTCACTCCAACAACCACACTCTCCCATGATCACCCCAACAAAATACTCTCACTATCATCCCAACAACACACTCTCACTCTCATCCCAACAAGCTCTCCCACTATTTCCCCAACAGCATTGTCTCCCCCACAGTCACCCCAACACACACCACTGTCACCCTAACACATTCTCCCAATATCACCCCAACACACACCCACTTTCACACCAACATGCTCTCACATTGTATGTTCTCACATCAATAACAACAAAAACAACAACAAAATTATATTTGTAGAGAGCCTTTCACATCAGGAGCACCTCCTAAGGTGCTGAGCAGTCAAGGCTCAGGAATGTAGCATGGTGGAGGAGGGGCAGGGTTCAGATGAGGTAGGGTAGAGAGGTAGGATGGAGGCAGAAGGCACAATCAAAGAGGAGGCTCTTGAAGGAGGCAAGGAAGGGAGCAAGCTGAAGGTATTGTGTGATGGAGTTCCAAAGCATAGGGGCAGAGAGGCTGAAAGTCAGCAGTCGTTGAGAGGGCGGATCGGGCAGGTGACATAGAGCAGACTGGAACCTACTCAACGGAGGGAGCGAAGGTTGATAGGGGGTCAGCAGGTCAGAGATGTAGGAGTGGGGCAAGGCTGTATAGGGACTTGAAAGTGAGGACAAGGATCTTGAACTCGATCCTATGAGGGATGGGGAGTCAGTGGAGCCAGGCAATGGCGGGGATGTTGTGGTCACGGAGCCTGGTGAGGAGAGGACATGAGCTGCAGATGATCTGTAGCTTGGATGATCTGTAGCTTGAGTAGGGAAGAGTTTAGGAGGCCAACAAGGAGGGAGTTGCCGTAGCCGAGACGTGAAGTGACAAATCCTGGTGTAAGAGCTTTTGTGGGTTGAAGACAGGCAATTTTGCAGAGGTGGTGGAAGGTGGTACTGGTCATGGAATGAATATGGGGGAACAAAGGACAGAGCAGAGTCAAACAAGACACCCAGGTTCCTGACTGGCTCGGTTAGGTGGAATGTGCATCCATGGATGCTGCTAGTGCCTGAGGTGTGGAGGCACTGTCATGAGTCAATCAGGAGGGCCTTGGTTTTCCTGATGTTCAGCTGCAGAAAGTTGTTTCTCATCCAGGATTTGATGTCTGACAGACAGTCTATCAGGACAGCAGTTGTCCTGGAATTTGAGGGTGGAGGCAAAGAGATAGAGTTGGGTTGTCATCTGCATACATGTGGAAATTTATCCCACATCTGCAGATGATGTCACCCAATGCATGAAGCTTGCAGTAGTTGAAGAAGAGGAGATCAAGGACAAAGCCCTGAGGAACACCACATGTGCGGGGGTTGAAAGAGAGACAGTTGGTGGAGTTGGTGTGAAAGAGGTGGAACCAGAAAAGGACGGAACCTTGAAGGTTTAGGTGAGAAGAGAGCAGTGGAGGAGGATTGAGTCGTTCACAGTGACAAAGGCAGCAGAGTAATTAAGGAGGAAGAGGACACAGAGGGAGCTCTGATGACAGATGGACAGGATGTAATTTGTGACCTTAACCAGGGCAGTGTCCATGTTACAAGATGAATGGAAACCCAGCCTTCCTCGCCTCCTTCATGCCCTGCCTCAAGACCCTCCTCTTTTACAGTCCCATTGGTCACCCCACTTCCCCCTCACCCCCCACTTCAGTCCAACAATCCAGACCCCAGCTTCAGTCTGAAACACTAACTGTCCAGGGCCTTGGGATGTCCTCCCAACATTAAAGATGCTATACACATGTTGTTGTTGTGTGGGTGCTTGGTTGAACGAATGTGTCATTGTGTCAATATGTGATAGTGTGAATGTGTGGGTGTGAAATTGTGATTTCATGTTTGTGTGAGTGTGTAATCGTAAATGTGTGAGTATATGAATGTGGGTGTGAATGCGTGATTTTATGTGTATAAATGTGATTGATTGTGATTGTGAATGTGTCAGTGTGATTGTACAAATATGTGAGTGACATTGTGATTTTGTGAATTCATGAGTATATGAATATGTAATTGGCATTTTCTCAGCATATGAATGACTATGTGAATATGTGTGTGAATGTGTTAGTGTGAATGTGTGACTGAGTGATTGTGTGTGCTTGAAGATAAGAAACCTTCAGAAAGATAAGAAAGCTTGTGTGTAATAACCAAACTAAGGCCACCTATAGTCATAGTCAGAACAATGCCCAGGTGGCTTTAAGAATTTATATATGTTTTCCATATTTTATCACCTGACATATACTTATTCTCCATTCAAAATGTATAACTCACATTTGTCTGCATTTAATTTAATTTGTCATTTCTCTGCGTAGTCAGCAAATCTGTCAATGTCCCCTTACAATCTTCTTCACTGGTAGCGACACTGTCTATGTTTGTGTCATCAGCAGACAGAAATGGGGAGAGAGGATTGGGCAGAGGCAGGGAGGGAGGTGACTTGTGGGGTAGTAGGATGGGGAAAGGTGGGATGGGGAGCGGACTGGAGAAAGGTGAATGAGGGGATTGCAATGGGTTGAAGTGGGATGGGGGTGGGGGGCTGTGGGGGAGGGGGCTTTGGGGGAAGTGGGCTTCGGGGGAGGGGGGCTGCAGGGAGGTAGAGTGGGGTTGGGGTCAGTGGTATGATGGGGGAATGGGCTCGGGGAGTGGGCATTGGGGGCAGCTGGATGAGGGAGAGTCGAATGGGGGGAAGTGGGATGGGGTAGGTGGGATTGTTGGGGATAGCAGGATGGGAATGTCCATCTCAGACTGACCGAAGACGGTGCGAGCCGGAACAGACTCGCGGTTGAGCCAGAAGGAGACCTGGGACAGGATGACAGTCATGATACACGGCAGGTAGGTCTGGATCACAAAGTAACCAATCTTCCTCTTCAGATGGAAGTGTGTTGTCATAACGATGTATTCACCTGTAAGCAACAAAGGTAGGAGTTAAAGTTTCACCCGGCAAGTCAGGCAATGTGGGAGGACCCAGTGAGAATAAACAATCTTAAATCTGGTTTTGTGCCTTTTATGCCAGGAGGATATGTCATGAGGTTTATTACAGTGACTGTGTTCTGTGGTCAGCAAAGCAACCAATTTACACACAACAACAACAAAAACATGTTTAGAGCCTCTTTCACATCGGGAGGATGTCCCAAATCACAGAACAAGCAGGTCAGGACCGAGCAAGGGGGAGGAGCAGTGTAGAGGAGGGTAGGGAGAAAGTTAGGTGGGGGAAGGAGAGAGTTCGGAGGGGAGCAGAAGGCATGATCGAAGAGGAGGGTCTTGTGACCGGCCTTGAAGAAAGCTAGAGAGGGAGCGAAGTGAAGGGACTGTGGGATGGAGATCCAGAGTGTGGGGGCAAAGAGGTAGCCCACTGAATGGAGGGGCCTGGCAGGGTCATAGGGAGACAGCAGATCAGAGATATAGGAGGGGGCAAGCCATGAATGGCCTTGAAACTATGGATGCGGATCTTGAATTCGATCCTCTGGGGGATGGGGAGCCAATGGAACCAGCAAAGGGTGGGAATGATTGGGTGTCATGTGGAAATTTACCCCATGTCCATGGATAATGTCACAAAGGGGACCAAGGCCAGAGCCCTGAGGAACACAACACGAGACAGTGCGAGGGCTGGAGAAAATGCCGTTGGTGAACACAAAATGGAGGCGGTGTGAAACAGTCAAGGACAGAACCTTGAAGATTGATTTGGGAGGGGAGGTGGTGGAGGAGGATTGAGTGGTCCATGGTAGTGAGAGCGGCAGATAGGTCAAGGAGGCAGAGGGAACTATGGTCACAAATGGTCAGGATATAATTTGTGACCTTGACCAGAGCAGTTTCTGTCCTGTGGGCAGCATGGAATCCCAATTAGAGGGGCTCATAGAGGGAGTGGGGTGAGAGAAAGGAGTGAATTTGGGAGGCAATGACTCTTTCAAGTCATATACTGTAAAGTGAAGTGAATTGATGGTATACTTGTGGGCAAAATGCGGCAGCCAATTGCACATCAAAGCCAGGTGGGTTTTGATGTGTCCCACAAGCAGTCGTGGATTCAAATGACCAATTTTTTTATTTTTTTTTGGAGGGATTATTAATAGGCGTGTGGAGTTAGGAAACTTGCCCAAGGTTTCACACTGACCTGCCTCGATTTGAACACAGCTATCACTCTTGTAGCTGCTCTAACTGGTAACTGCTCTAACCACTGAGCTACAACAACAACAACTTCAATTTATATAGCGCCCCCCACGCCGGATGGCATCTCAGAGCGTTTCACATGCTTGGACCACGCCAGAGGCAGGGGTACAAAGGTGACCAAAGGCGCGGTCGAAGAGAAAGGTCTTTAGCTGCGACCTAAAACTTTGAAGAAAGGGGGGCAAGACGAAGGGAGTGAGAAAGGGAGTTCCAGAGCCTCGGGGCACAGGGGCTGAAGGCACAAAGGTGGAGCGCAGGATTCGGGGGAGGAGGCCAGACCCGGTGGAGTGAAGGCAACGGGTGCTGGTTTGAGGAGAGAGGAGGTCAGAAAGGTAGAATTGCGGAGGATTGGAGTGATTTGAAAACAAGGGTGAAGATCTTGAAATTGATCCTCTCTGGGATAGGGAGCCAGTGAAGTCTGGCAAGAACTGGGGTAATAGGGGAACAAAGTTTTGTGCAGGTGAGAATAGGGGCGGCAGAGTTTTGAATGAGTTGGATTTTATGGAGTGTGCTGGAGGGGAGACCAGCGAAGAGGGCATTTGAATAGTCCAGCCGAGAGGTGACAAAGGCTTCAGCAGCTTTTGGGGTGAGATATTGCCGGAGACGGGCGATTCACTGGAGGTCAAAGAAAAGATGAGGGACCAGTTGTGGGGGAGGAAGGACAGTTGGGGGTGAAACCTGATGCCTAGGTTTGGAGAGTTTTAGGAGCAGGCTGGGAAGGTGGAGGAGGCATGCGATTGGAGACTTTACCGAATGCCAAAGAGTATGGCTTCCATCTTGTCAACATTCAGCTGCAGGAAGTTCGCGCTCATCCAGCTCCTGATATCTGACAGGCAGGATGACAGAACACCAGGGGTCTGCTGGTTGCAAAGTGAAGTGGAGAAACACAGTTGGGTGTCATCCATATCCGTGTGGAAGTGTACCCCATTTCTGAGGATGACATCCCCAAGAGGGAGTATATAGATGAGGAAGCGAAGGGGGCCAAGGATGGATCCTTGCCTGAGGAGGAAAAGCTGTTTGTGGTGATGTACTACTGATGGTTTGTGAGGTAGGACTCCAACCAGGCGAGTGCAGTCCCACTGAGGTGAATGACAGAGGACATGAACAAGGACAATGTACAGTCAAGGGTGAAAATGCGTGACTGGAAAAGGGCTAATTTTAATGGGCTAAAAAGGGACCTAGATTTGGTGGACTGGCAAGTAAGACTGGCAGGTAAAACAACTCATGAGCAATGGGAGATCTTCAAAGATATGATAGCTCAAGGTCTAAATAGATATATTCCCACAAAAGGGAAATGTGCGACAACCAAGCTAGCCTGGATGACCAGGGATATTCTGTCTTGGATGAAAAAGAAGAAAACGGCGTGCGACAATTGGAAGACGCAAGATACTGAGGATAGCAAAGCGCATTATAGAGAATGCAGCAGTGATCTTAAAACAGTGATAAGACAGGCTAAAAGATCGCATGAGAAGAAGTTAGCGGATAACATAAAGGGGAATCCTAAAATATTTTATAAGCAAGCACATAAAGGACAAAAAAAGGTTAGTTAAAGGTAGGGTGGGGCCAATCAAAGACAATGATGGCAATCTTGTTGTGGAGGCAGAGGGCATGGCTGATGTACTGAACGAGTACTTTGCATCTGTTTTCACAATGGAAATGGATGCCCCAAATGCCGCAGTATTGGATGAGAGGGTAGAGGAAATAAATCTGTCTATAGACAGAGAGGAAGTTCTGAAAAGATTCACTGGGCTCAAAATTGATAAGTCACCAAGACCAGATGGGTTTCACCCAAGGTTGCTGTGGGAGATACTAGGGCAGTATTCTCTAGAGTACAGAAGAATTAGGGGGGATCTTATTGAAACATATAAGATTCTTAAAGGGCTAGATAAAGAAGGCACTGAGGGACTGTTTCCTCGGTAGGAGAATCTATAACCAGGGGTCACAGTCTTAAAATTAAGGGTCAGCCTTTCAGAACAGAGTTGAGGAAACATTTCTTCACTCAGAGGGTAGTGAATATATGGAATTCACTATCCCGGAATGCTGTAGATGCTCAGTCCTTGAACATTTTCAAGGCTGAGACTGATTCTCATTTTTGAAAAATAGAGAGATTAGGGGATATGGGGATAGGGCAGGTAATCAGAGTTAGGTGAGAAGATCAGCCATGATCTTATTGAATGGCGGAGCAGGCTCGAAGGGCCGAATGGCCTACTCCTGCTCCTAATTCTTATGTTCTGAAGGGTTCAAATAGCAGAGGCTCTGGCCCTTATATTTCAATCTTCATTGGACACAGGAGTGTGCCAAGAGACTGGAGAGTGGCTAATGTTAACCCCCTCTACAAAAAGGGGCAGAAAGACACAGCCAGAAATTACAGGCCAGTCAGCCTTACTTCGGTAATAGGAAAACTACTGGAGACCATAATCCGGGACAGAATAAATGGTTAATTGGTGTTTCTGGAAATGGAAGGAGGTGTGCAGCGGTGTCCCCCAGGGATCGGTATTGGGACCACTGCTCTTTCTAATATATATTAATGATCTGGACTTGGGCATAGAGAGCACTATTTCCAAGTTTGCAGATGATACAAAGTTAGGTAGGGTAGTAAATAGTGAGGAGGACTGTAACCAACTGCAAGCAGACATACACAGATTGGTGGAATCTGTGTATGTCTGCTCTGCAAGCTGACATGTGGCAGATGGATTTTAATGTGGATAAGTGTGAGGTGATACACTTAGTTAGGAAAAATGATTGGAGGGAATATAGACTTGGTAGCTTAATCTTAAGGTGGGGTGAACGTACAGAGAGATCTGGGTGTTCAAGTAAGCGAATCAATAAAGGTAGAAGGGCAGATAGATAAGGCAGTAAAAAAGGCATTTGGTGTACTGAGCTTTATTAGTAGGGGAATAGAGTATAAGAGTAGGGAGGTTATGGTTAATCTATACAAAACACTGGTTAGGCCTCAGCTGGAGTACTGGGTCCAGTTCTGGGCACCTTATTTCAGGAAGGCCATTAAGACACTGGAAAGGGTGCAGAGGAGATTCACATGAATGATAACGGGAATGGAGAACCTTAGCTATGAGGACAGACTGAGAAGTTAGGACTTTTCCCATTAGAGCAGAGAAGGTTACGCGGGGACCTAATAGAGGTCTTCAAGATCATGAAAGGTTTCGACAGGCTAGATAGGGAAAAGCTATTTCCACTGGTAGGTGTGTCTGTGACGCGTGGTCACAGTCTTAAGATATCTACCAAAATAAGCAGAGGGGAGGTTAGAAGAAAATGTTTTACTCTGCGAGTTGTTCGAAAGTGGAATGATCTGCCTGAAAGGGTAGTGAGGTCTGATTCGAAAGCAGCTTTTAAGAGAGAACTAGATAGATATCTGGGGAAGACGGGTTTGCAGGGTTATGGGGAGAAAGCTGGTGATTGGGGTTAATGAAAGTGACTTGCTCAGTTAAAGAGCTGGCACAGACTCGATAGGCCGAATGGCCTCCTTCTGTGCCGTAACATTCTAGGATTCTATGATTCTATGACAGGTGGTGGAGGAGGATGGCATCGTCAACTGTGTTGAATGCAGTGGACAGGTCCAGTAGGATAAGGAGGCAGAGAGATCCCTGGTCACACACAGAGGACCTTGTTGATTACTTTCACAAGCACAGGTTCTGTACTTGGGCAGGGCACAAACCAGACTGGAGAGGTGCAAAAAGGGAATGGGAGGAGAGGTGGGCATGGAGTTGGTTGGCAACAATGCAATCGAGTGCTTTGGCAAGGAAGGGCAGGTTTCAAATAAGGCGGTAGTGACTGGGGTTTGAGGGAAGGTTACAGCTACATGAACTAAACATTACATTGACCGTGTTGGCAAGTAGTGGGGCAAGGAGCTGGGGGGTTAAGGAGAGGTGTGGGGATGGAGTCCATGGAGCAATTGGTGGACTTCATAGAGGAAATTATGATGATGTGAGAACATGGGCAAATGGGTTTGAAGGTGTGGATGGAGGGATGGGTAGGAGTTAGAATGTGGAAGGGAGGTGTGGAGTGAGTGGTAGTGGAAGGGTTGTGACAGCTCCGTGGATTCCCTCGATTTGGGATTTGAGGAAATTCAGCTTCTCCTTGGGCTGGGAATTGGAGGAGAGGATCTGTGAGGTGAGGCGGGGATGGCGGAGGAGCCGTTTTGTTGTGGAGAATAAGAGTTTGGGGTTATCCAGGATTATCCTAGAGTAGAAGTTCGATTTGACAGAGGTCAGAGCAGAGCGGTAGGTTTTGATTTGGTCTAGCCAGATGTGCCAGTGGACTATTAGGCCAGATTTGAGCCAGGTACTGAAAGCCCACACCTGGCCCTTGAATGAGCGGAGGTGGCTGGTGAACCAAGGTAAGGTTTGAGAATGAGAGGTGGTTCGGGAGGTGAGGGGGTCAAGGGCATTGGGCGTAGTGGAGAATGTGTTGTGGAGGATACTGAGTGTGGAGGATAGGTCGGTGTGGGAGGTAGGTCAGATAGGGAGGACTCCAAGTTAGCAGGGAGGGATTGTGGGGAGATCTTCATCCATGGGTGAAGATCGTGGTAGGATTTGAGGCAGTAGTGGGGGCTATAAAGGAATTCAAAGAGATGAAATGGTGGTCAGAGGTAGCCTTGCCAGTGATGGTGTTATCTGAAACATTGAGACCCTGTGATCAGCAGCTCAAGTGGGTGTCCACGAATGTGGGTGGTGGTATTTAGGCGACTTTTGTAGCAGCTTGCTGGAAAGCAATAATTATCGCAATAATTAATGGATGTGGAAGGACAGGTTGAGAGAGGAGAGGAGAGAGAAGTCTGAGGAGGCGAAGCAAGAGGCGGAAGGGTAGTGGAGGCTGAGATGTGCAAATGAGGGGAAAGAACCAGAGTATGGGACAGGGCAAGTGGCACCCTGGAGATGGGTGCTGGGGTGGGGTGTGGGGCATGGTGGGAGGGAGAGCCTGGTGTTGTGGCCTCCATGAGGGGAATGTGTCACCTAAGGTATCCAGGTTTCTGTCAGTGCCATGATATTAATGTTCTCATTGAGGATGAGATCATTGATGGCCAGGGTCTTATTGCAGAGGGAGTGGACAACAGCCAATGTGTGCCATGATGAGCCCAATGGAGGATTCCCAGGCTGGAGCAGAGGGAGGCTATGTGGTGGTTGAGTGGGGATAGGAGGTGGGGAGGGTGGAGAGAGAGCAGGACAGAGCAGGAGAGTTGCAGGGAAGGGGGCATTTTGAGGGAGGGCCAGCTGAGGTCTGGAGCAGCAGCCAAAATGCGCTGAGACGTGAGATGGCATGACACAGCAATATCCCACAAACAGATCCTGAGTGAGTGACTGATTTTATTTGGGGGATTTTGGGCCAGGACAACAATCCCTTCTCTTTTCAAATAGTGCCGCAGGATCATTAACATCCACCTGAACAAGCACAGCTGAGGCCTCGGTTTAACGTATGATCTGAAGGGTGATGGGTTGAGAGTCTGCAGAGAGCTCAGCCCATGTTTGGAAGAGCTGTGTGCAAACCGTTGGCATGGAGTGAAGCTCGGACATAACATGAGGGTGTTGGCAGCCAAGGGAAGAGAGAGTGGCGGGGATAGATGGTATTATGGAGGGATGGTATGTGATGTGCTCATCGACTTTGATAATGTAGCTCTCATGGTGAAATTGTTGTTTGTCTTTTGTCTGCCTGGAATGAGACGCTCACTGACCTGTACTCGATCGGATGATCTCGGTGCCAACTGTCTGTCCAAGTAAATCATACTGGTTCAGGCGAGAGCCATCCTCTGCCACCACCACGGAATTGCTCTGTCCATGAGTCCAGATGTACATCACTTCAGTAGTGGTGTAAGCATCTGTAACCAACCACAGGCAGAGTAACACACACTGCAATCAGGCTCAGCTACACTCTGCTCAGTCTACAAGATTGATTTGTGTGAAAGGGCCCATTGGCTCATCTGATCCCAACATCTTCAGAATTCCCCCTTCTCTTGCATCACAACAATCACAGCATCAGCTGCTCTCCCCTTAACAGCATACTAGCTTGCCCTTCACACCTCCAAGGCATTGTAAAATTATGTCGAGAGGTGCAGTGTGTGAGAGATGCTGTGTGTGTGAGGTGCTGTGTGTGTGTGTGAGATGCTGTGTGTGTTTGTGAGGTGCTGTTTGTGTTTATGAGATGCTGTGTGTGTTTGTGAGGTGCTGTTTGTGTGTGTGTGTGAGGTGCTGTGTGTGTTTGAGATGCTGTGTGTGTTTGTGAGGAGCTGTGTGTGTGAGGTGCTGTGTGTGAGATGCTGTGTGTGTGTGTGTGTGAGAGGTGCTGTGTGTGTTTGTGAGGAGCTGTGTGTGTGAGGTGCTGTGTGTGTGTTTATGTGAGGTGCTGTGTGCAAGGTGCTGTTTGAGTGGGGTGCTGTGTGTGTGTGAGGTGCGGTGTGTGTGAGGTGCTGTATGTGCGGTGTAGTGTGAGGTGCTGTGTGTGAGGTGCTGTGTGTATGAGGTGCTGTGTGTGTGAGGTACTGGGTGTGCGTGAGGTGCTGTGTGTGAGGTGCAGTGTGTTTGAGAGGTGCTGTGTGTGTGTGTGAGGTGCTGTGTGTGTGAGGTGCTGTGCTGTGTGTGTGAGGTGCTGTGTGTGTGTGTGTGAGGTGCTGTGTGTGTGTGTGTGAGGTGCTGTGTGTGTGTGTGAGGTGCTGTGTGTGTGTGTGAGGTGCTGTGTGTGTGTGGGTGAGGTGCTGTGTGTGTGGGTGAGGTGCTGTGTGTGTGGGTGAGGTGCTGTGTGTGTGTGTGTGTGTGAGGTGCTGTGTGTGTGTGTGTGAGGTGCTGTGTGTGTGTGTGAGGTGCTGTGTGTGTGTGTGTGTGTGAGGTGCTGTGTGTGTGTGTGAGGTGCTGTGTGTGTGTGTGTGAGGTGCTGTGTGTGTGTGAGGTGCTGTGTGTGTGTGTGAGGTGCTGTGTGTGTGTGAGGTGCTGTGTGTGTGTGTGTGGTGCTGTGTGTGTGTGTGTGTGAGGTGCTGTGTGTGTGTGTGTGTGAGGTGCGGTGTGTGTGTGTGTGTGTGTGTGTGTGTGAGGTGCTGTGTGTGTGTGTGTGTGTGAGGTGCTGTGTGTGTGTGTGTGTGTGTGTGTGTGTGTGTGAGGTGCGGTGTGTGTGTGTGTGTGTGTGTGAGGTGCTGTGTGTGTGTGTGTGTGTGTGAGGTGCGGTGTTTGTGTGTGTGAGGTGCTGTGTGTGTGTGTGTGTGTGAGGTGCTGTGTGTGCTAGGAGATTGGCGCTGTGCAAGTGGGGCGCTGTGGGCACTCTCCACAGTATCAATCCCTACCCACCTCAAAACTGCTGCCATCATCCCAGCCTAAAAAACCCGACATTGGATCCCTCAAACCCCAGCCACTACCACCCTATTTCAAACCTGCTCTTCCTTGCCAAAGCAGTTGAATGCATTGTTGCCAAAAAACTCCACACCTATCCCCCCCTTCTCTCCTCCCACTCACTTTTTGAACCCCTCCAGTCCAGTTTCCGCCCTGTCCATAGTACAGAGACTGTGCTTGTGAAAGTCACGAACAATGTCCTCTCTATCTGTGACCAGGGCTCCCTGTGCCTTCTTAAGCTCCTGGACCTGTCCGCTGCATTCGACACAATCGACCACACCATCCTCCTCCACCGCCTGTCCTCTGTCATCCACCTCAATGGGACCGCACTCACCTGGTTGGTGTCCAACCTCACAAACTGCCAGCAGTGCATCTCCACAAACGGCTTTCCTCCCGCTCTCACCCAGTTATCTGTGGGGTAATCCAGCGATCCATCCTTGGCCCCCTCCTCTTCCTCATCTACACGCTCCCTCTTGGGGATGTCATCCGCAGACATGAGGTACACTTTCACATGAACGCGAATGACACCAACTCTATTTCTCCATTTCACTTTGTGACCCCCAGTCCCCTGATGTTCTGTCAGCTGCCTGTCAGACATCAGGAGCTGGGTGAGAGTGAAATTTGTGCAGCTGAATGTTGACAAGACGGAAGCCATACTCTTTGGCTCTCGTCAACATCTCCATTCTCATGGCTCTCACCTCTTCCACCTTCCCGACCTGACCCTAAGAGTCTCCGAACCCGTGCCAGTCAGGTTCGACCCCCAACTGTTCTTCCTCTCCCGCATCCGGTCCCTCACCAGCACCATTTTGTTCCACCTTCGACCTATCGCCCATCTCCGGCAATACCTCACCCCAAAGACCGCTGAAACCCTGGTCCATGCCTTTGTCACCTCTTGGCTGGACTACTCAAATGGCCTCCTCACCGGTCTCCCCTCCACCACAATACATAAAATCCAACTAATACAGAACTCTGCCGTCCACATTCTCACCCGCACCAAACTTCACTCCCCCATTACCCCAGTCCTTGCCAGACTTCACTGGCTCCTTCTCCTGGAGGATCAATTTCAAGATCCTCACACTTGTCTTCAAATCTCTCTATTCCTCTGCACCCCCCTACCTTTCTGACCTCTCTCCTCAAACAGCACCCATTGCCTTTGATCCTCTGGGTCTCTTCCTTTTGTATGGGTCTGGCCTCCTCCATGTCCCCTGAATCCTCCACTCCACCATCGGAGGCTATGCCTTCGGCCAATAAGCCTCGAAGCTCCGGAACTCCCTCCCTCACTACCTTCACCTTGCCCCCTCTCTTCCTAGTTTTAAGTGTTGGCTAAATACCTTTCTTTCCAAGTGCGCCTTCGGTTAGCTTTTTCCCCTCCCCCTGGCTTGGCCCCGGGATGTGTTGCGGTGAAGCACACTGAGATGCTGCCCGGCATGGAGGGTGCTATATAAATCTAAGTTGTTATTGTGTGAGTGGGGCACTACGTATGCTAGCTGCTATGTAAATGGGGGGCTGTGTGAGTGGGGGGGCTGTGTGAGTGGGGGGCTGTGTGAGTGGGGGAGCTGTGTAAGTGGGGGGGCTGTGTGAGGGGGGGCTGTGTGAGGGGGGGCTGTGTGAGGGGGGGCTGTGTGATGGGGGGCTGTGTGAGGGGGGGCTGTGTGAGGGGGGGCTGTGTGAATGGGGGGGGCTGTGTGAATGGGGGGGGCTGTGTGAATGGGGGGGGCTGTGTGAATGGGGGGGGGCTGTGTGAATGGGGGGGGGCTGTGTGAATGGGGGGGGCTGTGTGAATGGGGGGGGCTGTGTGAATGGGGGGGGCTGTGTGAATGGGGGGGGCTGTGTGAATGGGGGGGGGCTGTGTGAATGGGGGGGGCTGTGTGAATGGGGGGGGCTGTGTGAATGGGGGGGCTGTGTGAATGGGGGGGCTGTGTGAATGGGGGGGCGGTGTTAGTGGGGGGCTGTGTGAGTGGGGGGGCTGTGTGAGTGGGGGGGCTGTGTGAATGGGGGGGCTGTGTGAATGGGGGGCTGTGTGAATGGGGGGCTGTGTGAATGGGGGGCTGTGTGAATGGGGGGCTGTGTGAATGGGGGGCTGTGTGAGTGGGGGGGCTGTGTGAGTGGGGGGGCTGTGTGCGTGGGGGCCTGTGTGTGCTAGGCACTGTGTGAGTGGAGGAGTTGTGTGTAGTACACTGTGTGTACTGTGCACTGTGGGGGGTGGATATTCATTCAAGAAATTAATAGCAATTAAGAAAGAGCCAATGGGATAGAAGCAGGATGATGGAAAGGGATGATGGAAAGAGACCCAGGGGATGGTGGGGGGCTGATTGTGAGCTGAGAATAAACAACACTTGAGTTGTGAGAATTCTTACAGTTATACATTGGAATTATTACAAGGCATCAGAAGTAAAACTGAATTTAAGATTGGAACAGATGACGAGACTGAATCACAGATGCAAAAGAAAAATATGAGTCCGGCATAAACAGGAAAGAAGGCTACACCAAGATACGTGCAGTGAATATTGAAACTAATTGGCCTATTAAAACAAAATTGGCAAAGATTTGAACTAGCCTTTGAAACAATTTTGATAGCCTCAAATTCAATGCAACTGCCACAAAGCCAGCAGTCCCTCACCCCAAATACCTCACCTTAAATACTTCACCCCAAATACCTCACACCAAAAGCTGCCGAAACCCCGGTCCATGCCTTTGTCACCTCTTGGCTGGATTAATTTGGCACCCTCCTCACTGGTGTCCCCTCCTCCTCCATCCGCAAGCTTCAGCTAATCCAAACCTCCAGTGCTCGCATTCCCACCTGCACCAAACTTTATACACCCATGTCCTTAGCAAACTGCACTGGCTCCCTGTCACAGAGCAGATCAACTTCAAGATCCCCACTTTCATGTTTAAATCTCTCCATGTCTCACACCCCCAACCTCTCTAACCTACTCTCTCCACACAGCAGTGCATCCAATCTACTGGGTTCAGTTTCCTCCTTGTCCCACCAAATCCTTTGCTGCGCCATCAGCCCCACCTCCGCTCCACTATGCTTCCAGCCACTGTGCCCCAAAACTTTGGAACTCCCTCATTCAATCCTTTAGCTTCACCCTTTCCTTTTCCATCACCAGATTGTGCCTGAAGACCTTTCTCTTTGACCACGCTTATTGTCACCTTCCCCCATCCCCTCGGACTCCGCCACTGTGAACTGCTCTGAGATGCCATCCAGCGTGGAGGACACTATATAAATTCCCAATTGTTGATGGCTATTTTCGTGAAGGTGGCAGGAAAAGAGGCAAGAGATACTTTTCAACTCTGGAGAGAGACATAAACATTCCATTAAATTAAATAATGGGTATGATATGGAAGAGAAGTTGCAGACAAAGCAATATCACAATTAATATATATATATACAACAAAATTACATTTATAGAGCTCCTTTCAAGTCGGGGAGACATCTCAAGGCTTTCAACAGTCAGATCCGTGCATAGGAGAGGGGCAGGATAGAGGGGAAGACTGGGAGAGTAGGAGGGGAGGGAGAGAGTTGGGAGGGCGGTAGAAGGTACAGTTGAAGTGGAGGGTCTTGAGACCAGCCTTGAAGGAGGTGAGGGAGGGAGCAAGGCGAATGGACTGTGGCATGGTTTCCAGAGTGTGGGGGCAGAGAGGCTGAAAACCTGTCCGCCGATCGGGCAGGGAATATGGAGCAGGCTGGAGCCCGCTGAATGGAGGGGATGGGAAGATTCATTGAGGGTCAGCATGTCGGAGAGGTAGGGGGGGCAAGGCCATGAATGGCCTTGAAGGTGAGGACTAGGATCTTGAATTCGATCCTCTGAGAGATGGGGAGTCAATGGAGCCGGGCAAGGGTGGGAATGATCCGGTCATGTAGCTTGGTGCGCTGAAACTTGGAGGTGCTGACGCGAGTCAATCAAGAGGTCCTCAGTCTTGTGGACATTTGGCTGGAGAAAGTTGTTTTTCATCCAGGACTCAATGTCCGGCAGACACACAGTCAGAATGCCAGTAGTCCTGGAGTTAAGGGTGGAAGCGTAGGTTGAGTTGGGTGTCATCCACGTACATGTGGAAATTTACCCCATGTCTGCAGATGATGTCACGAAGGGGGAGCACGTAGAGTGTGAAGAGGAGGGGATGAAGGACAGAGCCCTGAGGAACAACGCACAAGATGGTGCGGGGGCTGGAAGAAAAGCCATTGGCAGACACAAAGCATAGGCAGTGTGAAAGGTAGGACAGTCGAGGACTGAACCTTGAAGGTTGAGGTGGGGGGAGAGGCGTTGGAGAAGGATTGTGTGGTTCACGGTGTTCAATGTAGTGGATAGGTCAAGGAGGACGAGGAGGCAGAGGGAGCCCTGGTCACAGATGGTCAAGATATCATTAGTGATCTTGACCAGAGCAGTTTCCATGCTTAAGGCAGCGCGGAAACCTGATTGGAGAGGTTTGTGGAGGGACTGTGATGAGAGAAAGGTGTGAAGCTGGGAGGCACTTACTCTTTCAAGCACCTACCTTTGACAGGAAGGGGAGGTTGGCGATGGGCCAGTAGCTTGAGAGCTGTGACACATCAATGGAAGGTTTGTTGAGGATGGGCGTGATGGTGGCTGTTTTGAAGTGGGTGGGAATGATGCCGGATGAAAGGGACAGGTTGAGTAGGTCAGCAAGTAGAGGGGCAAGGAGGTGTAGCTGGAAGGTAAGGAGAGGGGTGGGCATGGGCCCAGGGAGCCGGTGGTGGGCTTTATGGAGGTTATGGTGATGATGATGATGGAGGATGAGGAGACAGGTTCGAAGGTGTGGAATGAGGGGTGGGTAGGAGTCGGAATGTGGGGGGGAGGTGCGGAGAGGGTGGAAGTTGGAAGGGTGGTGACAGCTGAGCAGATTCCCTCAAATCCAGTGTTGGAAACTGATGGGTATGGTTAAAACATATGGGCATCATAAACTGGATGGTACCAGTTTCGGACGTCTCGGGGTCGGAAATCCCAACAAATTGGCGACCACAAAGGGACCCAACAAATAAGTGGTTGTATTTCGAGTATAAAAATCAATAGTTTTATATGAGAATCAATAGTTTGTCCTAATGAAACCCCAATTAAATAAATTAAATAAAACCCCAATTAAATAAATTAAATAAAACCCCAATTAAATAAATTAAATAAAACCCCAATTAAATAAATTAATTAAATAAATTAAACAAAAGAGTGTTAAGTTTAGAGACCTAACAGGATCGGTAGGATAAGTTAAGAGAAGGATATCAACAATGGCTCCAAAAATAAGAGACTAAAATTTGTGAAAAAGTTGGGCAAAGTTCTGCAGAAAATCTGGAGAGAATTCAATTAGAGGAGAAAACCCTCAGTGAAACATGGATACAGGATAGAATCGTGAAAAGACAATTTTGGGTTGGAGGGCAGAAATGCAAAAACTTTTCAAAATATATAGTCTGGGCAAGAGCCAAGATAACCGACAGGTTACAAAAAGCTCTTTACAAGGGAGCTTCAGCAGAATCTGAATGCAGATAGGAAAACAGAATTATGCCAGGCAGGGGAAGAATGGGATAGGCAAAAAGAGGAGTATGAAAGAAAGATAAGAGATCAGGGATTTATTGTCGACAGCCATACCAGGATGGTAAAACTCGGTAGCCAAAAAAACCAAACATCAGTATAAAAAGATTGAATTGGAATAACTAAAAGGTGACTTGGCCAGGATAACACTGGAATTAGAAGACGACGAGGAGCGTTGAGGGAATGTAACTATCAAACCTATCAAACAAGGAAACAAATCATGAAAGATGTCGCACAGAGATCAATGCATTGGGATGTAAATTACGTAATCAACGTGCAGAGGTCTGTGCAATCACGCAAGGTAATGTAACATTAGAGGAGGAAGACGATAGTGAGTGGGGACTCCCAGAGGAAGAAGCAAATCTTGCCTTACAAATCTGATAGAATTTTTTGATGAGGTAACGGAATGGGTGGATAATGGTAGCGCAGTTGATGTAGTTTACATGGACTTTCAAAAGGCATTTGACAAAGTGCCACATGAGAGACTTATTATGAAATTAAAGGCCCATGGCGTAAAAGGGACAGTGGCAGCGTGGATCCACAACTGGCTGCGAGACAGAAAGCAGAGAGTTGTAGTGAGCGGCTGTTTTTCAGACTGGAGGGAAGTGAGCAGTGGTGTGCCACAGGGATCAGTTTTGGGACCATTGCTGTTTGTAATCTACATCAATGATCTGGACTTGGGTGTACGGAGTACAGTTTCCAAGTTTGCAGATGACACTAAGTTAGGGAGAATAGTAAATAGTGAGGAGGATAGTAGCCATCTGCAAGAGGAAATAGACAAATTGGTAAAGTGGGCAGACACATGGCAGATGAAGTTTAATGCAGAGAAGTGTGAGGTGATGCATTTTGGGAGAAGAAATGAAGGGAGGCAATATAGGCTAGATAGTACAATTTTAAATGGTGTGAAGGAACAGAGAGACCTGGGGATTTGTGTTAGTGACTCGTTGAAGGTGGCAGGACAGGTAGACAAGGCTGTTAAGAAGGCATATGGGATACTAGGCTTTATAAATAGGGGTATAGAGTACAAAAGTCAGGAAGTGCTGACTAACCTCTATAAGACTTTGGTGAGGCCTCAGCTGGAATACTGTGTTCAATTCTGGTCACCACATGACAGAAAGGATGTGAAGACATTGGAAAGGGTACAAAGAAGATTTACTAGGATGGTGCCAGGATTGAGGGACTTCAGCTATGAGGAGAGGCTAGATAGGCTAGGGTTATTCTCTCTGGAGCAGAGAAGATTGAGGGGAGACCTAATAGAGATTTATAAAACCATGAGGGATTTCGACAGGGCAAATAGAGAAAAACTATTTCCACTCGTGGGCGAATCTGTGACTCGTGGTCACAGATTTAAAATAGTTTCAAGGCGAAGTAGAGGGGAGCTGAGGAGAATTTTTTTCACTCAACGAGTTGTTCGAATCTGGAATGCATTGCCTGAAAAGGTGGTGGAGGCTGATTCGATAACAACTTTTAAAAGGGAATTAGATCTTTATTTGGGGAGAACAGGTCTATTAGGCTAAGGGGAGCGGGCAGGGCAGTGGGATTGAATCGCTCTTTTCAAAGAGCCGGCACAGTCTAGATGGGCCGAATGGCCTCCTTTTGTGCCGTAAAATTCTATGAATCTAAGCAGAGGTAGCTATAATGGAACGTTCAACAAAACACGAAACGAGGGTGGTAGACATGGTGCGGTAAAAAGGGAAAGGGGAATCAAATCGAGGAATGTGAAATCTGAGGAAGGTTTAAGATATGCCACTGAGTTAGGACCAGTCACTAGTACAAACTGACCAAGAGGATTAGCAAGATGGCTTACATTGCTAGGAACCTGTAATGATGAATTAGAAGAGGATGACATTAAAATGATACTCGTGTATGCTATGACACCAGAACTTAAAATGAAAATACCAATGGAGGCGTTTGAGACAGAAGTGGACACTGTCGCTTTTCTGAGAATAGTTCAGGGGGTACTGGGGATAGGATCATGGGATGCTGCTAGAGAATATGCAAATATGACGCAGAAAGCATCTGAACACCCCGTTACCTTCCATGAAAGACTGATGGAGGTGTTTAAAAAGACGCAGACAGAGGGTCACACATGTCGAAAGGTGGTCCAATTATTGGAGTATAAACAGGGGTTGCTACCATCAGTGCCAGATGCGTTTGGAGTGTCAGTAGATAAAAATAATGCTTGGGACCTCATATTGAGAAAAGCTACGTTGGCTTTTGAAAAACAGAATAAAGCTAAGATTCAGGAGATCTGTGAGGTATCCAGTAATAAACAAATGGAAATTTGTGAGGTAGAGGGACCAACCAAGTGTGATAATAATAAATCGGAGGATGGAGAGAGTGGGTGCAAATCTGGAGGTGAAACAAACCAAACAAAATGGACACCAGAGAATAAAAATAAACCACCTAAGAAATATACCCCTGCGTACTTCTTTTGTGGAAGGAATGGTCACTGCATAAAAGACTGTTGGGAGAGAGAAAAGATGGAAAAAAGGTTGGCAGGGATACACATGCTCACTCTAATACAGGGACCGTTACAGGACCATAAGGGAACATGATGTGTTTGAAAGGGTGATGGACAGGGTCACGTCTGTCCTGAGTAGCTTCCAGAACACTCGTGCAACACCAGCATATCTAGTGGCTAATGTGAATAATGCAGTCACAAAGAAAGGTCAGATACATGTGGTTGAGCCACCAAATAGGCAGGAGGTCATGTGGCATAATGAGAAAACGAGCATCTGCATCAAACTGTGATTTTACAGCCACCAGAAGGAGGTGGGGTAATTGCTACAATTGCAATATCAAGGGCATCACAAGTGGCAATGTAGATCATGGAGATGAGAGGGTCTACCCTCGAGACAAGCTCCAAATAACAACAACAACTTGGGAACCAACAAAGAAATTCACTGGTTAAGACAGCGAATAGAGAAATTGGAAACTCTGTTGAATGTTCAAAAGATCCCGTCACCCACAAAATGGGAAACCGGACAGGGAGAAGCGGCAGAAAAATTGAAAAGGCATACAGTAGCAGCCTTGGTAGAGGATCAGTTGCAAGGTTTAAAAGATGAACCAGGACAGGTTATTTCGACAGGTAAAAGAAGGAGTGAAGGTAAAGACAAAAGATTAGGACAATTGGTTATTTCTGAATTTGAATAGTTACAGAAGGAGTTAAAAGCAATGAGCCAACTGATTGGGCAACAGAGTGATGCTAATGTCCCGCATTAGCATCTCTCAAGGAACTGATTTATTGGCTAACCTGAAGGCACTCAAACAGTTGAAGCTGCTTGATATGTGTGAGGAGCCAGAAAAAGTAAAAATGTTGTTCTCTCAACTGTCTCGATTAACAGAAGTTGAAATGGACAGTGCGATGGATTTCACCTTGTGATTTAGTTTTTACAGATACTGACAGGAGTGGCCTTACATGCTGTGACGTCTTCTGGGTCACTTATAATTTTCGCTCCAACCCTCCCACCCACAAAGCCGGTCTTCGCATTCAATTTCAGCTCGGCCCCCTAGGGGGGAGACGAGTGGACAAGTACAACCCAGTCAATCATCTACTTCACAACAGCGGCCAATACCTGCACAGAAGACAGGGTCTACATTGGCAACTGTGTGTGTTTTATATGTGTCGGGCATCGGGTGTGGTAAAGCGCAGGCGTTAGAACCGTCAGGATGATATGAATCACCAAACATTAGATTAGTTAAGAAGCAATTACCGCGTATAAGGCGCACTTTTTTTACGTGGGAAAAGACGTATCTATACGCAGATGCAAGGAAAAGACAACCAGCCCACAGAGGTACGTCATCAAACTGCGTCACCAGTACGACTACCCGCTCTCCAGGATCGGCAATGCAGACCAGGCGCTACTCACCTTTGATGTCCGGTAATTCTTACTTCACGGTAATGCTGGGCTGCACCGCCGATGGATGTTTTTTTCCACCGGCAATATCATAAAAAATGCTTCAATTTGTTTTCGCAAAGAAAAGGTCAAAAGTGGAGGGTGCGCCTTATACACGAGTGCCCTTATACGCGGGTATTTACGGTAATCGAGTAAATGAATGGAAAGGGTTTTAGATGAAAGTCATATAATATGCAAGGACAGTATTGTATGTGCACGTGAAACAAATTATATCTATGATGCAAAATGAATTTGTCTTGATGAAACCAACGTTGTTATATTAATGAATCTTTCCAAAAAAACGCAAAAGAAATGGCGATTACCAATTGTTGATTGAAGGTACATTGGTTGAATTGCTGTTTAAAGTTCATGTTGATCATGATATCATTGATGCTGTAATGTGCTGTAATTACAGATGCTACAATGAGTTGCAAGGATTCATGTGGTGGCTGAGGTAACAGGGAATCGTGAAGATTCCAATGATGATGTGCTGTCAGTGTGACCCACTCGAGGTGCGACTGGACATTTCACGATCCATAATTCTGGTTTGTTTTATGTTGACAAAAAAGGAAATTGCAAAGACTCATGGAATTGTTTGCTGAAACAAAGCTGACTGTATGGACTTCCGAGGATATTGTACCAGTGAATGGAAAGAACAAGCTGTTGACTTTCCCACTGCAGACCCTTTTGGCCTGCGGGACCAAAAGGGTCTGAGTTTCAGAACAAGAAGACAACTCTAACCAATCTTAAGAAGCGATTCTACAATCAACATGAATGGTACAACATTAACAAGTCAATTCCTAATCACAGCCACTATATCAATCTGATTAATTAATTGTACTGAACTGTACAACTCATATTGTATGTTTTTGTGATTTTACAATGTCTTGTGGTTTTATACATTGCTAACATAATACAGTACAAGAATAGTTTAGTTGTGAGAGATCGAAAATTGTATTTTCTCACTCTCATGATGGGGACTGTTGGAAATGACTGATGGGTATGGTTAAAACGTATGGGCACCATAAACTGGACGGTACCAGTTTATGACCCTTGATTTGGGGAGTATGAGTAAGGGCCACTGGACACGAGGAAAAGCTTTGAAGCTAGGATTGGGAGAATGGAATGCGTATCTAACATCTTCAAGTGTAAATGAACAACTCTTGTAGGGACAGTAGAGTAATGTAAACAAGACTCCCTCTTGTCCCAGGTTGGACAGGACAAAGAAAGGGATGAATGATGGGACAACAAATCTTGGTACCAGCCAGGAAGAATGTCAGCTAAGGGGGTTTAGCATAAACAGAGTGTTCTTCTCTTGATTGGCACTAAGATAAGGAAGGTACTGTGTTTACATTTCTCTGCAACTCCCATTAATATCATTAGACAAGACAAAGAAAATGTTAGAACATCAGAGATGAGGATAAGGTTTGGACTGGTCAAAGGTCAGGAGGATTTCTGTGTATAAAGATAGGAGAGAAAGAGTGGCTCATTACAACAGTTGGGGAGTGTCTCAGGGTAAACCGAGATCTCCTGCCTGCCACTGTTGTCCAGAACTACTGGAACAGGTCATGGTTCCAGTTGTTTTGTTTTACAGGCAGAGTTAGATCTGTTAGATCTGTTAGACCTGTAGACCTGCAGGACTGGTCCAGATAAGGCGTGAGTATAGCAGCAAACAGAAAGAACACTATCTTGAGACCAACCGACGTTCGATTCAGCTGAATCCTGTTTTAACTGGTAGTGTATTCTCATAGTCTGTGTATTCTCTATTTGCATTTTCTACATATAAAGTAAATTTCATAGTATAATTTGTCTAATAAACCTACTTATACCTATAAGGATGTTGGGTCATGTCCTCGCAGTGGGAGCTGGAGGAGAGGTTCTGTGAGGCAAGGCGAGGAGGGCGGAGGAGCTAGTTGGTTGTGGAGAACAAGAATTTGGGGTTGTCCTTCACCTCCAGGATTATCCTGGAATTGAAGTTTGATTTGGCGGCGGTGAGAGCAGAGCAGCAGGTTTTTGATTTGGTCCAACCAGATGTGCCAGTGGACCGTTAGAGGAATCTGGGCATCTTGTTCGACCCAAACTATCTTTCCTCCCCCAAATCTATACCATCCATACAACCTTTCACCACCTCTGCAACATTGCCAGACTCCACCACTACCTCACCCACCATACTGCCAAAACACTCATCCATGCATTCATCACATCTAGGCTGGATTACGGGGATTCTCTCCTCGTCTGCCTTCCCAGCTTCTCCCTTCACAAGTTGCAGATTATTCAGAACTCTACAGCTCATGTACTCTCCCACACTAGGCTCCACAACCACATCACTCTCACCTTCGCCCGTCTCCACAGGCTCCCCATCCCCCAGAGGATCGAATTCAAGATCCTCATCCTCACTTTCAAAGCCATTCATAACATAAGAACATAACATAAGAAATAGGAGCAGGAGAAGGCCATTCGGCCCATCAAGCCTGCCCCACCATTCAATCATGGCTGATATTCTACTCTAACTCCGGCTACCTGCCTTATCTCCATACCCCTTCATCCCTTTATAAATGAGAAATCTATCTAACTCAGTCTTGAATATGTTCAAGGACTGAGCATCAACAGCCCTTTGGGATAAAGAATTCCATACATTCACCACCCTCTGAGTGAAGAAGTTTTTTCTCAACTCAGTGTGAAAGGGCTGACCCCTAACTTTAAGACTGTGATCCCCTGGTTTTAGATCCTCCAACCAGGGGAAAGAATCTCCCACTATCCACTTTGTCGTGCCCCTTAAAAATCTTATAGATTTCTGTAAGATCACCTCTAATTCTTCTACATTCCAGAGAATATAGGCTTAATCATCATAACTCATCCCCCTCATTCCATTCGCGGCCTTGCCACGCCTAGCTCTCTGATCTGCTGCCTCCGCATCTGCCTGCCCATCCCCTCCATTCAGCGGGCTCTGGCCTGCTCCATGTACCCCTCCCGAACCGCCCTACCATTGGTGGCCGGGCTTTCAGCCTCTCTGGCCCCACACTCTGGAACTCCATCCTGCAATCCCTTTGCTCGCTTCCTCCCTTTCCTCCTTCAAGGCTGGTCTCAAGATCTTCCTCTTCAATCATGCATTCTGCACCTTCCTAACTCTCCCCCATTTCCTACCTTTCTTCTCCCTAACCTGACCACTCCACCCCTGCTTGGGTCCCGACCTAACTAGTCAGCACCTTGTAATGTCCTTCTGACATGAAAGGCGCTCTATAAATGTAATGTTGTTGTTGTTAGACCAGATTTGAGCCATGTGCCTTCAGCGGCCCACCTTTGGCCCTTGAGTGAACGGAGGTGGCTGGTGAACACTTGTGAGGTTTGAGAGCAGGAGGCGGTTTGGGAGGTGAGGGGTCATGGAGTGTTGTGGAGAGGGTGTTGTAGAGGAGTGTGAGTGCGGAGGATGGGTACCGGTGCGGGAGGTGGGCCAGAGAGGGAGGTGTTCAGAGGACTCCAAGGCAGCAGAGAGGGATTGTGGGGAGATCTTCTTCCAAGAGTGGTAGAAGACGGTGGTAGGATTGGAGGCAGTGGGGAGGGGGATAAAGGAGTTGAAAGAGATGAAATGGAGGTCAGAGATGGCCTTGTCAGTGATGGTGACATCTAACACACTGATGTCCCAGGCAATCACTAGGTCAAGCAGGTGGCTGTGAATGTGGATGGCAGAGTAGATGTGCAGGGAGAAGTTGAGAGAAGAGAGGAGGGAGGAGAAGTCCAAGAAGGTGGAGCAAGAAGGGGTGAAATGGAAGTTGAAATTGCTGAGGATGATGAGGTGATCGGAGCAGAGGCAGAGGGGCTAGGAGGGTGGAGATGTCAGAGATGAAGGTAGAGGAGGATTTGTGGGGGTCGGCAATGAAGGAGAATTTTGAGGGAGAGATGGGATGGGTGGCAGATAGTGAGGTGTTCAAACGAGGGGAAATAACCAGAGAATCAGGGGGATAATAACAATAATAATAATAATAATAATCCTTGCATTTGATCTAGCGCTTTTCACATCTTATCAACGTCTCAAAGCGCTTCACAGAATATACTGTGAAGTGAATTGACTGTATATTTGTGGGCGAAATGATATAAATTTGTGCAAAACATGTAACTATGGGGTATTAAGAGAAGCAATTATTGGGTAGTGGATCATAACAGGCATAATCAATAATAAAATACTTAACAAGCTTTTGAAACATGAGAATTTAACGGTATAAAAGCCCTAGAAATAATAAGAAATGTCAAAAATAAATATGACAGATATTGAGAAAGACACATAAAGAGATATGGAGATAAATAAATTGCATCACAGACAAAGCTGGGATGGCTCTGAGGAATTAAAGATTATGGTTCTGAAGAAATGGACAAAGAGGAGATATGGAAGGCAGATAAAAATCCAAGGTCATTTGGACAAAGGACAATAAAGGCACAATGTACAGAAGAACATCACAGGATGTCCAGAACAGAACACTGGAGGAAGAATAACAACAACACAAGGAAGAGCAGGAGGAAGCAGGACAATCAAAAACTACCAGGTCTGGAAGAACGTGAAGAAAACCTAACAGATTGAAATTAACAGAGAGAAAAAAGACGGAAGAACGGAAGATGTTGGGTATCCTTTAAGAAACTAATTGCAATTAAGAACAAGAGCCAGTGAGATGGAAGCAGGTGCATAAAAGGATGAGATGATGGGAGCCAACTGGAGGCTGACTGTGAGCTGAGAATAGAAGTTAACTTCTACACTTGAGAATTCTTACACTTGTCGACTGAAATATTTTGTTGTGTGAGAGGCACTGCAAGAGAGGTGTTGTGTGAAAGTTTCTATGCATGAGAACTGTTGTGTGCGAAGAGCTGTATGTGTGGTGCTGTGCTGACATGTTTGTCCTGTACTGACAAAGGGTCGTGGACCCGAAACATTGACTCACTTTTCCTTTGTCCATAGTTGCTGCCTGACCTGCTGAGTGTTCCCAGTGACTTCTGTTTTTGCTGTGTGTGAGGTGCTGTGTTTGGAGCTGTGAGACATGCTCTCTCTGAGGTTCTGTGCATGATGGGGGGTGCTGTATGAGAGCTGCTGTTGCGAGAGGCGCTGTGAGGTTACTGGGCTGTGTGTAACATGTGTGCGGTTACTGGGCTGTGTGTAAGGTTTGACGCAGTAACTTACAGCTGCCGAATTTGAGTGGACAGGCGTGAGCGTCCATTGGGAAATCCTCCAGATGCATAGGACACTCAGCGTTGATGGTGAGTCTGAGATAAACAGGAGCAGTGTGGCAAAGATTAAAACTCTCTCTCTCTATGACCCCATTCTCTCTCTCTCTCTGACACTGACTCCATTCTCTCCCCCCACCCTATCTCTCTCTCTCTCTGTCTTTCACTGTTCCACATTTCTGTCACTCATTCATCCCTTTCTCTCCCTGCCCTCCTTTCCTCCTCTCACTTCCAAAGCAACCAGAACCAACAAACATTTTGAGAAAACAATGAAAAATTTCTACAACAATCAAAGATATATCTGTCCTGATAATATTGATGGATAATCAAAATGCTCATTAACTTGGTGACTTGGTACCATTGACTTCAGAGGACCTCGAGATTAGGGATGTGATCATTCTGTTTTCAGAGTTCTGCATTCGACAACAATAGTTTATAAAAAAAAGTTTCAGGCAGTGGTTGAAAGCAGAACTGTGAAGCTCACCCTGACAATTTGTATCAACTTATCATTATTGTAATAAAACTCTGATTCAAATATTCTACATTTCAAATACTGTACATCTGTTATTCAACATTGAATGCGTAAACCCTTCAGGGTCAAGGTTCGCAGCCCCGCTATACAATCTTCCAACCCTGGCTCCAGCCCCGGTCTCCTGCCCCCAAATCCCCGCCACCAGCCCTTGGCCCCAGCCCCTGCCCCCCTGCCACTGCCCCAGCATCCAGCCCCTGCCCACATGCTGTGCCCCCACGAGGCAAGGTTCCCCCTCACCCTGTTGCCTATCTCTTCTGCAATCTCCTGCAAAATGTTTGCTCTCTCTTACAAAACTCTCCCTTTCCACAACCTCATCCTGAATGAAAATATTGACATCAATTCATAGAATTATAGAATTTTACGGCACAAAAGGAGGCCATTCGGCCCATCTAGTCTGTGCCGGCTCTTTGAAAAGAGCAACTCAATCCCACTGCCCAGCTCTCTCCCCATAACCCAACAGACCTGTTCACCCTAAATAAAGATTGAATTCTCTTTTAAAAGCTATTATTGAATCGGCCTCCACCACCTTTTCAGGCAATGCATTCCAGATTCAATAATCCGCTGAGTGAAAACAATTCTCCTCAGCTCCCCTCTGCTTCGTTTTGAAACTATTTTAAATCTGTGACCACGAGTCACTGATTCGCCCACCAGTGGGAACAGTTTTTCCTTATTCACTCTGTCGAATCCCCTCATGATTTTATAAACCTCTATTAGGTCTCCTCTCAACCTTCTTTGTTCCGAAGAGAATAAACTTAGTTTATCTAGCCTTTCCCCATAACTGAACTTCCTCAATCCTGGTACCATTCTAGTCAACCTTCTTTACACCCTTTTCAATGCCTTAACATCCTTTTTATAGTGTGGTGTCCAGAATTGGACACAGTACTCCAGCTGAGGCCTAACCAAAGTTTTATAGAAGTTAGTCAGCACTTCCTGACTTTTGTACTCTATACCCGTATTTATAAAGCCCATATTCCTTCTTAACGGCTTCGGCTTCTTGTCCTGCCAACTTCAAAGAGTCGCTAACACAAATCCCTAGGTCTCTCTGTTCCCTCACACCCCTTAAAATTGTACTATCTAGCCTATATTGCCTTACCTCATTTCTTCTCCCAAAATGTATCACCTCACACTTCTCTGCGTTAAACTTCATCTGCCTTGTGTCTGCCCACTTTACCATTTTATCTATATCTTCTTGCAGATGGCTACTATCCTCCTCACTACTTACTATTCTCCCTAATTTAGTATAATTTGCAAACTTGGAAACTGTGCTCCCCACACCCAAGTCCAGATCATTATATATATTAAAAAGAGCAGTGGTCCCAAAACTGATCCCTGGGGATGCCACTGCTCACTTCCCTCCAGTCTGAAAAACAGCCGCTCACCACAACTCTCTGCTTTCTGTCTCGTAGCCAGTTGTGGATCCACGCTGCCACTGTCCCTTTAACGCTGTGGGCCTCTACTGTCCTAATAAGCCTCTCATGCGGCACTTTGTCAAATGCCTTTTGAAAGTCCATGTAAACTACATCAACTGCACTACTCTCGTCCACCCATTCCGTTACCTCATCGAAAAATTCTATCAGATTTGTAAGGCAAGATTTGCCTTTAATGTTTCCTGAATCCCATTCACACCCCTTTTGTTTACCTCCCAGCTCCACCTTCTTGCCCCCACCCCACTTACATGCTAATAGACATAGTCAACCTCTCTGTGTCCACTGGCTCTACCATCCCCTTCACTGGCACTCCCTGCCCAATGACATTCTCTCCATTTGTAACCAGAGCTCTCTTTCTCCTCAATCTCTCTGCTACCTTTTTAAGCACTGTGAGAAGTCCGCTGGCATGAAATGCACTATATAATTGCAAGTTGTTGTTGTTGCCTTTGACACAGTCAACCATTCTGTTCTTCTCTTTAGACTGTCCTCAGCTCCACCTTCACAGTTCTTCCCTGGTTTCACTCTTTCCTTTCACTCATCTCCATTTCATATCTCATCTCCTCCTGCGCCCACCATCATGTGTTTTGTTCCTCTGTGCTCTGTCCTTAGCCCTCACCTGTTGAATATCTACATGCTCCCACTAAGTGATATAATGCAGAGACATAGAGTTGGAAGCAATCAGCATATATGTGGATGATAACTCCATTACTCTGACTCCACCCTCAACACCAGGACACCTACTCTCCTTACTGATTGATCATCAAGAGCTAACCTTCGCTAGTTGAATGTCAACGACACCCTCCAGGTTGGTTCCTGTCAGCACCTCCTCACCATAATCACTGGCAGCATTAATCTATATAAGCTACAGTGGCCCAGCCAGTCATTTATGTGGCCTTGAGCATTTCCAATATTCCAAATTTTGCTCCCTCCCTCCATCCTGGGGAATGCCCTCCCAAGGCATTGGCAGCAGCTAGTGGATTGG
This sequence comes from Hydrolagus colliei, assembly GCA_035084275.1. Lineage (NCBI taxonomy): Eukaryota > Metazoa > Chordata > Chondrichthyes > Chimaeriformes > Chimaeridae > Hydrolagus > Hydrolagus colliei. The sequence goes on along the minus strand of CM068754.1, from coordinate 270,595 downwards.
AGTTTGCAGCAAGCAGGGCCTTTACTGCAGTCTGTTAGGATAGCAATTGCTGCAGCTGTATGGTGAGACCATTCCTGGAATACTGTGTGCAGTTTTGGTCTCCTTATTTTTGAAAGGATGTACTTGCCTTGGAGGTCATGAAGCGTAGGTTTACTAGGTTAGTACCTGGAATGAGGGGGATGAGTTATGACAATAGGTTGATTAATTTGAGCCTATATTCTCTAGAATATAGAAGAATTAGAGGGGATTTTGTAGAAACCTATAAGATTATTAAGGGGCACGACAAAGTAGATAGTGGGAGATTGTTTCCCCTGGTTGGAGAAACTAAAACCAGGGGTCACAGTCTTAAAGTTAGGAGTCAGCCCTTTCACACTGAGTTGAGAAAAAAACTTCTTCACTTAGAGGGTGGTGGATGTATGGAATTCTTTACCCCAAAGGGCTGTTGATGCTCAGTCCTTCAACATATTCAAGACTGAGTTAGATAGATTTCTCATTTATAAAGGAATTAAGAGGTATGGGGATAGCGCAGGTAGCTGGAGCTAGAATAGAATATCAGCCATGATTGAATGGCGGGGCAGGCTCGATGGGCTGAATGGCCTACTCCTGCTTCTATTTCTTATGTTCTTATATACAGTATATTCGGTGAAGCACTTTTTGAGATATCTAGAAGACATGAAAAGCGATATATCAAATGCAAGGATTACTATTATTACAACAGCAGGGGAGTGGGATTGATCTGGATATCTACAACAACAGCAACTTGCATTTATTTAGCATGCTTCACACTAGACGGTGTTTCAGAGAACTTCACAAATGGGGGAGCCTGAGGCCAAGCTAGGGGGAGTGGGAGAGACCATAATCACGGGCGAAGAGAAATATCTTCAGGCGCGACCTGAAGATAGGAAAGGAGGGTGTGAGACGAAAGGGTTGAGGGAGGGAGTTCCAAAGATTTGGGGCCAAGTGGCTGAAAGCACGGTTGCTGATGGGGGGAAAGGGGAGATTTGATGACAAGGAGGAGGCCAGACCCAGTAGAGTAGAGGCAGCAGGTGCTGCTGTGAGGGGAGAGGATGTTAGAGACGTAGGGGTGTGCAGAGGAGTGGAAGGAATTAATAAGAAGAATGACGATCAATCTGCTCTGTGACAGGGAGCCAGTGCAGTTTGGCAAGCACTGGGCTAATTGGGGTATGAAGTTTAGAGCAGGTGAGAATGTGAGTGGCACAGTTTTGGATGAGCTGTATTTTGTGGATGGTGGAGGAAAGGAGACCAGCATTGGAATACTTTAGCCAAGAGGTGACAAAGGCCTGTATTTCCTCGGTTTAATCATCCGCTCCTTTCTGTACAGGGAAGTAATATTAGGAATATTAGCAACCTTCCAGTCCTCTGGCAACACCCATATCCAAGGAAGATTGAAAGATTATGGCCTGAGCTTCTGCTATTTCCACACTCACTTCCCTCAGTAACTTAGAATACATCCTTGGTTTATTCTTATCCTATCCAATTTCTCTATCCTATCCAATCTCCTCTAATACTGCTACACCCTCTTCTTTTATGAAGATGATGCAAAATACTCACTCAGTACAAATTCCATGCCCTCTGCCTCCACAATAAGATTTCCTCTTTGGTCCCTAAATCCATACCTTTGATCTTTTATTCTTCACATGCTTATACTACCCATTTATGTTCCTGCTAATCGTTTTTATAAAATTTCTTTGCTCCTCTTATTTCCCTTTTCAGTTCTCCTCTGTACTTTCTATATTCTAATTGAACATCTTCTATATTTTGGATCTGACATTTATCATAAGCCACCTTTGTCTGTTTTAGTTTAATTACAAGTTTCTTGATCATCCAAGGAGGTTTGGGTTTCCTACCTTTCCCCTTTGTGGGAATGTAATTATTTTGTTCCCGAACTATCTCATTCTTGAAGGCTTCCCATTACTTGTTAGTTGTTTTACCTGCCAATCTTTCTTTCCAGTCTACCTTGGCTAAGTCCTTTTTAGCTTACTGATATTAGCCCTCTTCCAGTTGAGTACCTTTTACACTGTTTTTTTGCCCATCTATGTTAGGATAACTGAAAGTGCTCTAGTAGTTTTGCATCTGAAATCTGCTTCAGATTTGCTCACCTAACTTCTTCCCACTATTTGGCAATCTACAGTCTACACCTAACAGAGCAACGGCTCCTCTTCTGCTCCTTAAATCTAACCAAATTCATTCTGGCTTTGGACCCTCTAGAACAGAAACGTAACAGAACATATGGGATATGGAGGGAGCAGATGGACTAGATGAAATCAATGTTGGAGGAGGCAGACATAATAAACTTGGCTCACAGGCCACTGATTGAATCACCGTGCAATGCTTACCTCATGGTGTACAATAATGTCCCATTGTCCACCAGGCGCAGCAGTTTGTTGGGAGTGGTCATGTTATGAGCCACTGATTTTTTTCCATTGTGAAAAAATGTGTCTGGGGTCCAGATCTTACTGGCCAGCAGGTTGTTCAATGGTAAAATCCCCATCGGCCCCTTAAACTGCAGTCGCTCATCCTTCCAGCTCTGACGGAAAAATACATCCACTGTGTACTCCTGGGAATAGATAGTGGGCAACCTTTCACTTCCAGGACATGTCACTTGTGAGGCGAGTACCCTAAACCAGCAGTTCTCAACCAGGGGTATATTGATTTATTTAGCTCTCTTATTTAGCATTTTATATCGTTCCAAATTGTATCTTTAATTGTTATTCCCCTCGTTTTGTATGTGATAGTTATTTTGTTATATAAGAGAAGCTTGGTCATAAAATGCAAGTGGAATGAGGGGGTATGGGGTGGTGTGTGTGTATATGTGGTTGGGTGGGGGTACACGATAATGTTGAAAATGAACAAGGGTTACATTACTGAAAAAGGTTGAGAATCACTGCTCTAAACAACATACTGTGGGATTCCACAATATCAGATAATATATAGAAGTCACTGCTAATATCAGACCATATACATAGGTGTTAGTGTTAATATCAGACCATATAGAGTTATCACTGTTAATATGAGGCTGTACAAGGGGGCCCCACTAATATCTGACTATATAGAGGGTGCAACATGGGAGTAACATGGATATAACATGGTATGTAACATAGTACTGTATGCAGCATGGTATAATGTGGTGTGTAACATGGTGTATAAAATAGGTGTAACATCACAATGCTGTCACTGTCCCTTGAATACTATGGGGTTCTATTTCATTTAAGTCTCTTATGTTGCACTGTATCAAAAGCTTTTTGAAAATCCATATAAACTACACCAACTGCACTACATTCATCCACGTGTTACATCAGGTTTAATTTACCTTGAAAAAATCCATGCTGGCTATTCTATATTAACCTATATTTTTCTAAGTGAAAATTTATTTTGTCCTGGATTATAGTCTGTGGAAGCTTCCCCACCACTGATGTTAGGCTGACTGGCCTGTAGCTCCTGAGGTTATCATTCTGCCCCTTTTGGGGTACCATTTGTAACCCTCCTATTCTTTGGCAGAACCTCATATCCAAAGAGGATTGGAAGGTTGTGGCCAGAGCCTCTGTTATTTCCACCCTTACTTCCCTCAGTAACCTAGGATGCATCCGTCCAGATTAGGTGCCTTATCTACATTGAGCACCAACAACCTTTTCAGTACCTCCTCTTGACTTATTCTTATCTTATCCAATTTCTCTACCCTCTCCTCCAATACTGTGGCACTGGATACATTCTCTTCTTTTGTGAAGACAGATGCAAAGTACTTATTTAGTATATCAACCATGCCCTTTACTATGACAAGAAGATTTCCTCTTTGGTCCCTAATTACCCCCACCCTATCTTTGCCTAACCTTTTATTCTTTATAAGATTATAAAATATCTTAGGGTTCCCTTTTATGACACCCACCAATATTTTCTCATGCAATCTTTTTGCCCCTCCTAATTTCATTTCAGTTCTCCTTTGTACTTTCTATATTCTATTTGATTACCTTCTGTAATTTGGACCTGACATTTATCATAAACCTCCTTTTCTGTTTTAGTTTAATCCCAATTTCCTTAGTCATCTAGGGAAATTTGTATGCCCCACTTTTCCCTTTGTAGCACTATATCAAATGCAAGGATGAATATTTTACTCATGTTACACCCATATTATGCAACATGTGGCATCATATTACATTGTAGCACAGTGGTTAAAGCACTCGCCTTACAAGTATGGGACGTCTGTTTGAATCCAGGCAGATCTTTGTTCAAACTAGATAGTTTGGGAACATTGCTCTTCAGATGTTTTACCTGCCAATCTTTCTTTCCAGTCCACCTAGGCTAGGTCCTTTTTAATTCATTGATATTAGTCTCTCCCAGGTGAGTATCTTCACCTTTGATTGTTCCTTGTCCTTTTCCATAAGTTACTCTGAATCTAATGATGTTGTGATCACTATTGATCGACCTTCCTCTTCGACCGTGCCTTTGGCTCCCCCACTAAATCTTCCCCTTCCCCCACTCTCCTTCCCCTTCCCCCTATCGCAACCCTCCCAACCCTCTCAACTCCCCCCACCACCCCACCGCCCCCCGCTCGGGTCCCTACCTGACTGTTCAGCGCATTGGGACGTCCTCCCGACATGAAATGCACTATATAAGTGCAATTTTGTTGTTGTTGTTGTTGCCCAGACGCTCTCCTACTGAAACCTGCTCCACTTAACGCACTTCATTCCCCAGAACAACATCCAGCGCTGCTTCCTTCCTCATTGGGCTAGAAACATACTGATCAAGAAAGTTGCCCTTAGCACATTTCAGGAATCCTTCCCGCTCATTGCTCTTTTATGCTGTTATTTTGCCAATCTATGTTGGAATAATTCAAGTCCCCCATTATCACTACTCTGTTGGTTTTACATCTTTCTGAAATCTGTAATATAGTGTGTAACATGGTGTGTAACATTGCATAAATTGAATGTAACATTGGTGTACAATGGTGTAACATGGTGTGTAACATGTTACAGTATCATAATAATAATAATCCTTGCATTTGATATAGCGCTTTTCACAGCTTCTGGACATCTCAAAGCACTTCACAGAATATACTGTAAAGTGAATTGACTGTATATTTGTGGGCGAAACATGGCAGCCAATTGTGCATAGCATTGTCCCCACAACAGTCGTGGATTGAAAATTTTTTTTTTTTTTATTATTGTGGGTTTTTTGGATGGATTATTATTAGGCATGTGGAGTAAGGAAACTAGCCCAAGATTTCACCCTGATCTGCCTGGATTTTAACACACATCTCATGCCTGTAAGGTGAGTGTCTTGAGGCTCTGGAACTCCCTTCCTCACTCCTTTCGCCTCGTCCCCTCTCTTCCCAGTTTCAGGTCTTGGCTGAAGACCTTTCTCTTTGACCACACCTTTAGTCACCTTTCTCCCCCTGCCCCTGACTTGCCTCCATTATTGCAAAACGCTCTGAGATGCCGTCCAGCATGGAGGGCGCTATATAAATCAAAGTTGTTGTTGAGTGCTCTAACCAGTGCTCTACAATGTAATATGGTGTCACATGTTGCGTAATATGGATGTAAGATAATAATAATCCTTCCCTTTGATATAGCACCTTTTACATCTTCTAGACTTCTCAAAGTGCTTCACAGAATACACTGTAAAGTGAATTGACTATATATTTGTGGGCAAAATGTGGCAACCAATTGCACACAGCAGTGTCCCACAAGCAGTCGTGGATTGAAATGACCAATGTTTTTAAAAAGGGATTATCTTCAGGGATGTGGAGCAAGGAAACGTGCCCAAGGTTTCACCCTAACCTATCTGGAATTCAACCTAAGTCTCTCATTTGTAAGGCTAGTTCGCTAACCACTGAGCTACAGGATTCCAACATGGGTTTAATGTGTTGAGTGCATTGAGAGCAGAGCTGTCAATTGTGGTATGCTCAGAATAACTAATGGAGGCCAGCAGCAGCCCAGGCCAAGCAGCTCCATCAAGGCAGCATCCAATCACATTCTGCAGAGAGCCCAGGGATCGGTCTCTCAAAAGAAAAATAAAGAGAAATAGCAAAGTTTCCCACTGAGTGGTGGATGTTTGGGTAAAATAAACTTGTAAACATACATGCAAAGTACATTTCCCGGAATAGTGTGAGCATACGTGAGGCAATTTCAACACAAATTACAGCTTGTGGCTAACGTGTTGCCGGTATAGCCATATGCGGGTCAGGTCAGCAATGCTGTACTAATCTCAGACAGTATTGCAGTCACTGCTAGTGTGTGTCAGTTGTTGGTGGAGAGTAGGGTGAGAATCACACTCGCTTTACATCTCACTTACCATGTCTGTGTCTGACACCGGTCCGAAACTGGTCACATAAATGTCCGTCTCCACCTCAGTGACACTTTCTGTGAATAGACAGGAGCTGAATGTTAAACACGTGGTTATACCTGAGGAATGAGATACAGCCACCTTCTGCCTGTTTCCATCTGTATTTCATGGAGAGGAGGTGTGGTCTCACTGGCAGACCCAAGGGTCTCACTGCAGAGACCCTTATACTCTCACTGGGCCCTCACCAATCCAGCTCTCTGGCATGTGTTTCAACCCAATTCAATGTGTGTCAGCCTGGCTCAGTGTGTGTCAGCCTGCCTCAGTCTGTGTCAGCCTCGCTCAGTGCATTGTCAGTAGGGCTATTTCAAAAGAGATATTTAGCTGAGGTCGTGTGTGCCTGCTGGGGTAGACAAAGATGTTACGGTGTGACTGGCAGGTGCTGTGGCTGACAACAACAGCATCAACAACACTGCACTTGTAAACCATCTTTCACATCAGGAGGAGTTCCCAAGGTGCTGAACAGTTGGGGATCAGGACTCGGTGGTGGGACAGGTTTAGGATGAAGGAGGGCAGAGAGGTAGGAGGATGACTGAAGACACAGTTGAAAAGGAAGGTCTTGAGACCAGACAAGTGGTGGGGAGCAAGGCAAAGGGATGGCATTCCAAAGCGTTGGGGGCAGAGAGGCTGAAAGCCCAGCTACCAATCAATGGTAGGGTGGATTGGATTGGGGATACAGAGCAGGCACCTTGAAATTGAGAACAAAGCAGGTAGACCTTTAACTGTCAGTTAGGGTGAATGCCTGGCAGGGTGTATGTCAGGTGTAGTGAGTGGCTGGCGGGGGGAGTGGCTGGTGGGGGGAGTGGCTGGCAGGTGTGTGGCTGGGGGGACAAGTGGCTAGCAGGGGGAGTGGCTAGCAGGGGGAGTGGCTGGTGGGGGCAATGGCTGGCAGGGTAGTGGCTGGCGGGGTGAGTGGCAGGCGGGGGGTGTGGCTGGTGGGGGGAGTGGCTGGCGGGAGGTGTGGCAGGCGGGGGGAGAGGCTAACATGGGGTGTAGCTGGTGAGGGGAGTGGCTGGTTGGGGAGTGGCTGGCGGGGTGAGTGGTTGGCAGGGGGTGTGGCTGGTGGGGAAGTGGCTGGTGGGGGAGTGGCTGGTGCGGGGAGTGGCTGGTGGGGGAGTGGCTGGTGGGGGAGTGGCTGGTGCGGGGAGTGGCTGGTGGGGGAGTGGCTGGTGGGGGAGTGGCTGGTGGGGGAGTGGCTGGTGCGGGGAGTGGCTGGTGGGGGAGTGGCTGGTGGGGAAGTGGCTGGTGGGGGAGTGGCTGGTGGGGGAGTGGCTGGTGGGGGAGTGGCTGGTGCGGGGAGTGGCTGGTGGGGGAGTGGCTGGTGGGGGAGTGGCTGGTGTGGGGAGTGGCTGGTGGGGGAGTGGCTGGTGGGGGAGTGGCTGGTGGGGGAGTGGCTGGTGGGGGAGTGGCTGGTGGGGGGAGTGGCTGGTGGGGGGAGTGGCTGGTGGGGTTGTGCCTGGGCGGGAAAGTTGCTAGCAGGGGGAGTGGCTAGCGGGGGGAGTGGCTGGCGGGGTGAGTGGCTGGTGGGGGGAGTGGCTGGAAGGGGGTGTGGCTGGCGGGGGGAGTGGCTGGTGGGGGGAGTGGCTAGCAGGGGGAGTGGCTGGCGGGGTGAGTGGCTGGTGGGGGGAGTGGCTGGAAGGGGGTGTGGCTGGCGGGGGGAGTGGCTGGTGGGGGGAGTGGCTGGTGCGGGAGTGGCTGGTGGGCTGAGTGGCTGGGAGGACAAGTGGCTAGCAGGGGGAGTGGCTGGTGGGGTGAGTGGCTAGTGAGGGGAGTGGCTGGTGGGGGGTGTGGCTGCTGGGTGTAGAGGCTGGCAGGGGAGTGGCTGGTGTGGGGAGTGGCTAGCAGGGGGCATGGCTGGTGGGGGGAGTGGATGGTGGGGGAGTGGCTGGTGGGGGGAGTGGCTAGCAGGGGGCATGGCTAATGGGGGAATTGGCTGTTGGGGGAGTGGCTGGTGGGGGAGTGGCTGGTGCGGGGGGAGTGGCTGGCGGGGGTAGTGGCTGGCCGGGGGAGTGGTTGGCGGGGGAGTGGCTGGCGGGGGTGTGGCTGCGGGGCGAGTGGCTGGCAGGTGTGTGGCTGGTGGGACAAGTGGCTAGCAGCGGGAGTGGCTGGCTGGGGGAGTGGCTGGTGTGGGAGTGGCTGGTGGGGGGAGTGGCTGCTGGGGGGACAATTGGCTAGCAGGGGGAGTGGCTGGTGGGATGAGTTGCTAGTGAGGGGAGTGGCTGGTGGGGGTAGTGGCTAGGGGGGAAATGGCTGGTGGGGGGAGTGCTGATGGGGGTATTGCCTGGTGGGGTGTGTGGCTAGCAGGGGGCGTGGCTGGTGGGGGGAGTGGATGGTGGGGGAGTGGCTGGTGGGGGGAGTGGCTACCACGGAGAGTGGCTGGTGGGGGAATTGGCTGTTGGGGGTAATGGCTGGTGGGGTGAGTGGCTGGCGATGAGTGGCTGGTGGGGGGAGTGGCTGCTGGGTGTAGAGGCTGGCGGGGGGAGTGGCTGGTGTGGTGAGTGGCTAGCGGGAGGTATGGCTGGTGGGGGGAGTGGCTGGTGGGGGGAGTGGCTGGTGGGGGGTGTGGCTAGCAGGGGGCGTGGATGGTGGGGGGAGTGGATGGTGGGGGAGTGGCTGGTGGGGGCGAGTGGCTGGTGGGGGGTGTGGCTAGCAGGGGGCGTGGCTGGTGGGGGGAGTGGATGGTGTGAGAGTGGCTGTTGGGGGGGCGTGGCTAGCAGGAGGAGTGGCTGATGGGGCAATTGGCTGTTGGGGGAGTGGCTGGTTGGGGAGTGGCTGGTGGGGGGAGTGGCTGGTGGAGGGAGTGGCTAGCACGGAGATTGGCTGTTGGGGGGCGTGGCTAGCAGGAGGAGTGGCTCGTGGGGCTAATGGCTGTTAGCTAATGGTGGTGTGGCTGGCGGGTGAGTGGCTGGCGGGGGGAGTGGCTGATGGGGGAATTGGCTGTTGGGGTAGTGGCTGGTGGGGGAGTGGCTAGCAGGGGGAGGGGCTAGCTGGTGGAGTGGCTTTTAGAGGTAATTGCTGGCGTGGGGAGTGGCTGGCGGGGGAGTGGCTGGTGATGTGAGTGGCTGCTGGGGGGAGTGGCTAATGGGGGGACTGGCTAGCAGGAGGTGTGGCTGGCGGGGGGAGTGGCTGGTGATGTGAGCGGCTGGGCGGGAAAGTTGCTAGCAGGGGGAGTGGCTAGCAGGGGGAGTGGCTAGCAGGGGGAGTGGCTGGTGGGGTGAGTGGCTGGTGGGGGGAGTGGCTGGAAGGGGGTGTGGCTGGCGGGGGGAGTGGCTGTCGGGGGGAGTGGCTGTCGGGGGGAGTGGCTGTCGGGGGGAGTGGCTGTCGGGGGGAGTGGCTGGCGGGGGTAGTGGCTGGCGGGGGTAGTGGCTGGCGGAGGCAGTGGCTGGTGGGGGTAGTGGCTGGCCGGGGGAGTGGTTGGCTGGGGAGTGGCTCGTGGGGGAGTGGCTGCCGGGGGGAGTGGTTGGCCAGGGAGTGGCTGGTGCGGGAGTGGCTGGCGGGGTGAGTGGCTGGGAGGACAAGTGGCTAGCAGGGGGAGTGGCTGGTGGGGTGAGTGGCTAGTGAGGGGAGTGGCTGGTGGGGGGTGTGTCTGCTGGGTGTAGAGGCTGGCGGGGGAGTGGCTGGTGTGGTGAGTGGCTAGCGGGGGTTATGGCTGGTGGGGGGAGTGGCTAGCAGGGGGCATAGCTGGTGGGGGGAGTGGATGGTGGGGGAGTGGCTGGTGAGGGGCGTGGCTAGCAGGGGGCATGGCTGATGGGGGAATTGGCTGTTGGGGGAGTGGCTGGTGGGGGAGTGGCTGGTGCGGGGGGAGTGGCTGGCGGGGGTAGTGGCTGGCCGGGGGAGTGGTTGGCGGGGGAGTGGCTGGCGGGGGAGTGGCTGGCGGGGGTGTGGCTGCGGGGCGAGTGGCTGGCAGGTGTGTGGCTGGTGGGACAAGTGGCTAGCAGCGGGAGTGGCTGGCCGGGGGAGTGGCTGGTGTGGGAGTGGCTGGTGGGGGGAATGGCTGGTGGGGGGAGTGGCTGCTGGGGGGACAATTGGCTAGCAGGGGGATTGGCTGGTGGGATGAGTTGCTAGTGAGAGGAGTGGCTGGTGGGGGTAGTGGCTAGGGGGGAAATGGCTGGTGGGGGGAGTGCTGATGGGGGTATTGCCTGGTGGGGGGTGTGGCTAGCAGGGGGCATGGCTGGTGGGGGGAGTGGATGGTGGGGTAGTGGCTGGTGGGGGGAGTGGCTAGCACGGAGAGTGGCTGGTGGGGGAATTGGCTGTTGGGGGAGTGGCTGGCGGGGGAGTGGCTGGTGGGGGAAGTGGCTGGTGGAGGGAGTGGCTAGCACGGAGAGTGGCTGGTGGGGGGAGTGGCTGCTGGGTGTAGAGGTTGGTGGGGGAGTGGCTGGTGGGGGGAGTGTCTGGTGGGGTTGTGGCTGATGGTAGCAGTGGCTAGCAGGGACAGGGGCTAGCAGGCGGCATGGCTGGCAGGGGGTGTGGCTGGCGGGGGTGTGGCTGGAGGGGGGTGTGACTAGCAGGGGGCGTGGCTGGCGGGTGAGTGGCTGGTGGGGGTAGTGCCTGGTGGGGGGTGTGGCTAGCAGGGGGCGTGGCTGATGGGGGGAGTGGATGGTGGGGGAGTGGCTGTTGGGGGGCGTGGCTAGCAGGAGGAGTGGCTGATGGGGGAATTGGCTGTTGGGGGAGTGGCTGGTTGGGGAGTGGCTGGTGGGGGGAGTGGCTAGCACGGAGAGTGGCTGGTGGGGGTAATGGCTGGCAGGGGGAGTGGCTGGTGGGGCTAATGGCTGGTGGGTGGAGTGGCTGGCGGGTGAGTGACTGGTGGGGGAGTGGCTGGCGGGGGGAGTGGCTAGCAGGGGGAGTGGCCGGCCGGGGGAGTGGCCAGCCGGGGGAGTGGCCGGCCGGGGGAGTGGTTGGCGGGGGAGTGGCTGGTGGGTGAGTGGCTGGCATGGGTGTGGCTGGCGGGGGAGTGGCTGGCCGGGGGATTGGTTGGTTGGTGAGTGGCTGGTGGGGGAGTGGCTGGTGGGACAAGTGGCTAGCAGCAGGAGTGGCTGGTGGGGGTAATGGCTGGCAGGGGGAGTGGCTGGTGGGGCTAATGGCTGGTGTGTGGAGTGGCTGGCGGGTGAGTGACTGGTGGGGGAGTGGCTGGTGGGGGGAGTGGCTGCTGGGTCTAGAGGCTGGTGGGGGAGTGGCTGGTGGGGGGAGTGGCTGGTGGGGGGAGCGTCTGGTGGGGTTGTGGCTGGTGGGGGCAGTGGCTAGCAGGGGGAGTGGCTGGCGGGGGGAGGGGCTTTTGGAGATAATTGCTGGCGTGGGGTGTGGCTGGTGATGTGAGTGGCTGCTGTGGGGCGTGGCTGATGGGGGGAGTGGCTAGCAGGAGGTGTGGCTGGCAGGGTGCATGGCTGGCGGGGGGAGTGGCTGGTGATGTGAGTGGCTGGTGGGGGGAGTGGCTGGTGGGGGGAGTGGCTGGTGGGGGTGTGCCTGGGGGGGCAAGTGGCTAGCAGGGGGAGTGGCTGGCGGGGGGAGTGGCTGGTGGGGGGAGTGGCTGGTTAGGGGAGTGGCTGGTGGGGGGAGTGGCTGGCCGGGGGAGTGGTTGGTCGGGGGAGTGGCTGGCCGGGGGAGTGGTTGGCGGGTGGAGTGGCTGGCCGGGGGAGTGGTTGGCAGGGTAGTGGCTAGCGGGGCGAGTGGCTGGCCGGGGGAGTGGTTGGTTGGTGAGTGGCTGGTGGGGGAGTGGCTGGTGGGGGAGTGGCTGGCCGGGGGAGTGGTTGGTTGGTGAGTGGCTGGTGGGGGAGTGGCTGGTGGGGGAGTGGCTGGCGGGGGAAGTGGTTGGCCGGGGAGTGGCTAGTGGGGGGAGTGGCTGGTGCGGGTGTGGCTGCGGGCCGACTGGCTGGCAGGTGTGTGGCTGGTGGGACAAGTGGCTAGCAGGGGGAGTGGCTGGTGGGGGAGTGGCTGGTGGGGGGAGTGGCTGGCGGGGGTGTGGCTGCGGGGCGAGTGGCTGGCAGGTGTGTGGCTGGTGGGACAAGTGGCTGGCCGGGGGAGTGGCTGGTGGGGTTGTGGCTGGTGGGGGAAGTGGCTGGGGGGAACAATTGGCTAGCAGGGGGAGTGGCTGGTGGGGTGAGTTGCTAGCGGGGTGTATGGCTGGTGGGTGGAGTGCTGGTGGGGGTATTGCCTGGTGGGGGGTGTAGCTAGCAGGGGGCGTGGCTGGTGGGGGAGTGGCTGGTGGGGGAAGTGGCTGGTGGAGGGAGTGGCTAGCACGGAGAGTGGCTGGTGGGGGTAATGGCTGGTGGGGGTAATGGCTGGCTGTGGGAGTGGCTGTTGGGGGTAATGGCTGTTGGGGGTAATGGCTGGTGGGGGAGTGGCTGGTGGGGGGAGTGTCTGGTGGGAGCTGTGGCTAGCAGGGGCAGGGGCTAGCAGGCGGCATGGCTGGCAGGGGGAGTGGCTGGTGATGTGAGTGGCTGGTGATGGGAGTGGCTGGTGGGGCAGTGGCTAGCAGGGGGAGTGGCTGGCGGAGGGAGTGGCTGGTGGGGGTAGTGGCTGGCGGGGGGAATGGCTGGCGGGGCGAGTGGCTGGCTGGGGGTGTGGTTGGCGGGGGAGTGGCTGGCGGGGGAGTGGCTGGTGTGGGTGTGGCTGGTGTGGGAATGGCTGGCAGGGGTAGTGGCTGGCGGAGGGAGTGGCTGGTGGGGGTAGTGGCTGGCGGGGGGAATGGCTGGCGGGGCGAGTGGCTGGCTGGGGGAGTGGTTGGCGGGGGAGTGGCTGGCGGGGGAGTGGCTGGCGGGGGAGTGGCTGGTGTGGGTGTGGCTGGTGTGGGAATGGCTGGCAGGGGTAGTGGTTGGCTGGGGAGTGGCTGGTGGGAGAGTGGCTGGCGGGGGGAGTGGTTGGCTGGGGAGTGGCTGGTGGGGGAGTGGCTGGCGGGGGGAGTGGTTGGCTGGGGAGTGGCTGGTGGGGGAGTGGCTGGCGGGGGGAGTGGTTGGCGGGGGAGTGGCTGGCGGGGGAGTGGCTAGTGTGGGTGTGGCTGGTGTGGGAATGGCTGGCAGGGGTAGTGGTTGGCTGGGGAGTGGCTGGTGGGAGAGTGGCTGGCGGGGGGAGTGGTTGGCTGGGGAGTGGCTGGTGGGGGGAGTGGTTGGTGGGGGAGTGGCTGGCGGGGGAGTGGCTGGTGTGGGTGTGGCTGGTGGGGGAGTGGCTGGCGGGGGGAGTGGTTGGCGGGGGAGTGGCTGGTGGGGGGAGTGGCTGGCAGGGGGAGTGGCTGGTGGGGTGACTAGTCTATGTTGTGAATGGCCAGTGCTGTGGCTGGGGGAGGTCATCTCACCTCCAAGGCCAGGTCGAAGCCGGTTGTCGTAGCCATCCAATAGCCTGTCAAGGATGCGGGTGTAGATGGTGATGTTGTCTTTGCTGTCGTAGGGACCCGGCACCGCATGTTTCTTTGCAAATCTGTGGGAAAGAAAACAATTATAAAAATACTCATCTTAGCATTTGATATATCACCTGATCACATCTTGGGATGTCTCAACGTGCTTCACGAAATATACTGTATGTTTAATCAGTGAAATGGCGGATCAGGCAGATCAAGGCAAAACCTTGGGCAAGTTTCCATACTCCACAGGCCTAATAATGATCCATCTAAAACAAAACCACATTGATAAAATTGGTAATTTCGATCCACGACTGTTTGTGGGACGCTGCACTGCGCAATTGGCTGCCATGTTTCGCCGACAAATATACAGTCAATGCACTTTACAGTATATTCTGTGAAGCGCTTGAGACGTCGATAAGATCTGAAAAGCTCTATATCAAATGCAAGGATTATTATTATTTTATAATGCAGCAACAGCAATTTCCCACAAACAGTCGTGGATTGAGTGACCAATATTTTTAAGGTATTATTATCACCTGGTTAAAAACGGGCCAAAGGTTCAGTCATTGACAGTGGGTTGCGTATAGAAACCTGTGAGGAGCGGCTGGGAGTGGACGTGAGGCCAGTCAGACCCTGGCTGGTAAAGGCAGGATCAGCATCTCGGGGATCGGGATAAGTGGGTAGCTAGAGGGGTTCCCGGTGTTTGGGACCAGCTGGTAGCTGGAGGTGACTTGGGTGTCTCAGGACCGTGGTCTGGGGAATCAAGTGATGGGGCCGCCATGACAGATTTTCCTGCCCAGGCCTCTCTGATGTCAGGTTTATATCCCTGGCGCCAGGTAGTCCAATAGATTGTATCTCCTTCCCCTCCCCTAGGCACTATTCAAGTGCAATTTGGTTGTTATTTTCTGTCTTCTCCCCCTCCTCTCTCTGTCTCCTCCCAGGCTACTCAGTCTTATCTTCCAGGTTGCGCAATCAGGTGGATAATCACAATGAGTGCCCCGACACCTCTCCCCACCTCTGTGCTCCCAGTTTCCATGCCTGCGGGCTGACCATGCCCCACTAACCACTGCCTGAAGTCACGTCATGCGCTCTTGATTGCTGTCACCGACGCTTAAAACGCTCTCTCCCAGCTACTCTCCCACTCTGTCCTCCTCTCTCTCTCCATCCACTTCGCCTCCCTGGTCAGTTGACCTACCCACTGCCTTCCTCTGCTCCAGGCTGCAAAACCTCTGCTAGGCTCACCATGGTTTTTAGTGTTGGCTGCCCAGCAACACCCACACTGACCTGTCCCTTTCATCAGCATCATTCCCACCCCACACTAAACAGCCACCATCACCCTCATCCTCAAGAAACCTTCCCTTGATGCATCACAGCTCTCAAGCTGCATCTCCAACCTTCCCTTCCTGTCAAAAGTGCTTGAAAAAATCATTGCCTCCCAGCTTTGCTCCTTTCTCTCATCCCATTCCTCGATGAGCCCCTCCAATCATGTTTCTGTGCTGCCCACAGCATGGAAACTGCACTAGTCAAGGTCACTAATGATATCTTGACCATCTGTGACCAGGGCTCCCTCTGTCTCCTCGTCCTCCTCAACCTATCCACCAGGTTCGACACTTGTGGACCACACAATCCTCCTCCGCCACCTCTCCTCCCACCTCAAACATCAAGGATCCGTCGTTGGCTGGTTACGGTCCTATTTTTCACACCGCCTACTCTTTGTATCTGCCAACATCTTTCCCTCCAGCCCCTGCACTGTCTTGCCACTGGAACCCAGGTCTATGCCTTTGTCACCTCTCAGTTGCACTACTCAAATGCCCTCCTCACCGGTCTCCCCTCCACAATCCATAAAATCGAACTCACACAGAACTCTGCCACCCGCATTCTCACCCGCATCAAACTTCACTCCCCTATCACCCCAGTATTTGCCAGACTTCACTGGCTCCCTGTCCCAGAGAGGATCAATTTCAAGATCCTCTTGTCTTCAAATCTCCACTCCTCAGCATGTCTCTGACCGCTCTCCTCAAAACAGCACCTGTTGCCTTTGCTCCACCGGGTCTGGCCTCACCCTTGTCCCCATATCCTCCATTCCACCATTGATGGCGGTGCCTTCAGCCACTATGCCCCAAGGCTCTGGAACTCCCTTCCTTACACCCTTCACCTTGACCCTTCTCTTCATGGTTTCAGGTCTCGGCTAAAGACCATTCTTTTCGACCATGCCTTTGGTCACCTTTCTCCCTCTGCCGCAGCTAACTCTCAGGATCCATTATTGTGAAGTGATCTGAGATGCCATCAGGTGCGGAGGGCGCTATATTAATCAAAGTTGTTGTTGTTGTTGTTATGTGGTGTTCCTCAGCACTCTTTCGTTGGTCCCCTCCTCTTCACACTCTATATGCTCCGCTCGGTGATATTATCCGCAGAAATGGGGTTAATTTCCACATGTATGCAGATGACACCCAATTTTACTTTTTTGCTTCCACCCTCAATTCCAGCACTACCAGATTCCTGACTGCCTGACTGTCTGACACTGAGTCCTGGATGAAAAACAACTTTCTCCAGCTGAATGTCCGCAAGACTGAGGCCCTCCTAATTGGCTCACCTCAGGCGCTGACACCATTAGCATCCAGGGCTGCACTCTCCATCTCTCTAAGTCAGTCAGGAACCTGGGCATCCTATTTGACCCTAAACATTCCCTCCTCCCCCACATCCGCACCATGACTGCCTTCCACCACATTCGCAACATCTCAAGACTCCATCACTGCCTCACCCCTCAGGTTGCCGAAACCCTCATCTATACAATTATCACATCAAAGCTCGATTACGGAAATTGCCTCCTTGTGTAAATGTAAATTGTTGTTGTTGTTGTTGTTGTTGTTGTCAGCCTTCCTGGTTCTTCCCTTCACAAGCTGCAGATCATTCAGAACACTGCAGCTCGTGTCCTCACCCGCACCAAGCTCCGCGACCACATCACTTCCACCATCGCCCAGCTCCAATGGCTCCTCATTCCCCAGAGGATCAAATTCAAGATCCTCATCCTCATCTTCAAGGCCATTCACGGCATTGACCCCCACTATTTCTCCAAACTTCTGTTACCCTATGACACTCCCTGCCCCCTCCATTCAGCGGGCTCCGTCCCACACCCGACCCATACTACGATTGGCGTATGGGCTTTAGCCTCTCTGCCCCCACACTCTGGAATTCCATCCCACATTCCCTTTCCCTCACTCCCTCCCTCTCCTCCTTTATGGCCGGCCTCAAGACTCTTTTCTTCGACCGTGCTTTTGGCTGCCCTCCCAACTCTCTCCCTCCCATTATCCTGGCCCGCTCCCTTGCTCGGTTTCCATCCTAAATGTTTAGCATCTTGGGAGATCCTCCCAATGTGAAAGGCACTCTATAAAGCTGCTCTATCTGGTTAGAAATAAGAAATCAAAAAGAGCAGTTACACTGTTAGGGATATACCACCAAATAGTGGGAAGGAGATAGAAGAGCATATCTGCAAGCAGATTTTGGAAAGATGCAAAGCCAATAGAGTAGTGATAATGGGAGACTTTAATTATCCCAACAACGACTAGCAGAATAGAATTTAAAGGGCAAGGATGGAGAATAATTCCTGAAATGTGTACAGGAAAACTTTCTTGATCAGTATGTTTCCAGTCCAACAAGGAAGGAAGCAGTGCTGGATCTAGTTTTGGGGAATGAGGTGGGGCAAGTAAAACAGGTTTCTGTTGGTGAGCACCTAGGGAATAGCGATCACAGAATAATTAGATTCAGAGTAATTATGGAAAGGGATAAGGAACACTCAAAGGTGAAGACACTAAACTGGAAGAAGGCTAATTTCAGTGAGTTACAATGGGACCTAACCAAGGTGGACTGGAAACAACAGTTGGCAGATAAAACAGCTAATGAGCAGTGGGCAATCTTCAAGGAAGAGATAGTTCTGGCACAGGTCAAAACCATTCCAACAAAGATAAAATGTAGGGCATCCAAACCTCCCTATATGACTTGGGCAATTGGGGTGAAAATAAAGCAAAAAAAGGAAGCTTATGACAAGTGTCGGGCCCAAGATACAGAGATAAACCAAGCAGAATATAGGAAGAGTAGGAGAGAACTGGAAATGGAAACGGAGGGGGCAGGGAGTGTCATAGGGTAACAGCAGTTTGGAGAAAGGGGCAAAAAGACTGCATGAGAAACAATTAGCAGGTAACATTAAAGGGAACCCTAAGGTATTTTACAAACATATTAAGAGTAAAAGATTGGTCAAGCGTAGGGTGGGGCCAATTAGGGGCCAAGGCGGATATCTTATTGTGGAGGCAGAGGACATGGCTGATATACAGAATGAGTACTTTTCCTCTGTCTTCACAAGAGAAGAGGATGCAGCCAATGCTACAATATTGGAGGAGAGGGTAGAAGAAATCGATAGGATTAGTATCAACAGAGAAGAATTACTAAAAAGGTTGATGGCCCTCAAGGTAGGTAAGTCACTCAGTCCGGATGGGATGCATCCTAGGTTACTAAGCGAAGTACGGGACTAAATAGCAGAGCCTCTGGCCACAATCTTTCAATCTTCCTTGGATACAGGGGTGGTGCCAGAGGACTGGAGGGTTGCTAATGTTACTCCCCTGTACAAAAAGGGGCAGAAGGACAAACCTGGGAACTACAAGCCAGTCAGTCTAACGTCGGTAGTGGGCAAACTTCTAGAGTCTATAATCAGGGACAAGATAGATCTTCACTTAGAAAGATATAGGCTGATAAACATGCCCCACCCTACACTTGACCAATCTTTTACTCTTAATATGTTTGTAAAATACCTTAGTGTTCCCTTTAATGTTACCTGCTAATTGTTTCTCATGCAGTCTTTTTGCCCCTTTCTCCAAACTGCTGTCACCCCTGCCCCCTCCATGGAAACATTAAAGGCAAATCTTGCCTTACAAATCTGATAGAATTTTTCGATGAGGTAACGGAATGGGTGGACGAGAGTAGTGCAGTTGATGTAGTTTACATGGACTTTCAAAAGGCATTTGACAAAGTGCCGCATGAGAGGCTTATTAGGAAAGTAGAGGCCCACAGCGTTAAAGGGACAATGGCAGCGTGGATCCACAACTGGCTGCGAGACAGAAAGCAGAGAGTTGTGGTGAGCGGCTGTTTTTCAGACTGGAGGGAAGTGTGCAGTGGCGTCCCCCAGGGATCAGTATTGGGACCACTGCTCTTTTTAATATATATTAATGATCTTGGGTGTGGGGAGCAAAGTTTCCAAGTTTGCAGATGATACTAAGTTAGGGAGAATTGTAAATAGTGAGGATGTTAGTAGCCATCTGCAAGAGGATATAGATAAAATAGTAAAGTGGGCAGACACATGGCAGATGAGGTTTGATGCAGAGAAGTGTGAGGTGATACATTTTGGGAGAAGAAATGAGGGGAGGCAATATAGGCTAAATAGTCCAATTTTATGGGGTGGGAGGGCACAGAGAGACCTGGGGATTTGTGTTAGCGACTCTTTGAAAGTGGCAGGGCAGGTAGACAAAGCCGTTAAGAAGGCATATGGGATACTAGGATTTATAAATAGGGTATAGAATACAAATCTCAGGAAGTGCTGACTAAACTCTATAAAACTTTGGTTAGGCCTCAGCTGGCGTAATGTGTCCAATATTGGTCACCACACCAAAGAAAGGATGTTAAGGCATTGGAAAGGATGTAAAGAATGTTTACTAGAATGGTACCAGGATTGAGGGATTTCAGTTATGAGGAAAGGCTAGATAGGCTAGGTTTATTCTCTTTGGAACAGAGAAGTTGAGAGGAGACCTAATAGAGGTTTATGAAATCATGAAGGGATTTGACAGGGTGAATAAGGAAAAACTGTTTCCACTGGTGGGCGAATCTCGTGGTCACAGATTTAAAGTAGTTTCAAAACAAAGCAGAGGGGAGCTGAGGAGAAATGTTCTCACTCAGCGGATTGCTCGAATCTGGAATGCATTGCCTGAAAAGGTGGTGGAGGCTGATTCGATAATAGTTTTTAAAAGAGAATTAGATCTTTATTTAGGGAGAACAGGTCTGTTAAGTTATGAGGAAAGAGCGGGGCAGTGGGATTGAGTTGCTTTTTTCAAAGAGCCGGCAATGCAAAATTCTATGATTCTATGATTCTAAATGTAATATTTTCTGTTGTTATCGACTGTCCCATTGTTGACTGCCCCATATCATTGCAATCCCTGCTGGACCCAGACCCGAGGGCTAACCTCACCTCCCTCAACCATATCCCTACCCTCCCTTACAGCCACTCCATCACCTATTCCCTTCTCACACATTCTACTAGCAACTGTTCCCTTCACACCAGCCTTCAAAATGTCTGTTCTCTCTGCAACAAGATTCTGACAATCAATGACCTCACCCTTGATGAAAACACCAACATCATGGCCTTCACAGAAAGCTGGATCGCCACAGGCAACACTTTCCCCTTCACAGGCAACACACCACCCAGCTGTACCTCCCATCAAAACTCATGCCCCAACAGCTGTGGTGTGGATCTCATCTCCAGGACCTTACTTGCTCTATTCCCCTATTTATCTTACCCTCTACTATCCCTCCAATATTTCCCTCAATATCCTCCTTATTTTCCACTCCCACAAAAAAATTCCTCCACTTTCCAACATTTCAACCCTCTTGGCTTCCATCTATCCATGCTCTGATCACCTCCTAATCCTTGGCGACCTCAGACTTCACTTCACTCCTTCCTGCTCTTATTCACAAACCTCACCCTTAGTCACCTCTGTTCCCAAGGGTCAGGTGTGGGCCGCAGAATGCATCTGGCTCAAATCTGACTGGACCACATCAAAACTTAGTGCTTTGCTCTCGCTTCCGTCAAATGATCCTTCTACTCTAAGATAATGTTACATTGGAAGAGGGGAAGAGAAACTCCAGGCTCCTACTCTCCATGAACTATAGTAAAAGCTTGGTAATCCGGCAACCTTGGGACCTGACTGGTGCCGTTCAATCAAATATGCCGGATATTCGAGCGGCAAGTTGCCGAACATCCTACACAAAAAAATAACTTATTTTAAAACATACCATATTAATAATAGACTAAATAATAACAAAATATTTTATGGATACTTACCAATAAAGCATTCCAGCACACTGGGTAAAATAGAATCCAGCACACTCGGTAAAATTCTATCAAAGAATCATCGAATCTTATGGCACAAAAAGAGGCCATTCTGCCCATCGAGTCTGTGACGGCTCTTTAAAAACAATTGCTTTTAAAAGCAATTTAATCCCACTCCCCAGCTCTCTCCCCATAACCACGCAAACCCGTCCTCCCCAAATAAATGTCTACCTCTCTTCGCCTCATGATCTTAAAAACCTCTATTAGGTCTCCTCGTAACCTTCTCTGTTCCAATGAGAATAAACCTAGCCTCTCTAGCCTTTGCTCATAGCAGAAGTCCCTCATTTCTGGTACCATCCTCGTGAATCTCCTCCTAAACTACTGCCTTTCTGCAAACTTCAACTCCCTTACCCCACTGAAATCCATCTCTGTCAACAAATCTACCTGCTCCCTTGATATAACAGACACCTCTGCTCTTCCAAAACTAAAATCCAGATAGTCTACTGCAGGTGGCTTCACAAACCCTCCACCCACTCGCAGGCAAAAAATGGCATTTACTCCAACAAGACTATTTTGAAGGCCTCAAAGAACCCAAAGTCATTGTTCTGAACTACCAGTTTCTCTGCAGCCCCCACCTTCGTACCTACCCCCACAATACAATCACCATCACCAAATGAAAATCACTCCACTCCTCAAAAAAATGTATTGACCCCTTCAACTTCACAAATTACTGACCTATTCCCAACCTGCCCTTAATTGTCAAAGGTCTGGTACTTGTTATTGCTAACCAGCTTGCTCTCCCCTCTCCCTCGTGCCCCTCCATTCTGGTTTCCACCCTGCCCACAGCACAGAGACCACACTAGTCAAGGTCACAAACAACATCTTCTCTCTCTGTGATCAGGGCTTCCTCTGGCTCCTCATCCTCCTGGACTACTCCACCGCATTTGACACAGTCGGCCATGCCATCCTCCTCTTCTGCCTCTCCTCCCTTATCCACATTAGTGGGAACGCACTAGCCTGCTTTCAGTCCTATCTAACAGATAGCCTTTACTTTATCAGATATAGCACGTTTCATGTCTTCTGGACATCTCAAAGTACACAGAATATACTGTATAGTGAATTGACTGTATAGTTGTGGATGAAACGTGCCTGCCAATTGCACACAACAGTGTCCCATGAACAGCTGTAGATTGAAATTATCAATTTATTATTGCTTTTTTGGAGGGATTATTGTCAACCATGTGGATTAAGGAAAGTTACCCAAGGTTTCGTCCTGCCAGGAATCGAACCCAGGTCTCCAGTTTGTGGAGCATGTGCTCTAACCACTGTGCTACAGGATGCCACAGGAAATTGAATAATAATAACAATAATCCTTGCTCAAAATAATTTGATACAGCGTTTTCACATCTTATCGACATCGCAAAGCGCTTCACAGTATATACTTTCAAGTCAATTGACTGTATATTTGTGGGCAAAACACACAGCCAATTGCTCACAGCAGTGTCCCACAAACAGTCATGGATTGAAATTACCAATTTTTATTATTGTGGGGTTTTTTTTGACAGATTATTATTAGGCCTTTGGAGTAAGGAAACTTGCCCAAGGTTTTGCCCTGATCGGCTTGGATTTGAACACAGTCTCACACTTGTAAGGCGAGTGCTCTAACAACTGAGCTAAAGGAACTCCACTTGTGTAAGGTATTGCCTATCTGGTATATCAACTGGAGCCCTCTCGCTTGTGAGGCCAGCACACTGACCATTGTATTATAGGCCAACACAATGTAATAATATTAATGTAATATGTAGGTAGATTATGATAAGGATGAAACTCACCCATGCAGACTGAGGCAATGGCTGGGCTGGAGCAGCATGGGCAGGAGGCTGAGCACAGTGAGGCCCAGAGCCATGGCCTGAATCGTGTGTTCAGTGTCACCGGCTTCCGAGGCTGACAGAAAAAAAGCAATGTTAATCTGTTACTGTCTGATACACAGCTAGACACAGACATGAATGCAGATACAGATAGCCATAGACAGGGATACAGACAGACATAGATAGAAACAACAACAACAAAAGGACATCCTCCTGAAAGGTTTGGGGAGACAAACACAAAAAAGGTTTGCGGATCCCAGAGTGTGTGTTGAGGTACCGCTAGAGTCTAAGCAGCTAAAACCACATATTGCCATCTGGTGAGCTTTCCCATTGCTTGTCCAACTAGGACTATTTTACCCATAAGTGCTTTTTCTTGAAGGGTTAACAGGAGTGGAATGGGGAACTTTCTGTCCCTCATAGCTGCCCTTCCAGATCCTGCAAACTGAAATCCTCATCAGCAGTGCCCTGCAAACTGCACACCTGCCTGGCTCAGAAACTGGACTAGAGACTGCTATAGAGGCTTGGGTGGTTTCTGACATTCCACTGCCAGTCACTTTAGAGCCAGTTCAGCTCCAAGGAGAACCTGCTTACCTCCCTGCAACACCCACACACCTCCCCCCACCCAGGGAGAATACCATAGTGACTAGTTGAATGTTCAACATCTGGCAAGTTTAAGCCTCACTAAGAGGATGGCAGGTACAAAGAACTCTCTGCCAGCTTCCTGATGGACAATACAGCTCAGCATGGAATGTGTAATTGCCACCATCTTATTATCCACAGTTTGGGCAAACATCCTACCACACTCAGCGATCCATGGTTGATTAGTCAGAAGTCAGTATAGGCCAGAGCCCTCTCTCCCTGTAGCTGTTTCCCACGTTTACTCCAAACCCACCTCATTATTGATCCTAGAATTTGCAGCTCGTGAATGAAACCTCACCACTGCATCCCCAGTAACTCAGATCTACAAACAATTGTTTGCACACAGGTCTTGTAACCCATAAGCTTGAATGTGGATATGAACACGGAAACAAACCCAGACACTGGCATGGACATGAAAACTGGCAAGGAAAAGGATGGGGACACAGACAGGGGCAGAGATCTGCACACAGAAAGAAGTTCAGGTGGAGACATGGTCATGGATACCAACAAAGAATGCAGTCGTACGATACAGCACTGAAGTAGACCATTTGGGCCATCATGCCTGTGACAGGTTTTTGAAAGAGCTACCAACTTGTCCCCCCTCCACCTCTCTCACTCCAAAGCCCTGCAATTTTATCCATTTTAAGTACCTTTTCCCTATTATTGAATCTGCTTTCAACAACCTTTCAGGCAGTGCATTCTAGAATGTAACAACTCTCTGGGTAAACAAAAATCTGCTCGTCTCACCTCTGGTTCATTACCCAATTATATTATCTGTGTGTTCTGGTTACAGACACATCCACTGGAATAAAACAATTTCTCTCCATTTACTCTGTTAAAACCATCATAATTTTTGAACAGTTCTATGAAATCTCCTCTCAACTTTCTGCTCCAAAGAGAATAATCCCAGCCTCTCTAGTCTCTCCATATAACTAAAGTTCCTTATCCCTGGTACCATTTTGGTAAATCTCATTTGCACTCTCTGCCTAATGTTTTTCCTGAAGTATGTTGCCCCAAATTAGACACAATAATAATAATCCTAAATGTTGCATTTGTTATAGCGCTTTTCGTGTTTTCCAGATGTTTCAAAGCACTTCACAGAATACACTGTAAAGTGAATTAACTGTATATTTTGTGGCCGAAACATGGCAGCCAATTGTGCACAGCACTCTCCAGGTGAGCCCTAATCAGCAGTTTGTAAAGACAACTTCCTTGCTTTTATACTCGCGTATCTTATACTTTATACTCTTCCAAAGACCTGGCATGGCCACTATGGGCTGATTGGCCTCTTTCTATGCAAATATACAACAACAACTTGGATTCATATAGCGCCCTCCATGCCGAATGGAGTCTCAGACCACTTCACGATAAAAAATCCTGGGGCCAAGCCAGAGGGAGGGGAAAGACGATGACCAAAAGCACAGGCGAAAAGAAAGGTCTTTATCTGAGACCTGAAAATAGGAAAGGAGAGGGGCGAGGTTAAGATGTGAAATTGTAAAATTTAGCCATTTATACCTAGATGTAACTTCTATACTTTTAACCCACTAACAAAATATGAAATTAGCCATTTTATGCCTAGATGTAATTTCTGTGCTTTTGGCCCACTAACAAAATGAAAAAGACAGGTCCTGGGAAATGCAGATTGGCACAAAGCCAGTCGCTTCCTTATCTAAGCATTTTACAGGACAGGGAACAGTAACTCCTGCAAACCTTGAAGAAACTGTGACATTGTCTAAACTAGACACCATCTAGAGATAAGCTTGTTTTTGCCTGAATCGTTCCAAACTGGGACTCCTTTATATTATATTTTTCTAACCCATAGCCGATAAATGCTTGATATGTGAAGAACTAATCAATAGATAACATTTAACCTTGTTAGAGAGACATGGAGTGATTGAAT
The DNA here is from genome assembly GCA_035084275.1 of Hydrolagus colliei. Lineage (NCBI taxonomy): Eukaryota > Metazoa > Chordata > Chondrichthyes > Chimaeriformes > Chimaeridae > Hydrolagus > Hydrolagus colliei. The sequence continues at coordinate 245,411 of CM068754.1, read as the reverse complement.
TGTTGGAGCCAAGTGATTAATAATATTTTTGCATCTGCCTTTGTGTGAACTACAAACCCCTGCTTTTTATGTATAAAAAGGCTGCAATTACTGATCACTGCAGCTCATTCTCGTGAGTGTCCAATGGTCTACTTGGAGACTGTTGACTTCTGGGAATTAGCTCTTGTCGGCAAATAAACTTTACATTTCCTTATCCACGGTGTATGGTCTGTTTGTAAGACAACGGTTCTGGGAACGAGTAAAAAATTACAACTTCACATTTGGCGCTGCGAGCAGGGTCTCAAGACGTTACAGCAAGGAACGAGGAGTCGAATAAGAGTACGAACAGTTGTTGGGAGCAGCATCCGAGAAACAGGCCAACAAGGTGAGATATTATCTGTAAAACCTTGGTTTCTCATATGTTGTTTTTAACAAATGTGACCCATGACTATCGAGCCTAAGTAACTGTTGACGAGACCCAATAGAAGAACTGTTAAGATACATCCGTTGGAGATGAAAATATAATAGAAGACTTTTTTTTAAAAAAATCTAAATTTGTGTTTTTTAAAAAATTGTGTAGGTATAATTGGAACCCACCGTGGGGTTGGAGCTCATTATACAAGGTGTAATTGGAACTCAGCGAGGTTTGGAGCGAGCTCATTGGAGCCGTCGGTTGGGGTTCATACATAACGTGGAGTACATACACGCTCACCGTAACACAAACTAACCTGCTGGTAGTTTTGAACGGATGTAGCACAGAAACACAGGGAAATTTGGTAATCGCTAGACAAACTAACCCGATGGAGCTCATCGCCAAACTGCCCACTATGTTTTCATAGGGGTGTTGTAGGTTTGAACCGTTAGTAGCTCATGTTGGTAGTAATGGTGCTGGTAGTTTTGAACGATTTAATTTGTTTGAATAATGAATGACATTCTTCTAGCATAAGCAATTTTTTTGACTTGTTACTTGTCGTATTGGGTGTTATTGTTGTTACTTGTTGTAACGGGCGTTATAAGTTGTGTTTTAGTGTGATCAGTGAAGAAAGGCAACCCAATATTTATTGATTCTAGACTCTAAACATACACCGGTGTGTAACATAAAATGGGTACAATATTTGATAAAGCGAATGGCCCAAAGGATCCGGTCAAAATGATGTGTACATTATTTCCTAAATATGAGACGAAATTTAGACTCCTATCTGGGCAAGCTAACAGACAATTGGAAGGTTGGCCTCAAGGTGGCACCTGGGATTTGGACAAATTAATAAAGATACAGAATGCAATATGGAAAAAACGAGGTTGTGGAAGAGGAGTAAAAACTAAATTAGCAATAAAAAAATTGATAGAAGAAGCTGAGAAAAGGAAAAATAAGTCCGTAATAGCCAGCTGGCAGGACAACGCGCGTAGAAGGGGAATTGATACAGTAGATAGTGAAGGGAATTCTAGGCAGGTAGAAGCATTAATGGGGGAGTGTAGACTCAGAGATGAGGAAGAAAGGAAAGAGGTGAATAAGAAAAAAGCAGAGAAGGCTAAAGATGGCATCAAAAAGATGCAACCTAGAATTATTGATGATGACAATTCGGAAACAAGAAATTATGATATCATCTGTTTGTTGGCTGATAAATCACCACCGATCGTACAAATTATAGAGACGCCTATTCCAGCTGCACAACAGGTCGTTAATACTGTTCCCTGCCCTGCTATTGTTCCAACTGCGCCAGTCGCTCCTCTCACATACACAGGTCCAGTCACAGACCCAGGAGCAAACAGGACAAGGTCACATGATGATTCCACTCCCTCCTCTCTGTACCCACAGTCAGTAGAAGACACTAGTGAACCATCAGAAGGCGCTAGAGAGTGTCAGATTAGGATGTACCCAAACGTTGCAAGAGGCAATCAACCATCAGTAAGAATCTGAAGCCCGTGGAAGCCGTCAGAATTACACGGCATTCTCCAGCAGGCTCCAGATAAATCAAAAGATGCTAAAGCGTTCAGGGATTACCTGTTGCTTACTACACAAGTGTATGGTGCAACGGGACAGGATATTTGGTCACTAATACAGGTTGCGCTCAATAGAACGCAATGGACAGCGTTCAAAACAGCAGTAGGAGCTAATTAGGAACAATGGTTTACGGTGCGCTGTTGTGGGCGAATACATCGATTACAGGGACACAAATAAAAGACGCAGTTTCAGTAGAAATGTGGTCACCGATACCAGTTCTGGGAATTTTAAACAAACATGCATCACATACACGGTCATCTATCGAAGGAATAGATAGTAACGTTTGGGCAGTGGACAAGATGCAGGTAGGGTACACTGATGTCCCACCAGTAAAAATTCCACTAAAAGAAGGAGAGAGATTACCATCTATCAGGCAATATCCATTAAAGAAAGAGGTCGAGGAAGGTATCAAACCATTAATAACTTCATTCATCAAACAAGGCATACTTGTTCCTTGTTCATCGCCATGCAATACACCGATACTGCCAGTACTCAAAAAGAATGGGGACTATAGGTTGGTGCAAGATTTGCGAGCTATCAATAAGATTGTAAAAGAAACGCATGCTCTTGTTCCAAATCCAGCAACTATTTGATACCTGTGGAAGCCAAAGTGTTTACACTAATTGATTTGCAGAATGCAAATTCCACTAGATCCAGCAAGTCAATATTTGTTTGCTTTTACGTTTCAAAGGAAACAATACACTTGGACTCGACTTCCACAAGGATTTGTTAACTCTCCTACCATTTTTTCTACTACCCTACAGTCACAATTACGACAAATTAGATTAAAAGAGGGATCTACAGTAATACAATATGTTGATGATTTACTGTTGGCCAGTCCCAGTAGAGAAGCAAATGAAAAGGATAGCATTCAATTACTTAACGAGTTAAACAGCCTCGGATACGTTGTTCCGCCTCAGAAAATTTTAATTGGCCAAACATCAGTAAAATTTTTGGGAGTAATACTATCGGCAGACAACAGACAATTGGAAGATAACAGAATAGAGCCAATACTAGCACTAGCTCCTCCTGATACACCAACTAAAATGCGACAATGTTTGGGATTACTCAATTACTGCCGCCAGTGGATACCCAATGTCACGTTATATACAAAATTGTTAACTCCATACTCCACGACACTAATGGAAGCACATTACGAGTTACCTGAGCAGGAATTACAGGCATTTAAAAAATTAAAAACACTGCTAGCAACAGCCCCAGCACTTGGTAGGCCATTATATGACAGGCCATTTCATCTTTTTGTAACAGTGATGGAAGGTTGTGCCACTGCGGTGTTGACACAACAACATGGCGATAAACAACGACCAGCGGCCTATTATAGCACGCAGTTAGATACCGTTGCTAAAGGACTACCATATTGTACACAAATTTTGGCCGCAATATATGCATGCTGACAAGCAGCATCAAATATTACGATAAATTCTGCAATAACAATACACACCACACATTCAGTTACTGCACTGCTCTGCCAAATGCAGACGCAACATTTAACAATGGCAAGACAGAGCAGGTATGAAATTGCCCTCCTAAATAATCCACGACTATCGTTTGTATATTGTACAACTATTAATCCAGTGACTTTCCTTACACACCAACCCGTGGATTTAGATAAAGCTGGTCATGATTGTATTCAGATAATACAGCACACGACATCTCCACGTGATGATTTGACTGACATGCCTCTAGATGATGTTGATTTGACATTATATGTGGATGGCAGCTCCTCTATAGACAAATTGGGAAAACGTAAATCAGGTTACGCTGTGGTGACTCAAAATTCAGAAATAGAAGCAGCAGCATTTGAGCAGCCAATGTCTGCACAACAAGCAGAAGTATTTGCTCTCACCAGAGCATGTATACTGGCTGAGGGAAAATATACCAATATTTATACAGACTCAAGATATGCTTTTGGGATAGCCCATGATTTTGGAACATTATGGAAACAAAGAGGATTTTTAACTAGTTCAGGCAGCAATATTCAGAATAAAGATTTGGTAGCTAATTTACTAAAAGCCATTATGTTACCAAACAGGTTGGCAATAATTAAATGCAATGCGCATTCGACAGGCACAACGGAGGTCGATAAAGGAAATAGACGAGCTGATGCAGCAGCTAAATTGGCGTCTCAAAAAGAAAACTTAATTGTTCCTAAAATGATGAATATGGCCCAAAGATCCGCAAGGATACAGTCAGATTCTGATACTAAAAAGATGCCAACTTTAGACAACATTGTCTCGTTACAAAACGAGGACTCCGCTGATGAAAAACTAGATTGGGAAAAAAATGGATGTTTATACAATGAAAAATTTAAATTATGGTTAACTCCGGCCGGACAGTGTTGTGTACCAAGTGTTGTGTACCAAGGCGCCTTGGGATGTCCTCTCGACGTGAAAGGCGCTATATAAATGTAAGTTTTGTTGGTTGTTGTTTGTTTGTTTGCTTACTACCATGGTTAGTTGATATTGTTCATCAACAAACGCATGCTGGCAAGGAGGGAATGGTGGGATTATTATTACAATCATGGTGGAGCCCTTTATTCGATCAATATGCACAAAAAGTAATACAAAGATGTCTGATTTGCCAAAAATACAATATTGGAAAAGGAACAGCATGTCCCATAGGCCGTACTCCTCTCCCAGCAGGGCCATTTGATACAATTCAACTAGATTTCATAGAACTGCCAAAAACACAGTGTTATAAGTATTGTTTAGTAATCATTGATGTATTTAGTAAATGGATAGAAGCCTATCCTACTATCTGCAATACTGCAGAAACAGTGGTAAAAATTTTATTAAGAGAAATAATACCAAGATTTGGAATCCCCAATTGTATAAGCTCAGACAACGGACCACACTTTACAGCCCAGATAAACAAAGAACTCTGTGACCAATTAAACATCAAGCAGCAGTTCCATTGCCCATACCATCCTCAATCTGCAGGATTAGTGGAGAGGGTTAATCAGACATTGAAACTAAAACTTTCAAAACTGACTGAAGAAACAGGACTAAGCTGGTTTAAAATTCTACCTTTGGCCCTTTTCCAAATGAGAGTCACACCACAACAACAAACTAAGTTGTCACCGGCTGAGATATTGTACGGGAAAACATTGCAAACTCCTTGGGCATTCTCCAGGACACATAGTCCCTCTGATGTATATGAGATGACAAATGAAGTATGTGATTATGTGATTGCTCTAACAAAAAGCTTGCAGCAGTATCATTTACAGGTCCAGAAGCAGCATAAGGAGGGAGGCGGTCAGACGGAAGATTCGAAGGACATTGGTCCTAGGATACAGGCTGGAGACTACGTCTTGACTCGCAACTGGACACACAAAAAGTTGGAACCCCGGTGGAACAGACCATTCCAAGTGCTGCTGACGCCACCCACCGCTGCCAAACTACAAGGAAGAGAGAAATGGGTTCATTTGAACCACTGCAAAAGACTTGCGTATACCTAATGATATTATGTTGTGTAATTCTAACACATGAATGGGATGTGGGCATGAAATATACTAACACAACTAACCAAACTTTAGTATTAGAACAAAGAGACGATTGCCAACAAGTGTTAGCTATTGTCTCAATACGTAAAGGGAGTGAAGTTAACTTGGTTTATGTGGAAAGTCAAGATGATAACACTAACTAGCCGCAGAAATAAAACTTCCTGCAGGATAACAACAGGAACTGGTGTCAGTTTGCAAACGGGATGTTGTACGTATAAGAAGGATACAAGAATGAGGATTAAAAGGGAAATTTTAAACTGGAATGCCAAAACCAACAAGAATATAGTTATGACTAAACCATCAAGGTTTAGTATTGAAAAACATTCAGAAAAAGAAAATTAATTCCTTCAGTATTTAAGCTTCGTGAAACAATTGGCTATCAATAATTCGAAAAGGGTAGTGTGCATGCCACAACCTCGTTCTGTAGGTTCTGGTATAGCAATGATGGCTGTCGCCACTACCGACTGTGATCTATGTCACCTAACAGCCAACATGAAAAATAATTGTAGTATAAATATAAAAACAAGTCACAATACGCTCGTCACTTGCTCTCAAAGAAAGACAATTCAAAACCCCCCTAAAGAATGTATTACTTGCGATGATATGCCACCAAGCATGGAGGTTAAGACTGTACCAATTTTTGAATGGTGCCTGGAAAGTTTGGGCAGAAACAGTTTTACTCCAACTAACTTGTTAAAAACTGGAAAGAAAATGGGACAATTGCCTACTTCAAAGTGTAACTGGATAGTACAGGGAGACTCGATAATGCCTAATGTAAGCCCCTTAGTATCCTACGACAACGGACCAGTCAAACAGGTGGAAAAATGTCTTAAAAGTGTTACACCCACACTAGCTAAGGTGATATTAACATCACACTCCTGTTCTATTCCAACTCCAGACGAACTCCATTGGATTTGTGGAGAAACAGCCTACAAATGGTTACCTAATGGGTGGCTTGGAAGATGTGGTTTAGCTTATGTGATTCCATCTTTCAGGTTCACTAACGATACTCCAAAAGAAGATGCACGGTTAACACTTGTTGCAATTCATGAGTTTTGCGTTTTAGTTTCTTTAATTAACAATGTGACGTTACCTCACCCGATCATGTGATAAAAGGAGAAGTAACAATAGTGCCTACGTGCCAAAGTAAGCATGGTCAATGTAGGTACAAGGCCAGAGTGAGGTCTTGCAATTGGCTGAGTAACTGTTCTGGCGACACGTGACCGCAAGAGCCTTAACCTTTTAAAAGCGTCGAGACAAAGGAATAAGCAGAGCGGAGCGGAGGAGCAGAAGGAGAAGGACCTGATGGAAGATACTGTAACGTGACAGTAGCCAAGCCGCTCTCGAGAAGGAGAAACAACTGATGGAAGATACTGTAACCGACAGTAGACAAGCCGCTCTCAAGGAAGGGTGGACAGTATACACCACTAAACAGAGGAGAGCAGAGTATTAGGTTGCAGAGGATAAAGAATCAATCTCTTGCTGGACAGTATACACCATTAAGGGATCCCTCTGTGTTTAGTGACAAGCCCTGACGGGTTAGCCTGAATAAACAACCTGTTTTCATGAGATACGACTCTAGTGCATTTCACTCATTGGTCGAATCTCTAACACACTGATGAAAAGATTAAATGAAAAAGGACTACGACGAGATAAGCGGAGTAACCGATGGTATGATAACCACTGGTACACGGGACTCTTTTCTGCTTTTGTTCCTATATATGGGATTGAGGTGTCACTCGCAGAAATAAGAGCACTCGCAGGCAACTTTCAAGATATGTCAAGTGCTACAGCATTGAGTATTGGTCTTTTAAATAAAGAACAACAAGCCATCAGAAGAATGACAATGCAAAATAGGATGGCGTTAGATATGATTTTGGCAACACAGGGAGGAGCATGTGCAATAATTGGTTCAGAATGCTGCACATGGATACATGATTATTCATCAAATATTACAGAAGAAATTGACAAAATGAAGAGAGCCGGTGATGAGGCAGGGGACATTGATAAAAATAAAGGAGGTTGTGGATGGTCACCATTTTGCTGGATTGGCACTTTGGGTAAAGGATGGGGAGCTACAATACTGGAATGGATATTGTGGATTTTGGCATTTCTGTTGATAATTAAAGTAGTTTATGGTTGTGTAACAACATGTAGTAAAGAGGCAATAAAAAGAGAGTTAGTAGAACGAAAAGTAAGAAAGGACAGGAAATATTGGGAAGAGTAAAATGAAATGCAGGGGATAAATGAAATGTGTTAAAAATGAATAATTGGTGTTATCATACGGGATATGATAAAAGGAGGGAATGTGAAATTGTAAAATTTAGCCATTTATACCTAGATGTAACTTCTGTACTTTTAACCCACTAGCAAAATATGAAATTAGTCATTTTATGCCTAGATGTAATTTCTGTGCTTTTGGCCCACTAACAAAATGAAAAAGACAGGTCCTGGGAAATACAGATTGGCACAAAGCCAGTCTCTTCCTTATCTAAGCATTTTACAGGACAGGGAACAGTAACTCCTGCAAACCTTGAAAAAACTGTGACATTGTCTAAACTAGACACCATCTAGAGATAAGCTTGTTTTTGCCTGAATCGTTCCAAACTGGGACTCCTTTATATTATATTTTTCTAACCCATAGCCGACAAATGCTTGATATGTGAAGAACTAATCAATAGATAACATTTAACCTTGTTAGAGAGACATGGAGTGATTGAATTGTTGGAGCCAAGTGATTGATAATATTTTTGCAACTGCCTTTGTGGGAACTACAAACCCCTGCTTTTTATGTATAAAAAGGCTGCATTTACTGATCACTGCAGCTCATTCTCGTGAATGTCCAATGGTCTACTTGGAGACTGTTGACTTCTGGGAATTAGCTCTTGTCAGCAAATAAACTTTACATTTCCTTATCCACGGTGTATGGTCTGTTTGTAAGACAACGGTTCTGGGAACGAGTAAAAAATTACAACTTCACAAAGAGAGTGAGGGAGTGAGGTCCAAAGTCTCAGGGCATAGTGGCTGAAGGCACAGCTGCAGATGGTGGAGCAGAGGATTCGAAGGACAAGGAGGAGGCCAGGCCCGCTGAAGCGAAGGTCAACGGGAGCTGTTGTGAGGGGTGAGGAGGTCAGAGGTAGGGGAGTGCAGAGGAATGGAGGTATTTGAATAAAGGCATGAGGACCTTGAAATCGATTGTCTCTGGGACAGGGAGCAAGTACAGTCTGGCAAGGACTGGAATATTTGGCGGCGGAGTTCTGTATATATATATTCTATGATTCTATGCCTCTATAAAGCCACAAATCCCTATTCTTTGTCAAGTTGTCTTGCCACCTACAAAGATGTGTGCTTGTGGACCCTAAGGTCTCTGTTCCTGTTTCACATTGTACCATTTATCTTATATTGTACCATTTATCTCCTCAGTCCTCCTCCAAAAATGCTTTAGATTTAAATGCATAAAATTTTGCCTTCCATTATACCAAAGAGTGTCTGTGACCTCTTGCAGTGGGCTACTATCCTGCTCACTATTTACTACTTTTCCTAATTTAGTATCATCTGAAACTTGGAAATTGTGTCCCCTGTATCCAGGCTCTCTCAGAGAGGCACAGGCCACTTCCACCTTTTCAGGCCCCAGCCATAAAAAAAATGACGGTTAAATTCCAAATCATGGCCTCACCATATTTAATAACTGCGATACAGGTAAACCCCGCTTACTGAATGCCTGGTTAACGAAACTTCACTATAAAGAGGGTTTCTATTTGTACCACTTCTCCACTTAGCAAAGGCTGCTTTCGCTGTAACGAATGTTTACACACACTTTAAATCTTGCAGGCTTCTTGTGCACAGCTTCTCATTCCAAATCTTGGCTGATTCTCTCTGATTGCCACAGCAATAGAGAGATAGAGGAGTGGGGGATAGAGAGATAGACGAGGGCGGGATAGAGAGGGAGAGTCATATTTTGGTTAGAAAGTGTGGCACATAAAAACAGCAAGTCGCAAAACTTAACAAATGCCAAAAAAATTAACAAGTGTCTAAATTTGAGGCCCCTTTTGAGCTTGAGGTCCAGGCCAAATGGCCCACCTGGGCTCCCCTCTGATTGGCGTTGCCTGTACCCAAATCCAAGTTGTTTATATAGATTAATACTGACTCCTGGGGGACACCACTGAATACTTCCCTCCAGTCAGAGAAACAACGATTCACCACTACTCTCTGCTTTCTGTCTTGTTCTGTATCCATGCTGCGACTGTTCCTTTAATACCATGGGCTTCCATTTTTCTAACAAGTCTCTTAATGTGACACTTTATCAAATAGCTTTTAAAAATCCATTGGGTGTACCATTTGCAACCCTCTAGTCCTCCGGCAGCACCCTGGTTCATAGATTCATAGATTCATAGAATTTTACGGCACAAAAGGAGGCCATTCGGCCCATCTATAATAATAATAATAATAATCCTTGCATTTGATATAGTGCTTTTCACATCTTATCAACGTCCCAAAGCGCTTCACAGAATATACTGTAAAGTGAATTGACTGTATATTTGTGGGCGAATCATGGCAGCCAATTGCGCACAGCAGTGTCCCACCAACAGTCGTGGAGTGAATGACTAATTTTATTCTTGTAGTTTTTTTTTTTTGGACGGATTATTATTAGGCGTGTGGAGTAAGGAAACTTCCCCAAGGTTTCGCCCTGACCTGCCTGGATTCGAACACAGGTTTCCCCAGCTTGGTCTCCCCAGCTTGCAAGACAAGTGCTCTAACCACTGAGCCACAGGAGCTCCATCTAGTCTGTGCCGGCTCTTTGAAAAGAGCGATTTAATCCCACTGCCCTGCCCGCTCCCCATAGCCTAATAGACCTGTTCTCCCTAAATAAAGATCTAATTCCCTTTTAAAAGTTGTTATCGAATCAGCCTCCACCATCTTTTCAGGCAATGCATTCCAGATTCGAACAACTCACTGAGTGAAAAAAATTCTCCTCAGCTCCCCTCTACTTCGCCTTGAAACTATTTTAAATCTGTGACCACGAGTCACAGATTCGCCCACGAGTGGAAATAGTTTTTCTCTATTTGCCCTGTCGAAACCCCTCATGATTTTATAAACCTCTATTAGGTCTCCCCTCAATCTTCTCTGCTCCAGAGAGAATAACCCTAGCCTATCTAGCCTCTCCTCATAGCTGAAGTCCCTCAATCCTGGCACCATCAAATCTTCTTTGTACCCTTTCCAATGTCTTCACATCCTTTCTGTAATGTGGTGACCAGAATTGAACACAGTATTCCAGCTGAGGCCTCACCAAAGTCTTATAGAGGTTAGTCAGCACTTCCTGACTTTTGTACTCTATACCCCTATTTATAAAGCCTAGTATCCCATATGCCTTCTTAACAGCCTTGTCTACCTGTCCTGCCACCTTCAACGAGTCATTAACACAAATCCCCAGGTCTCTCTGTTCCTTCACACCATTTACAATTTTACGATCTAGCCTATATTGCCTCCCTTCATTTCTTCTCCCAAAATGCATCACCTCACACTTCTCTGCATTAAACTTCATCTGCCATGTGTCTGCCCACTTTACCAATTTGTCTATATCCTCTTGCAGATGGCTACTATCCTCCTCACTATTTACTATTCTCCCTAACTTAGTGTCATCTGCAAACTTGGAAACTGTACTCCGTACACCCAAGTCCAGATCATTGATGTAGATTACAAACAGCAATGGTCCCAAAACTGATCCCTGTGGCACACCACTGCTCACTTCCCTCCAGTCTGAAAAACAGCCGCTCACTACAACTCTCTGCTTTCTGTCTCGCAGCCAGTTGTGGATCCACGCTGCCACTGTCCCTTTTACGCCATGGGCCTTTAATTTCATAATAAGTCTCTCATGTGGCACTTTGTCAAATGCCTTTTGAAAGTCCATGTAAACTACATCAACTGGTGTCCAAGGAGGATTCATAGATTGTAGCCAGAGCCTCCCATACTTCCCTCAGTAACCTAGGATACATCCTGCCCTGACCAGGTGACGTATCTACCTTGAGCATCGACAAGCTTTCCAGTACTTCCTCTCTGTTTATTCTTATCTTATCCAATTTATCTTCCATCTCCTTCAGTACTGTGGCATTGGCAGTACTGTCTTCTTTTGTGAAGACAGATGCAAGGCACTCATTTAGTACATCAGCCATGCCCTCTGCCAACACTAGAAGATTTCCCATTTGCTGTCTAATTGACCCCAGCCTACCTTTGACTAATCTTTTATTCTTTATATGTTCATAAAATACTTTAGTGTTCCCTATTAATTTGCCCCACTTCATTACCCAGATCCCAAACTGCTTATTTCCTTCCACCTGGAACATTGGCACAGCCAGTCTCTATCCACCACCACCCTCCTCTGCCTGACTAGACTAGTTCTGACATTGAAGAATTTCACCTTCAACTCCAACCATTTCTTCTAAATCCAAGAAGTCGCTATGGGAAACCGCATAAGTCCCAGCTATGCCTGCCTGTTTACTGGCCACCTAGAGCATTCCTTGTTCAAGGCCTACTCAGATCCACTCCTGACCTGTTCTTCAGGTACATCGATGACTGTGTCGGGGTTGCTTCCTGCTTTCGCAGTGAACAATTCATCAATTTCTCTTCCACCTTCCACCCCTCCATAAAATACACATGGAACATCTCTGACCATTCCCTTCCTCAACTTCACCATTTGCATCTCGGGATTATCATCAGATATATTTTAGAAGCCCATCAACTGCCATCCCACCTCATATAAATACACCATTCCATTTTCCCAGTTCCTCTGCCTCTGCTGTATCTGCTCTGATGATGCCACCTTTCACACCAGAGCAACTCAATTGTCCTCCTTTTACCTCTACAGAGGTAAAAGGAGGACTACCCATCCACTTGGTAGGCAGGGCGCCAGACGCTGTCCACCCCATTTCCCGCACCTTTGCTCTCACCCCTTTCCCCTCTTCCCAGAACCTCGATAGGGCCTCCCTAGTCCACACCAGTCTCACTATCCAATGGATAATCCTCAAGATGTGTTCCCCTCTAGATTAGGGAGATCAAATGCAGATTAGGTGACCAATTTGCCGAACATTTCCATTCTGTCCACAATGCAACTCTGATCTACTGGTTTCTTACCATTTCAACTCTCCTTCCCACTCGCAGCATGACCTCTCCATCTACGGTCTCCTTAACTGTTCCAATGAACCACAGTGCAAACTTGAGGAACAGCACCTTATCGATCTGCTAGGGACCTTACAGCCCTCTTGCCTTGATTTAAATAACTTCAAGCCATAATAGCTCACCTTTCCCCCTCTTCTGTGACCACCTGACTGCCTACTATATAAATAGGCTAGGGCAGTGGACGAGTAGGTGGCAGATGGAATTTAATGTGGGGAAGTGTGAAATTATTCACCTTGGTAGCAAAAATAAAAAAACAAATTATTTTCTAGATGGGGAGAGGTTAGATAGTGTTAGTGTACAAAGGGATTTGGGTGTCCTTGTACATCAGTCTCAAAAAGTTAGTTTGCAGGTGCAGCAAGCATCTAAAAGGGCAAACAGCATGTTAGCATTCATTGCAAAAGGTTTAGAGTACAAGAGTAGGAAGTATTGATGCAATTGTATAGGGCCCTGGTGAGACCGCACCTGGAGTATTGTGTGCAGTTTTCATCTCCTTATTTAATACAGGACATACTTGCCTTAGAGGGGGTGCAGCGTAGATTCACTAGGTTAGTTCCTCGCAGTTGGAATTAGAGGATAGGATGTGTAGAGCATGGGAGGGTGGGTGGAGAAGATGGTTAATGATGTGGAAAAGGAGCCTGGGATTGTCCTTCACTTCCAAGATTAATTTGGAGTTATAGAAAAACTTAGTTTGGATCATTAAACAAACACAACTATGAATTCATGCAAGAAAGTTGTGTTTGCATAGCTTGTTTATATAGCTGGAGGGCCCCCAGTGATCTGATTTGGGACCCGCAATCCCTTAATCTGGCCTGGATGTCATTTTAAATTTAAACTGTCCTGTAGCTCAGTGGTTAGACCTGGGTTTGATTCCTGGCAGGGCGAAACCTTGGCAGGTTTTCTCACTCCACACAACAACATAATCCCACAAAAAAAGAAACAATAATAAATTGGTCACTTCAATATACGACTGTTTGTGGGCGCAATTGGCTGCTATGGTTCACCCATAGGTATACATTCATTGTGAAGCACTTTGAGACGTCTCAAAATGTCAAAAGCAAAATTACACTTGTATATTACACTTGCATCACATCTTTCACATCAGGAGAACATCCCAAGGCGCTGTTACTGCTTCAGACCTGATCTGAGGACAGGGGGGCAGGGTAGGGGAGGGGGGTGGAGAGGGAACGGTGGGGGGCTTATGAGTTGCCAATGTGTCCATCGAAGAGCAGAGTCTTGAGGCGAGACTTGAAAGAAGCCAGGGAGGGGGTGAGATGGAGGGACTTCGGGATGGAGTTACAGAATTTGGGGGCAGAGTGGCTGAAGGCTCGCCCACCAATGTTGGGGTGGATGGGTCAGGGGACATGAAGCAGGCCAGAGCCTGCTGAGCGGAGGTTGGTAAGGGGATAGGAGGCCACAGATGTAGGGTGGGGGGACATTGTGGAGGGCTCAACCCAGGTCCTCGTTTTCCATTTACATGGAAAAGACATACACACAAGCTTATGGACATGAATAGGAACATGGACAACAAAGTCGCAGACAGACAGTTTAACATCTGAAGAAACAGACATGAATATGAACGTTGAAAGGGACACAGCCATGGGTATAGACATGGATATTTTCACAAACAAGGGCTTGAAGACAAAAGCAAATGGGCAGGAATATAGAAAATGATAGAAACATGGCATAGAAAGTTTGACATGAACACAGACATGGACAAGGTTTTTGTAGGGACACAGCCTATACATCTTATCAGAAAATATTCTCAATGTGGCATACAAGACCCATGTACAGTGTCCTTTATATAATCTTCCTTTGTGGATCTGAGCTCCTGAGAATGCAGTGGACAGGCTTCCACTACCCCATTTCCAAAGTCCAAGACAAACAGTGTGGTGCGTTTGTGGCAAAACAGGAAGTGAATATAGGAAGGGCTCTGGCCTACTCTGACCTGCCACTAATAACCCTGGATAGACACGGTTGGCATGTCTATTTGCTGAGGCCCTCCACACGAGGGCCTGGATTGAGCATCTGGTGTTGAATGGCAGTGGATGTGGACCTGGATAACATAATAATAATCCTTGCATTTGATACACCGCTTTTCATGTCTTCTAAATATCTCAAAGCGCTTCACAGAACATACTGTGAAGTGAGTTGACTTTTGTGGGAGAAACGCAGCAGCCAATTGCACACAGCAGTTCCCACAAACAGTTTTTTAAAGGGATTATTATTCGGCATTAACATAAAGGTGGTTGACAAGTCACACGCCATCCTGTCTTCCACTGGGCAAATGCCCACCAGATAGCTGATGAGAAAACTCAGTACTGTACTTGGGGTGACACCTGCTGTAAGGTATTTCCTGGAGTCCGAGTTCATGACACATGTTCATACATCCATCGTCTAAGATGCTGAGATGTGTTGAACACTAGGAAGCTCATAAATACTGACACAGACACAGACACTGACATGAACAGAGGACCATACACAGACATGGGCATAGACATAGACCTGAACAGGTATATAGACATGAACACAGGCACAGACACAGACATAGAATTGACTTGGACACAGAGAATGACACAGACATGGGGATAGACATGGGCATAGACATGTATGTTGACACCAGCACAGACATAGCCGTAGAAAGGACATGGGCACAGTCACAGAAAAATACAAAGACATGGACATACAATAGATGCAAACATGGAAAGAGACACAAATGCATACATGGGCACAGACATGGAAATGAGCATATTTACTGATGGACGTTTATTGATGGACACACACATGGATACAGACATATATATTGATCAGACCAAAGAATAGACGAAACATGGGCACAGACATGGACATTTTGACACAAACACTGTCATAGACATGGACACAAACAAAGACACAGGCATGGACATGGATACAGACATCGACACTGACACAGATACAGACCTCGACAAAAACTGAGAAAGTCTCAGTTCCATACCCAGACCCAGACCCATACATGGATATGGACACTGTAATAGACCCAGAAACAGATCCAGATACAGGCACTGCATCAGACATGGAGCAGAACCTGGGCACAACCTCAGTTACTGATACAAACATAGACATCAACGTTGACAGAGACCCAGACAAAGACCCTGATACAGACCCTAACAGACCCAGAAACCAGCCTTGTTCCAGACCCAGAAAGAGACACAGACACAATTCCTGGAAAACATACGTATCTCATATCATAGGATGTGTGCTCAGACATAGATGTACACAAGACATAGAACTAAATACAGATCCAGACACAGAACTGAACCAAGACACTAACACTAACATTAACACAGACACCATCACTGACCCCAATACAGAGCAGGACAACATTCCAGACACAATCCAGACCCAGACACTGACCCACACACACTGAGACACTTATACTGACTTGGTCACATACTGAAACACAGAACTGGACAAGGAGCCACACACAGACCCTGATTCTAATGCAGACATTCAGGTCTCTCACATGTCTGTGATGGTGAATGGTCGGACAGCGATTCCAGTTTCTCTCACAGATGTTTCTGGAAGGTTTTGTGCTGCTTTTGTGGGTACCTTTGTGCTGCCTTATCTTCACTGCTGTGCTGCTCACATCCCCATGGAGGTGGTGTGTAACCCATTCACGTCTGTCGCCAAGCTTCCTGTACTCACCCTCCTCACACTCACACTTGCATGCACACCCACACGCACACACTATGTGCCCACCCTCTGCCCTTCCCCCAGTTGCATCAGCATTCAGCAAACCCAGCCTCAGGGCAGCAGCAACAATAAAAGTCTGCGTCACCATGGAAACAGCAGCAGACACTGGGATCAAACTGTCTCTCATTTCACTGCTTTCTCTCTCCTCATAGAATCATAGAATTTTACCCCACAAAAGGAGGCCATTTGGCCCATCTAGTCTGTGCCGGCTCTTTGAAAAAAGCAACTCAATCCCACTGCCCCGCTCTCTCCCCATAACCTCAGATCTGTTCTTCCTAAATAAAGATCTAATTCTCTGTTAAAAGCTGTTATCAAATCAGCCTCCACCACCTTTTCAGGCAATGCATTCTAGATTCAAACAACCCGCTGAGTGAAAACATTTCTCCTCAGCTCCCCTCTGCTTCGTTTTGAAACTATTTTAAATCTATGACCACGAGTCACTGATTCGCCCACCAGTGGAAACAGTTTTTCCTTATTCACCCTGTCGAATCCCCTCATGATTTCATAAACCTCCATTAGGTCTCCTCTTAACCATCTCTGTTCCAAAGAGAATAAACCCAGCCTATCTGGCCTTTCCTCATAACTGAAGTCCCTCAAACCTGGTACCATTCTAGTAAACCATCTTTACACCCTTTCCAATGCCTTAACATCCTTTCTATAGTGTGGTGACCAGAATTGGACACAGTACTCCAGCTGAGGCCTAACTCACTCATTCCACCACTCGCCGCGCTCTCCTCTTCTCCTCATCTACTTCATTCCCTATTTATCTCTCGCTTCATCTTCTCGCTAGTTCTCCCTGTTTCTTTTTATCTTTCGTCAAACCCTCTTCTTTGCCTCCGCCTTGCCTCTCAGCTTCACGGTTCTGTCCTTTCATAGTTTCATCCATTCTTACCCAGCAAAATGTCTGCCGCCAGCTTCTCCTCCAGCCCCGCACCATCACAGGCAGCATTCCTCAGGACTCTGTCCTCACTCCTCTCCCCCATACTATGCTCCGCTCAACAATGTCATCCCAGGGCACATGTGTGCAGCTCACACCGAACTCTATCTCTCTACCTTTCAATTCCAGGTCCAATGTTCTTCCTACCAATTGCCTGTCAGATATTAATTCTTGGATGAGAGATAGTTATCAGAGGTGCTCCTGTTTGGCTTTCATCAGCATCTCGTCACCTCAGGTGTTGATAGGATCAATCTACATGGATTTCCACTTCATAGACCCACTGAGGAACTGAGGAGTCTCGCTCAACTCTTAACTGTTCTTTAAATGCCATCACATGATCTGTTCAGCTCTCTCCCCCCTCTGTAACACTTTTAGCCTCCATTACTACCTCTCCCATCAGGCGGTTGTTGGAAACTGATGGGTATGGTTAAAACGTATGGGCACCATAAACTGGACGGTACCAGTTTATGACCCTTGATTTGGGTAGTGTGATGTAAGGGCCATCTGGACACGAGGAAAAGCTTTGAAGCTAGGATTGGGAAAATGGAATGCTTGTCTAACTTCTTCGAGTGTAAATGAACAACTCTTGTAGGGACAGTAGAGTAATGTAAACAACAACAACAATTTACATTTATATAGCGCCTTTCACGTCGGGAGGACGTCCCAAGGCGCTAAACAAGAGGCGTGTGACCCGAGCTGGGAGGGGAGTGTTTGGGAAGGGGTGAAACATGAAGGGGAGGTAAAAGAGTTCGGGATGGAACAAAAGGCACGATCGAAGAGGAAAGTCTACAAATCGGCCTTGAAAGAGGAAAGGGAAGAGGCGAAACGGAGAGATTGAGGGATGGCATTCCATAAACAAGACTCCCTCCTGTCCCAGGTTGGACAGGACAAAGAAAGGGACGAATGATGGGACCACAAATCTTGGTACCAGCCAGGAAGAATGTCAGCTAAGGGGGTTTAGCATAAACAGAGTGTTCTTCTCTTGATTGGCACTAAGATAAGGAAGGTACTATGTTTACATTTCTCTGCAACTCCCATTAATATCATTAGACATTAGGTTGAGAGGAGACCTAATAGCGGTTTATAAAATCATGAGGGGATTCGACTGAGTGAATAAGGAAAAACTGTTTCCACTGGTAGACTCGTGGTCACAGATTTAAAATAGTTTCAAAACGAAGCAGAGGGGAGCTGAGGGTTGTTCGAATCTGGAATGCATTGCCTGAAAAGGTAGTGGAGGCTGAATTTAAAAGAGCTTTTAAAAGAGAATTAGATCTTTATTTAGGGAGAACAGGTCTGTTAGGTATAAAAACAAAGGTTGCTGGGGAAACTCAGCAGGTCAAGCAGCATCCATGGAGAAAGGAAAAAGAGTCAACATTTCGGGTCTACAACCCTTCATCAGGTCTGTTAGGTTATGGGGAGAGAGTTGGGATTGAGTTGCTCTTTTCAAAGAGCCGATACAGACCAGATGGGCCAAATGGCCTCCTTTTGTGCCGTAAAATTCTATGATTCTATGATTCTAGACAAGACAAAGAAGATGTTAGAACATCAGAGATGAGGGTAAGGTTTGGACTGGTCAAAGGTCAGGAGGATTTCTGGGTATGTTTGGGAGAGAAGTCCAAGAGTTAAGTTAGATCAGTTAGATCTGTTAGATCTGTAGACCTGTAGGACCAGTCCAGATAAGGCATGAGTATAGCAGCAGACAAAAAGAATACCATCTTGAGACCAATCGACATTCAAGTCAGCTGATTCCTGTTTTAACCGGTAGTATACTCTGTATTTTAACCAGTCTGTATTTCACATGTGTGAACTTATATATATTAAATACCATGCCTCTTATTAAGGATTGTTGGGTCATCATTTGAACTCTCGGGATCGGAAATCCCAACACGGTTGAGATCCTTATAATAATATTAATAAAAATCCTTGATTTTATGTAGTGCCTTATCACTTGACAGAATATACTATATTTTTGTGTGAGTGAAACAGCAACCAATCAAGAAATGCACATAGCAGGGACCCACAAAGAGTCATGGATTGAGTGAACAAATATTTTTGGGGGGTCTTCCCTCATCCAGCTCAGTGTGACCACACATAATAGGTGCAAGTCCTACTTAACAAATCTCCTTTACTTTGCTAAGATGGTTTCTTCTCCCACCCCCGCCCAGCCTTCTGTAGCTCCATCATTGGTCCGCTCCACTTCCTCATCTATATGCTCCCTCTTGGGAATGTCATTCACAGGCATAGGGTCACGGCATTGTTTGTTTGCCTGTAAATTGTTAAAAACAATAGAATCAATGATTTACAGCCTAAGCACCTGGCTCTCAAAGCAATCTGCACTTTGAATCCTTCTGCCCCATCCTCCAGACCCTTCCAGCCTTTAACTTTTACTTGGTTTAATGTCTCTCTCCTACCTTGTTACCAGGGCTTTGGACTCGAGTCCTGGACTCGGGCTCAAGACCGGTCTCGAGTCCTCATTTCAATGACTCGGACTTGGACTCAGCTGTGCAGGTCTTGGACTCGGACTCGACACCAGGGACTCGAGGACTCGGGCTTCGAGACCGCCGCGAGTCCGGCAAGTATGAGCCGATCTACGGGATTTTCTGTAGTTCGCGCAAATGCTACACTGGCTGAACTATCGGAAATCCCATAGCGGAATTATGAACCCATTGAACTGTGACGCGGTATCCCACGTGGGATACCTCAGAAACAACCTGTGTGACTCAAGGTAAAATATCACATTACTTTATGGACAATAAATAAAATTATAAATAATTAAGAACTTGAAGTGCCTATGAAGGATATTATATTTCATTCCCAACACACTGCACATAAACAGTAGAATTAAGAACATTAAGAGATATAGTACAGTGTGCACTGTGCAGAGATGTCACTTTCAGGTTTTTGCCTGAATTCCTTCTTTTGTGAAGTCCAAATTTCTGTGCTTATTTTCAGCTTATTTTCAGTGCTTATTTGGGACATTTTTTTTACCCCCAATTTATGTGCTATTTCAGACTTTTTCACTGGTTTCAGGATTTTTTATTGTATTATTCAGTGCAAGTGGCATCTCTGAGTATGTAATTTATGAATTGCTAGTTCATCATGATCCCCTCAACTGATAAAAGATGGTTTGGTGGTAGAAATCTGTTGTGACATTGTTAAATATGTGAAATTATTATCTGCATAAATATGGATTAAAGAATGAAAGAAACATCATTCTGTTGTTATCTCGTTACTTGTTGGAATAGTAATATTCATTGGCATCTACAGGAGGCGCTTTTCAACTTTTGAGAGTGTTCCTACCTGGGTATGCCGATGCAATCCACTTCATCTTAAAGGGAAAGTTCACCCTGATATGTTCAAGTTTTTGTTGTTTACTAAATATTTTTGGATGTGATTGCGAAAGATTTAAAGAAAATTGGATATTCGGTTAGCAAGATATGGATTTTTGAAAAGAGTAATGACTGCTGTCATGCTGTGCAGACGCCTCGCAATTGTCAATGCAATGACATCCCATGAGATGCCTGTAATATGTTTTGTACACAAAATTTCACTAATTTGTACTTCTCATCAAAATCAATAGTTTTGCTGTAAATTTAGACAATGAATAAGAAGTGTACCAGTCTACCCCATCCTCTAATTTACATAAGAATACTTTTTGTCATGCAAAATTCATAAGAAAGCAATATTTTGTTCATTTTATGTACAAAACATACATGCGAGGTCATCACATTACCAATCGCAATAGTGCATAGCAGTAATTACTCTTTTCAAAAGTCTGTATCTTGCTAACCAAATGTCCAATTTTCTTCAAACCTTCCATCAGTTTCAATAAAAGCGTATACTACAAGCCAGCCAAGTTACTAGTTCCAAGTCAGCTTTAAACTGCAAAGTCTCTAAATTGCAGTCAGACGTTTGAGCTAGTATTTTTTAATGAGGCAAACTTATCAATTTGAAGCACTTCGAAAGACAAATATAATAAGGCACAGGTTACTGCGGAACTACTGCTTGTATGGACAGGATTAACATCAACTTTCTAGACACTTGTTTTTCATGACTGACCGCGTTACCTTCCTCAAATTAATGAACGCATATCACTGTCTTAGCATCTTGTGAATCTTCATTTCAGTAAATATCAGTGCAATGGCTTTATCAGACAAGTGACTGACGACTTGAGAAGTCAATATTCCTTGTACTTCAGGGACTAAAAATAGAATTTTAATTTGTTCTTGAACCAAACCATTAAGCACTTGAACTTCAGGATAATGAGTCAATTTATTGCAGAAAGCCATGAAGTAAGAACCCAACCCTTGTAAACAAAGCGTAGCAAGCAATATACATCAAAAAAAGGTATAAGACTGAAATTCTAGTGTGTATTAGTTGGTGATGGGTGTGAATTTTTACATGGAGGACTTGGACTCGGACTCGGACACAAGAGACTCGGACTCGATGAGGAGGACTCAACTACAGCCCTACTTGTTACCATCACACTTGAATCTCGTAACCGGTTACACCTTACTTGGCAAGTGATCCACACACCAACAATTCTAAACGCAAATATTTCTAAATGTCACCAGGACAAACTTGGTACTAGCCCACATTCTCGAGTACCCATTTCATGGCCAAACACTCAATCATTGCTCCAACTCATCAAATTTTGGGAGAGCGCAGCACTCAGACCAACTTCTGAAGGCTTTGATGCTGGGGCTACGTGGCACTGCCCAAGCTTGATTTTAGGGCATCAAAGGCCTCCTGACATCGCTCACACCATTTCACCCTATTTGGGGCAGATTTATTTGTCAGGTTGGTTAGCAGAGCTAATAAAGCTGGGCATACAAAGCTGCCCCAAGAAACACCAGCCCTGTGTTTTTGTAGAGGGCACTGGACATTGTGGAGTTATGTGGAGCCTTTAGCTCAGTGGTTAGAGCAAATGCCTTACCAGTGAGAGACCATGGTTCAATTCCAGACAGAGTGAAACCTTGGGAAAGTTTCCTTAATCCATCATAAGAAAAACAATAAATTGGTCATATTTTTAGGTCATTAGGGAGAACAGGTCTATTAGGTTATGGGGAGAGAGCTGGGCAGTGGGATTGAGTTGCTCTTTTCAAAGAGCGGGCACAGACTAGATGGGCCGAATGGCCTCCTTTTGTGCCATAAAATTCTACGATTCCATGATTCTATGATATGACACTGCTATGTGCATTGGGCTGCCGTGTCTCATACAATTATAATAATAATTCTTGCAATCACATCTTATCGATGTCTCAAAGCGCTTCACAGAATACACTGTAAAGTGAATTGACTATATTTATTGGTGAAACGTGGCAGCCAATGGCACACAGCAGTGTTCCATAAACAGTCATGGATTGAAAACAACCAAATTTTGATTATTGTGGGGTTTTTTTGGAAAGATTATTATTAGGCATGTGGAGTAAGGAAACATGAATAGAATTTTACAGCACAAAAGGAGGCCTAACAAGTCTTTGAAAAGAGCAATTTAATCCACTCCGCAGCTCTCTCCCCATAAATGCACAAACTTGTCCTCCCCAAATAACCATACCCCTCTCTTTCAAAAGTTATTGTCCCATTGGTCTCCATCACCCTTTCAAGTAATGCATTCCCGATTCGAACAACGCGCTGAGTGAAAACATTTCTCCTCACCTCCCAAATATCTCACAAATGTATCACTCACAAATATACAGTCAATTCACTTTACAATATATTCTGTGAAGCACTTTGAGAAATCTAGAAGATGTGAAAAGCACTGTATTAAATGCAAGGATTATTATTATTATTATTATTTAGTTGTCCATTTACTAGGGAATATTCCAATTACTGTATTCGGTCCAATAGGCATTGTAGTGAAATGGTAAAAACAGACTCTGGAATTTTATCCTGGAAGCCCTCTGCCTCACACCCCTCTCTTGCTTTTGTCAAGTCCCATCTGAAGACCTTCCTCTTTAACCATGTCATTCGCCACCCACCCCCAACACTCACCACCCCACTAAACCCACCTAAGACACCCTCTCCTGACCCCACCTCCCAACCATGTGCAATGTCCCTGACTGTCCAGTGCCCTGGGATGTATTTCTGATATGAATGATGCTATACATTGTAATTATTGTTGTTGTCAAACTTTATGATCCTGTCCCTAATTGAGAAATCCTACCTCTCACACAATCTCCACGTTTTCTCCACCATCACAGTCACCTTGTTTTGAATTGACACTAAACCTCTTTTTAAGTATGTTATGATGTAGATATAGTGCTAATAATATATGTATCACAATGTATGTATAGAGTTTGGGGAAAATAAGACACTTATGCTTTAAGCGTTTCAATGGTCTAGGGACCAAATTAGAATATAAAATGGTAAACACAGCATTGACAAGCAAATGTCTGTGACCCAGGTGAGTTATTGAAACAAAAAAGATGAGAAAGCATTATTCGAGTCCGAAGCGGAAACCTACTGATATAGTGAATGAGTGGGAAATTGGAAATGGAGGGAGAAAGTATCAGTATAATACATTGGAAAAGGGAGGAGATAGAAAAATATAAAACAAGGGAGTTGCTGAACTTTTTTTCAAGAAGACACATACCTGAACTCAACTGTGTTTAGTTCTGGGCATCACACTTTAGGAAGGATGTCAGAGCATTGGAGAGGGTCCAAAGGAGATTTAACAGGATGGTACCATGAATGAGGCAGTTGTTGGGATTTCCGATCCCGAGGCTCAAAATATGACCCGACAATCCAAGTTGGTGTAACAAAGTTTTAATCAACAGCAACAACAACAAAATTACATTTAGAGAGCGCCTTTCACGTGGGATTTTACAATAGTAAAATCTATACAAGCAAGCATTAAACCATACTACCACTTCAGATGCTTTTGAACCCACTTGAGGACAGCGCCCCTGTTCACTCCCCCTTCTAACTCTTCCTCTGGGCTGCTGCATCGAGTGCCAGAAACTGATCACTCTGATATGGAGTCTCATTCCCCTGGTGGTCTGAATTTCAATGAATTTCTCGTGAGAAATGTCCCCAGCCTCCGCAGTGTAACCCTGCAAGCCTGAATTGTTACTATTTACCCTTCCAAATTTTCCTCTATTTTGATTGAACAAACCTGATCCCCCTCGACCTCAGCCAAAAACTTTGCCTTGACTTCTCCATCCAGTCGGGAATCCTTCCCCTTCTTGGGCAGATCCTTCCACTTCACTTAATTCTCTTTTAACCTTAGGTATGACACTAACACTGCTCTGGTCCCAAGCCTGCTCAGCCTTTGCTGTTATCCCATCCCAAGGACTTTGGGGGCTTACACTCCAAAGGCAGTTTTAACAAAGGAGAGTAGTTTCCTTAGAAATTGTTGTTTATCAGTAAATACTGCCCTCATTGATAGATTGTCTCGAGTCAATTGGTACAACTCAAACAAACGCTCATGAAATACCAGGGGGCTCTCGCTAGATTCCTTCACCCAATTCTCCGTAAATATCCTCAGATGTGCCTATCCCAAGCACAGTTTTAATGGTATGTAGAATAATTATAACCAGAGAGGAAGTGCTAAAAAGGTTGACGTCGCTCAAGGTGGATAAGTCACCTGGTCCGGATGGGATGCACCCTAGGTTACTAAGTGAGGCACGGGAGCAAATAGCAGGGACTCTGGCCACGATCTTTCAATCTTCCTTGGACACAGGGGTCGTGCCAGAGGACTGGAGGATAGCTAATGTTACTCCCTTGTATAAAAAGGGGCAGAAGGACAAGCCTGGTAACTACAGACCAGTCAGTCTAACGTCGGTAGTGGGCAAACTTCTAGAGTCCATAATCAGGGACAAGGTAGATCTTCACTTAGAAAGATATAGGCTAATAAAGGACAGTCAACATGGATTTGTTAAAGGCAAATCTTGCCTTACAAATCTGATAGAATTTTTTGATGAGGTAACGGAATGGGTGGATAATGGTAGCGCAGTTGATGTAGTTTACATGGACTTTCAAAAGGCATTTGACAAAGTGCCACATATGAGACTTATTAGGAAATTAAAGGCCCATGGCGCAAAAGGGACAGTGGCAGCGTGGATCCACAACTGGCTCCGAGACAAAAAGCAGAGAGTTGTAGTGAGCGGCTGTTTTTCAGATTGGAGGGAAGTGAGCAGTGGTGTGCCACAGGGATCAGTTTTGGGACCATTGCTGTTTGTAATCTACATCAATGATCTGGACTTGGGTGTACGGAGTACAGTTTCCAAGTTTGCAGATTACACTAAGTTAGGGAGAATAGTAAACAGTGAGGAGGATAGTAGCCATCTGCAAGAGGATATAGACAAATTGGTAAAGTGGGCAGACACATGGCAGATGAAGTTTAATGCAGAGAAGTGTGAGGTGATGCATTTTGGGAGAAGAAATGAAGGGAGGCAATATAGGCTAGATAGTACAATTTTAAATGGTGTGAAGGAACAGAGAGACCTGGGGATTTGTGTTAGTGACTCGTTGAAGGTGGCAGGACAGGTAGACAAGGCTGTTAAGAAGGCATATGGGATACTAGGCTTTATAAATAGGGGTATAGAGTACAAAAGTCAGGAAGTGCTGACTAACCTCTATAGGACTTTGGTGAGGCCTCAGCTGGAATACTGTGTTCAATTCTGGTCACCACACTACAGAAAGGATGTGAAGGCATTGGAAAGGGTACAACGAAGATTTACTAGGATGGTGCCAGGATTGAGGGACTTCAGCTATGAGGAGAGGCTAGATAGGCTAGGGTTATTCTCTCTGGAGCAGAGAACATTGAGGGGAGACCTAATAGAGGTTTATAAGATCATGAGGGGTTTCGACAGGGCAAATAGAGAAAAACTATTTCCACTCGTGGCTGAATCTGTGACTCGTGGTCACAGATTTAAAATAGTTTCAAGGCGCAGTAGAGGGGAGCTGAGGAGAAATTTTTTCACTCAGCGAGTTGTTCGAATCTGGAATGCATTGCCTGAAAAGGTGGTGGAGGCTGATTCGATAACAACTTTTAAAAGGGAATTAGATCTTTATTTAGGGAGAACAGGTCTATTAGGCTATGGGGAGCGGGCAGGGCAATGGGATTGAATCGCTCTTTTCAAAGAGCCGGCACAGACTAGATGGGCCGAATGGCCTCCTTTTGTGCCGTAAAATTCTATGATTCTATGATTCTATGATTCTATGTAACAAAGCCATAGAATCTAGCCCCCATCCAAACTGACATCATCAACCTTTCCCTATCCACTGGCGCTGTCCGCAACCGTCTAAAAACTGGTTTCAATACCCCCATCCTGAAAAAACCTTCGCTGGACCCATCCTTACTCTCCAGCTACTTCCCCATCTCCAAACTCCAATTCCTCTATAAGGCCCTGGATTGAGTCATTGCTTCGTATCTTTGCTCCTTTCTCTCTTACCACTCCCTCTTCAAATCCCTGCAATTTGGCTTCCATATTACCCATAACATGGAGACAGCACTGGTCAATGTCTCTAACAACATTTTAAACATCAGTGTTCAGGCCTCTCTCTGCCTCCTTGTCCTCTCTGCCATCTTCAACACTGTCCACCGCCTCTCCTCCCAGCTCAATCTCCACGGATCTACACTCGCCCGGATTACACTCACCTGTCCTACCTCTCCCATCATCTCCATTTTGTTGCCACCAACTGCTTCTCTTCCAGCCCCCGCACTGTCACCTATGACGTCCCCCAGTGCTCTGTCCTTGGCCCCTTACTTTTTAACGTCTATATGCTCCCCCTTGGTGACATCATCCACAGACATGGGGTTAACTTCCACATGTATGTAGATGACAACACATACATTTCTATTTCTCTGCCTCTACCCTCAAATCCAGAACTCCACTGTCCTGACAGACTATCTGTCAGACATCAAAATGTTTGTTGAATGTCTACAAAAAATAGCCCCTCCTGATTGGCTCACGCCAGCGCCTTCTTGCATCAGGTACTGGCAGCATCAACCTCCATGTTTGCACACTCCACCTCACTAAGCCAGACAAGCTTGTTTTCAAATTCTCACCTGTCACTCCTCTCCCACATCCAAGCCATGACCCGCCTCTGCCTTCGCTCACCTCAGCAATATTGCCTGACTCCTCCACTACTTCACCCCTCAGGCCGCTGAAACCCTCATCATATCCCACCTTAACTAAGCCAATGCCCTGCTTGTCGGCCTTCACAAGTCCGCGCTCCATAGCCTGGAGATAATCCAGAAATCTGCGGTGCGTGTTCATGACCCCATATCCCACATCCTCCCCCAAATCCATCACCCAGAGGATTCAATTAAAGATCTTTGTCCTCACATTCAAAGCCCTCCATGGACTCTCCCCACCCCACCTCTGTAACATCACAACTACCTACAAACCTGCCCACACCCTACATTCAGCGGGCTCTGGCCTGCTCCATGTCCCCAGACCCACCCATCCCACCATTGGCAGGTGAGCCTTCAGCCACTCTGCTCTTAACCTGTGGAACTCTACTCTGCCGTCCCTCCACCTCACCCCATCCCTGGCCTCCTTCAAGTTCGACCTCAAGACCCTAATCTTGGACGGTCCCACCGGTCACCCCAAATTTGCCTGCAGTCTCCCCATCCCAATCCTAACTCAGGTCTGAAACAATGACTGTCCAGCGCCTTCAGGCATCCTCCTGATGTGAAAGGTTCTGTACAAGGGTCATTTTGTTGTTGTGTGTCTATGTGTGACCGATGTGTGTGTGTGACAGGTGTGTATGTGTGTGACAGTTATGTGTGAGTGAGGGAGGAATGGAGCAAAGTTGGGAAGGAGGAAATGAGTGCAGACTCAGGGATGTGCAGTCAGGGTAGACAGGGTAGGCAGTGCCTACCTTATGAAAATAAAAACTTTAAATTGTATGATTATTTAATGGTTTATATTTTTACAATGCACATTTTACATAATGCAAACAATTTTTGGTAGAAACTACCCAAATTATTTAACTGCAAATTTATAAACTTACTATAAAAGCAACAGAAAGGCAGCGAGACACCGTGCCTTTTTTTACCCATCAAGTTGAATTTAGTTCTGATGCACATGTATTTGGCATTGTCTTAGTAACGGGCGAAATAAGCACAAGCTACAGCTGCCTTTCCTCTTTCTATCAATCACAATCATAAAGAGAGTAATTATCATGAGAGTAATGACCAGTTGCGCTGAGTCCACAAAAGAGACAGAGATAATGTATTGGCTGAGCTGAGCGTCAATCGCGATATCACCCTCTCGTGGTGGGAGGACCTGTTGGAGGCTAATTTGGGTTGCAACAAAAAAAGGTTGGGAACCATTGTTCTAACCCAACTCCTGCGCTGACCACATTCAGAGAGTAGGTCACTCTTATTGCTCTCTTGTTTACACCGGTAGGCAGCTCATCACCAGTCAGTACTTACTGCACAAGATCAATTTTAAAGTGCTTTACCCTCAACAACAACAACATTTTAAAAAACGGAAATTGAAACTTGAAGGAACTTTTCAAAAATGCCTTTTTAAGAAAAATCGGATGTAATTAAGAAAGGAAGACCGACACCCAACTTAAATAACTTACATCAACGGAAGGCACAGAAAATTACACGGTCTTTTCAGAGTGACTGGTTAAGCGCTCTGAGACGCCGACGGCGCGGAGGCGCAATATAAATTTGAAATGGCTGATAGATGCCACTTGCTATCTAATCAGACAAGAGCTTGCCTTCCATGGTAATGATTAGAGTAGCTGTTCTGTTAATCATGGCAATTATGTAGAGCTAATAACATGTACAATGAGAAGTTAGTCACACATTTGCAGTTGTCCTCTGTATTTTCTGGTCTGTCTACTGGAATACAAAATGATCTGATTGAGTATGTTTCCAGTCCAACGAGGAAAGAAGCATTGCTGGATCTAGTTTTGGGAAATGAGGTAGGGCAAGTTCAACAGGTTTCTGTAGGTGAGCATCTAGGGAATAGTGACCACAATATCGTTAGATTCAGAATAATTATGGAAAGGGATAAGGAACGATCACAGGTGAGGACACTCAACTGGAAAAGGGCTAATTTCAATAAGTTGAGGTGGGACCTAGCCAAGGTGGATTGGAAAGAAAAATTGGCAGGTAAGACAACTAACGAGCAGTGGGCAGCGTTCAAAGAGGAGATAGTTCAGGCACAGGTCAAAAGCATCCCCACAAAGGTGAAATGTAAGGCATCCAAACCTCCCTGGATGACTAAGGAAATCGGGGCCAAAATAAAACAAAAAAAAGAGGCTTATGATAAGTGTCAGGCTCAAAATTCAGAAGGGAACAAAGCAGAATATAGGAAGTGTAGGATAGAACTAAAAAAGGAAGTTAGAGGGGCAAAGAGACTGCATGAAAAACAATTAGCGAGTAAGATTAAGGGGAACCCTAAGGTTTTTTACCAACATATTAAGAGTAAAAGGTTGGTCAAGGAGAGGGTGGGGCCAATTAGGGACCTAGGAGGAAATCTCATTGTGGAGGCAGAGGGCATGGCTGATGTACTGAATGAGTACTTTGCCTCTGTCTTCACAAAAGAAAATGATACAGCCAATGCCATGGTATTAGAGGAGAGGGTAGGAGAAATGGATAGAATAATTATAACCAGAGAGGAAGTTCTAAAAAGGTTGACGTCGCTCAAGGTGGATAAGTCACCTGGTCCGGATGGGATGCACCCTAGGTTACTAAGGGAGGCACGGGAGCAAATAGCAGGGACTCTGGCCACGATCTTTCAATCTTCCTTGGACACAGGGGTCGTGCCAGAGGACTGGAGGATAGCTAATGTTACTCCCTTGTATAAAAAGGGGCAGAAGGACAAGCCTGGTAACTACAGACCAGTCAGTCTAACGTCGGTAGTGGGCAAACTTCTAGAGTCCATAATCAGGGACAAGGTAGATCTTCACTTAGAAAGATATAGGCTAATAAAGGACAGTCAACATGGATTTGTTAAAGGCAAATCTTGCCTTACAAATCTGATAGAATTTTTTGATGAGGTAACGGAATGGGTGGATAATGGTAGCGCAGTTGATGTAGTTTACATGGACTTTCAAAAGGCATTTGACAAAGTGCCACATGAGAGACTTATTATGAAATTAAAGGCCCATGGCGTAAAAGGGACAGTGGCAGCGTGGATCCACAACTGGCTGCGAGACAGAAAGCAGAGAGTTGTAGTGAGCGGCTGTTTTTCAGACTGGAGGGAAGTGAGCAGTGGTGTGCCACAGGGATCAGTTTTGGGACCATTGCTGTTTGTAATCTACATCAATGATCTGGACTTGGGTGTACGGAGTACAGTTTCCAAGTTTGCAGATGACACTAAGTTAGGGAGAATAGTAAACAGTGAGGAGGATAGTAGCCATCTGCAAGAGGATATAGACAAATTGGTAAAGTGGGCAGACACATGGCAGATGAAGTTTAATGCAGAGAAGTGTGAGGTGATGCATTTTGGGAGAAGAAATGAAGGGAGGCAATATAGGCTAGATAGTACAATTTTAAATGGTGTGAAGGAACAGAGAGACCTGGGGATTTGTGTTAGTGACTCGTTGAAGGTGGCAGGACAGGTAGACAAGGTTGTTAAGAAGGCATATGGGATACTAGGCTTTATAAATAGGGGTATAGAGTACAAAAGTCAGGAAGTGCTGACTAACCTCTATAGGACTTTGGTGAGGCCTCAGCTGGAATACTGTGTTCAATTCTGGTCACCACACTACAGAAAGGATGTGAAGGCATTGGAAAGGGTACAACGAAGATTTACTAGGATGGTGCCAGGATTGAGGGACTTCAGCTATGAGGAGAGGCTAGATAGGCTAGGGTTATTCTCTCTGGAGCAGAGAAGATTGAGGGGAGACCTAATAGAGGTTTATAAGATCATGAGGGGTTTCGACAGGGCAAATAGAGAAAAACTATTTCCACTCGTGGGTGAATCTGTGACTCGTGGTCACAGATTTAAAATAGTTTCAAGGCGCAGTAGAGGGGAGCTGAGGAGAATTTTTTTCACTCAGCGAGTTGTTCGAATCTGGAATGCATTGCCTGAAAAGGTGGTGGAGGCTGATTCGATAACAACTTTTAAAAGGGAATTAGATCTTTATTTAGGGAGAACGGGTCTATTAGGCTATGGGGAGCGGGCAGGGCAGTGGGATTGAATCGCTCTTTTCAAAGAGCCGGCACGGACTAGATGGGCCGAATGGCCTCCTTTTGTGCCGTAAAATTCTATGATTCTATGATTCTATGAAGCAATCGGAGAAGTTATAAGAAATAACATCAAAGAAGAGATTTCTCAAGGACCATTTGTTGCCATTAAAGTAGATGAGTCGACTGACATTAGTAATAAAGCTCAGGCCTCTACGATTATACGGTACGTGCTGAACAGTGAAGTGAAGGAAGCATTTCTGGAGTTTGTTGATGTGAGCAGTGACAGAACAGCAGTGCCTTTGTCGGAGTATGTTTTAGGGGCCCTGGAAAAATACAACTGCGTTCAAAAGCTGGTAGCTCAGACATACGATGTAATGGCATCAGAATTAAATTGAGTTCAGACCAAAATAAAAGAAAAAGCCCCAGCAGCAGTATTTACACACTGTTACGTTCACAAGTTGAATCTGGTACTTTCTCGGTCCGCAAAACTCATCCCCGAATGTAAAATATTTTTTAAAACAGTAGAGGGATTACTTCATTTTTCAACAAACTTACCAAATCCACGAGGGTTCTTGATGAAATAGTGAAGAGACGCATGCCTAGGGCTGCACCGACGAGGTGGAACTCGCGTTCAAGGCTCTGAGACGCCGTCCGGGTGGAGGGCGTTATATAAATCAAAGCTGTTGTTGTTGTTGTTGTTGTTATACAGACAATAAGCCATTATCATTCTGATTTTCACACAATATTCCTTCATTATCCTATTAATGAAGGATAATCCTGATGACTGGGAGTGTAATGCCCTGCTAATGGCTGCTGGATTTGACAGCTGGCTGACAGAAGCATCCACAAACTTTCTATTAATGACTTATGAAGAAATTTTTAATGAATCAGATGTTGTTATACATGAAAGTCGATCTCCACGGTCTCCCTTTTATATCTTCGAATATAACACTACCTCCCCTCACTACCACCCCCCTCATTACCCCCCCCCTCACTACCCCCCTCATTAACCCCCCTCACTACGCCCCCCCCACTATCCTCCCACTACCCCCCTCACTACCCACTCACTACCCCCCTTCACTACCCCCCTCACTACCCCCCCTTCACTACCTCCCCCTCACTATCCCCCTCACTATCCCCTCCTCACTACCCCCCTCACTACCCCACCTCACTACCCCCCTCACTACCCCACCTCACTACCCCCTCACTAGCCCACCCTCACTACCCCCCCTTCACTACCCCACCTCACTAGCCCCCCCTCACTATCCCACCCTCACTAACCCCCTCACTACCCTGCCTCACTACCCCCACCTCACTACCGCTCCCTCACTATCCCCCCTCACTACCCCCCCACATCACCTCACTTCCCTGTCTCAACTAACCCTGCCTAATTAACACTACTCACTAGCAACAAAACAACAACAACAAGAAGCAAATTGAATTTGTATAGCACCTTTCACATCAGATAGATGTCCCAAGGTGCTGGACAGTCACTGCTTCAGACTTGAGTTGGGGTTGGGGTGGAGGGAAAGGAGGGGATTTGGGGTGACCAATCACATGGGTTAAAATGAGGGTCTTGAGGTGGGACTAGGAGGCTAGAGAACGGGCGAGGCAGAGAGACTGTGGAGTGGAATTCCAGTGGTTCTGGGCAGAGTGGCTGAAGGCTCGTCCATTGATGGTGGGGCGGGTGTGTTAGGGGAACGTGTGGCCGGAGCCTGCTGAGCGGAGGGAGTGGACAGGTTGGTAAAGGGGACATAGAGGTGGTTGAGGGGGGCGGGGGATGGCTATGGAAGCTTTAAATGTGAGGACCAGGATCTTGAATTGAATCCTCTGAATGATGCGGAGCCAATGGAGTCAGGCGAGAATGGGAGAGACAGGGTCGCGGAGCCTAGTGAGCGAGATGACACGGGCTGCAGAGTTCCGGATGAGTTTCAGTGGCCTACGTGTGCGCAGCACCAGTGTCGGGCAATGTTGCAGAGGTGAGGGAAGGCAGAGCAGATCATGGCTTGAATGTGGGGGGAAGTAAAGACAGTTGAGGATCGAACAAGACACCTAGGTTCCTGACTGACTTGGTGAGGAGGTTGATGCTGCCGGTGCCTGATGTGATAAGATGCAGGCATGAGCCAATCAGTATGGCCTCGGTCTTGTTGTCATTCAACTGTTGGAAGTTATCTCTCATCCAGGACTTCCTAGAATCATAGATTCATAGAATCTTACGGCACAAAAAGAGGCCATTCGCCCCATCGAGTCTGTGCCTGCTCTTTGAAAAGAGCAATATAATCCCACTCCCCTGCTCTCTCCCCATAACCCCGTAAACCCATCCTCCTCAAATAAATGTCTACCTCTCTTTTAAAAGTTGTTATCGAATCGGCCTCCACCACCTTTTCAGGCAATGCATTCCAGATTCAAACAACTCGCTGAGTGAAAAAAATTCTCATCTCCCCTCTGCTTCTTTTTGAAACTATTTTAAATCTGTGACCACGATCACTGATACGCCCACCAGGGGAAACAGTTTTCCCTATCTATTCTGTCGAATCCCCTCATGATCTTAAAAACTTCTATTAGGTCTCCTTGCAGCCTTCTTTGTTCTGATGAGACTAAACCTAGCCTCCTAGTCTTTTCTCATAACTGAAGTCCCTCATTCCTGGGGCCATCCAAGTAAATCTCCTCTGCACCAATGCCTTAACATCCTTCTTAAAGTGTGGTGACCAGAATTGTACATAGTACTCTAGCTGACTTAATGGCTGACAGATAATCTGTCAAGACAGCAGTGATCCTGGAGTCGAGGGTAGAGGCATAAAGATAGAGTTGGGTATCATCAGCATACTGAAGTTGACCCCATGTCTGCGGATGATGTCACCAAGAGGGCATGTAGATGGTGAAAAGGAGAGGGCCAGGGACAGATCCCTGGGCGATGCCTCACATGGATGAAAAGTCATTAGTGGCAACAAAGTGGAGATGCTGGGAGAGTTATGAGACAAACCAGGTAAGGGCTGGTCTTCAACAACAACAACAAAATTACACTTGTATAGCACCTTTCACATCAGGAGGACATTATATGGTGCTGGACAATCATGTTTCAGACCAGAGCTGGGGACAGGGTGGCAGGGTGACAAAAGGGGGATTAGGAGTTGCCGATGGGTCCAGGAGGCAAGACTTGAAGGAGGCCAGGGAGGGGGCGAGATGGAGATACAGGATAGAGTTCCAGAGGTTGGGGGCAGAGTGGCTAAAGGCTCGCCCACCAATGGTGGGGTGGGTAGGTCCACAGGACATGGAGCAGGCCAGAACCTGCTGAGCGGAGAGTGCAGGCAGGTTGGTAAGGCATTAGGAGGTCACAGATGTAGGGTGGAGGTTCTGGAGGTCTTTGAATGTGAGGACCAGGATCTTCAATTGGATCCTCTGGATTGAGCTGAGAGGAGAGGCAGTGTAGGAGGATGGAGTGGTCAACTGTGTTGAAGGTGGCAGAGAGGTCAACGAGGGTTGCGAGTAGGGAGCCCTGCTCGCAGATGTTTAGAATGTTATTAGAGACTTTTACCAGGGTAGTCTCCATGCTATGGATAGCACAAAAGCCAGATTGGGGGGGTTCAAAGAGGAAATTGTGAAAGAGCAAGGAGCATTCCAGGACCTTGGAGAGGAATGGGAGGTGGAGATGGGTCAGTAACTGGAGAGTAGGGATGGGTCTAGAGAAGGTCTTTTCAGGAGGATAGAAGAAGCTTGAAGGAGTGCACGGAGGAGGTGATAAATGGTGGAAACCCACAACAACAATAACAAAAGTTGTGGGAGAGGAAGGAGCAATGTTGGGAAGCAACGCCTCAATCCAAGACCCTGCAGAGGAGATGTAGCGGTAATCTGAGAGTAGGAATAGATCCAGTGAGGGTCTTTTAAGGATGGGAGTGTTGATGGCCACTTTTAAACAGGTAGGAATGGTGCCAGTGGACAGGAAATTTGAAATGTTTGCCTCCAGAAGTACTTTGGAGTAAAAGTGTGTTTGGGCCTGTGAGAGGGAGAAGTGATAGATCACCAGTGCTTGAGCCACAGCTGGCAGTAAATGGCCGCATTTCTGCTATCTGTGCTTGAGTGCCAGGGTTAGTGGTTTGAGTGAATGGAGACGATCGTTGTACCAGGGGGAGTGGGTGGTTTAGAAACAACCCTGGATTTCAGGAGAGCCAAGGCATTGAAGTTTGTGGAGACGTTAATTTAGCATCTTGATGGCTGCATCAGGATCACTGCGGGTGGAAGGCCAGAGGGAGAGGAGGTCCAAGGAAGACCAGCATTTACGAGAGACTCAAGGGGAAAGCTTTTCAGAGGTGGTTGTGGTAGTGTGGAGAACGTGAGCGATGGAACAGTTGGGGTGGCTGCTTTTAGACAACAAGATTTTTATATCCTCTGCCGCTTGTGTCTCAATAATGGAGCTTATATATAATGCCACACAACCTCCTCTTCTCCTGATACAATCCCTCCTAACAGTTACTATCTCCTCTTCTCCTGATACAATCCTTATAACAGTTTGTAATCTTCCAGATGCGTATCCCATTCATTCTCCCTTGTCTCTGTTATGCTAATGGTGTCCAATCTATCAGTTGGGGGTAGGGATTATGGAGGATGCAGGGCAGTGGAGGAGGTGGTTGATTAAAAACACAGTTGAAGAGGAGGGTCTTGAGATGTCGCTTGAAGGAGGTGAGGGATGCAGCGAGTCAGAGGGACTGTGGGATGGAGGGACTGGAGGGACTGTGGGATGGAGGGACTGTGGGATGGAGTTCCAGAGAGTCACTGAGGGCACCTGCCAATGGTCCCTAAACTACTTTGCAAATATGATCCCAGATCTGACAGTTCTGCA
The DNA here is from genome assembly GCA_035084275.1 of Hydrolagus colliei. Taxonomy (NCBI): domain Eukaryota; kingdom Metazoa; phylum Chordata; class Chondrichthyes; order Chimaeriformes; family Chimaeridae; genus Hydrolagus; species Hydrolagus colliei. The sequence goes on along the minus strand of CM068754.1, from coordinate 209,124 downwards.
GCACAGTGATTCCTAGATTAATAATCTGTGCTAAGGCTGTATCTGATGCTCTAGCATTGGCATTGTGTCTGTGCCTGGTACTGAGGGCTCAGCGGGAGCCTCTCTCACACACAATGTGAGCACTGTTGCTCGTCACAACCACAGGGTGCCTCAGTCACACACTTTCACAACACATTCCAGAGTGTGAGCAGCAGCCCACACCCCCCCACTCACACCGGCCATGACATTGCGGCTGCCCTACTCCCCCAGTCCGTTGAGAAGAAGGGATCGGTGAGTGTGCTGCTTCGCTCAGTCTGTTCTTCAAAATGTGCAATTAACTGTTGCTTAGCCCAGCTGCAGCTAATCCAGCTTCCAACCAGAGCCAGACTCACAATAATAATAATCTTTGCATTTGATATAGTGGAGTCCTGTAGCTCAGTGATTAGAGCACTCGCCTTACAACAACAACAACAACAATTTAGATTTATATAGCGCCTTTCACGTCGGGAGGACGTCCCAAGGCGCTAAACAAGAGGCGTGTGACCCGAGCTGGGAGGGGAGTGTTTGGGAAGGGGTGAAACACGAAGGGGAGGTAAAAGAGTTCGGGGTGGAACAAAAGGCACGATCGAAGAGGAAAGTCTTCAAATCGGCCTTGAAAGAGGAAAGGGAAGAGGCGAAACGGAGGGATTGAGGGATGGCATTCCATAAGGTGGGAGCGGAGAAACTGAAGGCCCGGCCTCCGATGGTGGGGCGGTTCGGGCGGGGGGCTTGGAGCAGGCCAAGTCCTGTTGAACGGAGGGTCCGGTTGGGCGTGTAGAGGGAGCGTAGATCGGTTAGGTAGGATGGGGCAAGGCCGTGTAAGGCCTTGTAGGTGAGGACGAGGATCTTAAATTCGATCCTCTGTAGGATGGGGAGCCAGTGGAGACGGGCGAGGGTGGGAGTTATGTGGTCGCGGAGGCGGGTGCGGGATAGTACACGGGCTGCAGAGTTTTGGATGGCCTGCAGCCTGTGAATGGAGGAACTGGGGAGGCCGATGAGGAGAGAGTTTCCGTAGTCCAGCCGTGAGGTGATGTACGCGTGCACAAGTGCTTCGGCAGCGCGGGGGGTAAGATAGTTGCGGAGCCTGGCAATGTTGCGCAGATGGAAATAGGCGGTGCCGGTCAAGGCGCGGATGTGGGGGAGGAAGGAAAGTTTTTGATCGAACATGATGCCGAGGTTCCTGACTGGCTTTGTGAGGTGGAGAGTGCAGCCTTGGATGTTGAGGCTGGCAGCGCCCGATGTGCGGAGGCGCTGGCTTGAGCCAATCAGGACGGCCTCGTGAGAAACAAGTGAGAAACCCAGGTTCAAATCCAGGAAGGGCACAACCTTGAACAAGTTTGCTTACTCCACATGCTTAATAATAATCCCTAAAAAAAATTGGTCATTTCAATCCATGACTGTTTGTTCATGAATATTCTGTGAAGCTTTGAGACATCTAGAAGATGTGAAAAGCGCTATATCAAATGCAAGGATTATTATTATTGCACTTTATTATTGTTATTATTGTTGTTATTATTATTATTATTATAGCACACAGTAATGTCCCACAAACAGTCATGGATTGAAATGAACAATACATTATTTTACTTTTATTCTGGAGAGATATTTATCAGATCTGTGGAGTAAGGAAACTGGTCCCAGGTTTGGCCGGGGAATGTTTTAAAACTTCTCATTGCAAAAGCTAATCTTTTCAATCTCCATGTTCTTTCTGCAATTCATATTTCCTTTTTCCTTTCTTTTACAGTTCATTTGCCAGCTTTCTCAAACCTTTTCATATTTGTCTTTTTTAGATTACTTTATTCCTCCCAATATTTGCTTGTTTCACTGAAAACTGAGAGCATATTCTTAACTAGTAAGTAGTGTAGGTGGGAGTAGGAAGTTACAAAGGAATTTAGACAGATTACATGAGTGGGCAGAGCTGTGGCAGATGGGGTTCAATGTTAGGAAGTGCAAGGTCATCCACTATGGACCGAAAAATGATGAGGCAGAGTATTTTATTATTGGGAAGAAATTAAGAATTGTAGCGGATGGAGGAGCAAAGAGATTTGGCTCCATATCCACAAATCACTAAATACTAGTTCCCAGGTCAAAACATAATCAAAAAGTTGAATGGAATGTTGGCCTTTATCTTGAGGGGCCTGGAATACATAGCGGAAGAAATGATGCTTCAGTTGTACAGAGCGTTAGTCAGACCCCATCTGGAGACTGCGTTCAGTTTTGGGACCACATCTCAGGGGCTGCAGCGCAGGTTCACTAGAATATTACCAGGATTAAAAGAGTTAAGTTATGAGGAAAGGCTGTGTAAACTTGGATTGTGTTCCCTTGAGTTTTGAAGGTTGAGGGATGGTTTGATGGAGGTATTTAAGATGATAAAGGGATTTGATGGGGTAGATACAGAGAAGCTATTTCCTCTGGTAGGGGAATCAAAAACAAGGGCCTTAGCGTTAAACTCTGAACCAGAACCAGGCCATTTAACAACAACAAAATTACATCTATAGCCTTTCACATCGGAAGGACGTCCAAAGACGTTGAACAGTCAGGGGTCAGGACCCGAGCAAGGGGGAAGGGCAGGGTGGGTGGATGGAAGGAGAGAGTTGGGATGGCGGCAGAAGACGCGATCAAAGAGCGGGGGTCTTGAGACTGACCTTCAAGAAAGCAAGGGAGGGAGCGAGATCATAGAATTTTATGGCACAAAAGGAGGCCCATTTAGTCTGTGCCGGCTCTTTGAAAACAGCTACTCAATCCCACTGTCCCGCACTCTCCCCATTACCTAACAGACCTGTGCTCGCTAATTGATGAAAGGACTGCGGGATCAAGTTCCAGAGTGTGGGGACAGAGAGGCTCAGGAAGCATTTTTTCATTCAAAGGGTTGGTAGAAATCTGGAATTCTCTTCCCCAAAATAGGTCATGGATGCTGGATCCATCCACACCTTCACGAGTGAGGTTGAGAGATGTTTGGTAGGTCAGGGTATCAAGGGATATGGGGAGAAAGTGGGAAATTGGAATTGAAATGATTAGTAGAGATACAGATCAGCCATGATCTAACTAAATGGTGGAACAGGCTTGAACGGCTGAAAAGCCTCCTCCTGCTCCTATGTTCCTATGCAAATATGAAAAGAATGATCTAAAAATTGAGACCCACGTGGTTTAACTAAAGGGAATCCTTTAACATTTTACTACAAATAATAAATTGTGGCATAATCCATTTACTGAAAATCAAACAGAAATCTTCACCGTTTAATTTTAACGAATGCAGGGGTCAAAACAATGTCCAGGACTGTGAGACACTCCACAACATGACAGGAGTTTTACAAATGATTGATTTACTGCTGTTGTTGTTCCCTCATAGTAAAGGGATTGAAGTAGTGTATTTCAGAACAAAACCTTTATTTCTATCTTCAGATAGTTTGTGCTTTCTCATGGAATTTCTTAATAATTATCCTCCCGACGTGAAAGCCACGATATATATTGTTATTGTTGCAATTTGATATAGCACCTTATAACATTGTTGAGACATCTCAAAAACACTTCACAGGATATACTATAAAGTGTAGTGACTGTGTATTTTGTGGGCGAAATGAGGCATCCAGTTGCACAGAGCAGTATCCCATAAATAGCCATGTGGGGGTGGGGGGTGGCTGGGGAGGGGGCTGGGCAGTGTGGATCTGGGAGGCTGTGGAGGATGGGGGACTGCAGAGGGAGCTGGGGGGAATGGGGCTGGGGGGAGGATGGTGAGGATGGGTGGAATGGGGGCTGGGGGAAGGATGGAGGGGCTGAGGGCTGGGGGGAATGGGGGGGCTAGGAGCTGGGGGAAGGATGAGGGCTGGGGGCTAGTGGGGAAGGTGGCCTGGGGTGGTTAGGGGGAGGATGGGGGGCTGGGGGGTTGCGGGCTGGTGAGTTGGGGTGCTGGGGGGGTGGGGGGAGGATGGGGGACTGGGGTGCGCTGGGGGCCTGAGGGGAGCAGGTTTATTATTGTGGTATTTGCAGAGGTTCGGGAGCTGCTGCGGTGCCGATAGACAACAAGATTGAGCAGGTCATGGTGAGCAGCATCTCTCCCTGAGCTCCCGGAATCCTCCCCACCTCCCAACACCCCCCCCCACCCACTCCCGACACCCCCGCCTCTCATCAACACCCCCCCTCCCACCCCCCGTTCCTGACACACCCCTCCAAGAGAGCCAAAGACTGGCATATTACCCCACTTTTACCTCTCCCTGAACAATTTTTCCATATCAAATACTGTACCTAATTTCCTATTGAAAGCTATTGTCAAATCTATTTGCAGCACCTTTTCAGGCAGTGCATTCCCAACACAACAACTCTCTGGGTAAAACAAGTACTCATTTCCCCTCGGGTTCTTTTGACAATTATCTTAAATCTGCATCTTCTGGTTACTGACGCACCCACCAGTGGAAACAGTCTGTCGTGTCTACTCTATCAAAGTCCCTCATAATATTGAAAATCTCTTATTAAATCTCTGTTCAACTTTCTCTGCCCAAAGGAGAACAATCCCAGTTTCTCTATTCTCTCCACATAACTTAAGTGTCGCATCCCTGGTCCCATTCTTATCATGTTAGATGACAATGAGTGTGACAGAGATGGTGATGAGTGTTTCTTTCAGGACCTGGTGAAGAGCCATGTGTTGGCTGCTGTACGTGCAGAGCTGGAGGTCCTGAAGGAGCAGATTAAAGATCTCACCAAGAAAAACTCACAACTGGAACAGGAGAATTCTTTGTTAAAACAGCTGTTCAGACTCGAGTCCTGCACCCAATCCCTGGCCAGCCCAGCCTGGGCAGAGGGGACAGACCACACCCCCCACCCAACCCCATCACACCAGCTGCAAAAACATCAGTGAGACAGTGAGAGTCCCCTACACAGGGAGCCCACCAGCAGGGAGCCCACCAGGCTGATGATTGTATCTCAGAATTTCAAATGAAACGCTCGAAAGGACCAACATCATCTTATCTCAAACCAGAATCCCACCTTTCCGACCTTCCCCCAATCCCTGCCCCCCCATCACTGCCCCCCCATCACTGTCCCCCCATCACTGCCCCTCCATCATTGCCCCCCCATCACTGTCCCCCCATCACTGCCAGTGCGGCATCACAGCAGTAACTTTATTCAGCAGTTGATTTAAGGACAAAGAGGTTGAGAGCCAAGTAGTAACCGACAGTCCTCATGGTCCCTGGATGTGAGCCTGTGTTTATTGCTGGCTGAGCTGTGTGTTTATTGCTGGCTGAGCTGTGTGTTTGTAGCTCTGAGTCCCTGACAACAAGTCATTTCAGGAGATCACAGACCATGAACTATTCAAAACCTTAAAATCAACTTTATTTAAATATTATTCTCGTAAACTCATGGTATACATTGACATCAGCCTCGAACAACAAACATAACCCATCGCCTTCACACAGTGTGTTCAGTGTGTGTTATTACTGTGTGTGTGTTTGGATGTGTTATTACTGTATTACTATTATTGTGTGTGAATATCTTATACATACTATACTGTTATTATCATATGTGTAAATAGTTACTACTGTGTTATTAATGTGTGTGTACTGTGTGTGTTGTTATTGTGTGTAGTATGTGTTATTACTATGTGCATTACTGTGTGTGTTGTTACTTTGTGTGTTATTAGTGTGTAAGTTATGACTGTGTACTATACAATGTCATGTTGCTGTTGTATGCATGCATTGTTACTTTGTCTCTGTGTTTTGCTACTGTGTATATTACTGTTTACGTGTGTGGGGGATGTGTGTTATCACTGTGTGTGTTGTTATGGTGTGTGTAATGTAGGTGTTATTACCATGCACTAACCAAATGTAATTTTGTTGTGTGTGTTACTGTGTGTGTAGTGTGTGTGTTGTTCCGGTGTGTGTGAAGTATGAGTTGTTACTGTGTGTAATGTGTATGTATGTGTAGGTGTTGTTATTGTGTGTGTTGTTACTGAGTGTGTGAGCTGTTACCGTGTGAGCATTGTTACTGTGTGTGCTGTTACTGTGTGAATTACTGTGTGTATTACCTTGTGTATTACTGTGTGTAACGTGTATCTTATTGTGTGTTGTTACTATCTGTGTGGGTGTTACTGGGTGTGTGTGTGTGTTTGTTACTGTGTGTGATGTGTATGTTATTGCGTGTGTGTTACTGGGTGTGTGGGTGTTATTGTGTGTGTGTTACTGTGTGTGTGCGTGTGTGTTACTGTGTGTGTGTTACTCTGTGTGTGTGTATGTTACTGTGCGTAGTGTGTATGATATTGTATGTGTGTTACTGTGTGTGTAGTATGCATGTTATGTGTGTGTTACTGTGTGTATGGGTGTGTCTGTGTTATTGTGTGTGTGTTACTCTGTGTGTGTGTATGTTACTGTGTGTAGTGTGTATGATATTGTATGTGTGTTACTGTGTGTATTTACTCTGTGTGGTATTACTGTGTGTAGAGTGTGTTATGTGTGTGTGCTACTGTGTGTGTGTTATTGTGTGTGTATGTATATTGTGTGTGCGTTAGTGTGTGGGTGGGTGTTACTGTGTATGTTACTGAGTGTTACTCTGTGTGGGGGTTACTCTATGTGTGGGTTACTGTGTGTGTGTGTCTTACTGTGTGTGTTACTGTATGTGTGGGTGTGTGTTGTTAATGTTAAGTGTTCCTGATCGCAGGGCATGTCCTAAGCCTCACTTCCCCAGGAGAGAGTCCAGCTGCTGTTGTAGGGAAGTCAACTGTGAACAGAGAGACTCTGGTTAGAACACAGGGGGGGGGTGCAGTCTCCTCATCTCCACCTCCTAGCCCCACTCCTAACTGACATCAGCAACCTCTTCCTACCCACCGGCACTGTCTCCACCCATCGAACAACTGCTGTCATCATCCCCCATCCTGAAAAAAACCTTCACTAGAGCCCTCCCTACTCTCCAGCTTATCACCCCATCTCCAGCCTCCTCTCTAAGTCGTTGCGTCCAAACTTTGCTCCTTTCTCTCAACACCACTCTCTCTTTGAACCCCCTGCAATCTGGTATCCGTGCTGCCCACAGCACCGAGACAGCCTTGGTCAAAGACTCTGACAACATTCTAAATAATAATAATAATCCTTGCATTTGATGTAGCGCTTTTCAAGTCTTCTAATTATCCCAAAGCGCTTCACAGAATATACTGTAAAGGGAAGTGATCTGCCTAAAGATCTGTGATCAGGGCTCTCTCTGCCTCCTTGACCTCCCAGCTGCCTTCAATACTGTCAACCACTCCATCCTCCTACACCGCCTCTCCTTCCAGCTCAATCTCCATAGACCTGCCCTCCCCTGGTTCGACTCCTACCTCTCTCACCAGCTGCAACTTATTGCCACCATCAGCTTCTCTTCCAGCTCCCGCACTGTATCCTGTGACGTCCCCCAGGGCTCTGTCCTTGGCCCCTTACTTTTCAATATCTACATCCTCCCCTTTAGTTACATCGTCCGCAGACATGGGGTTAACTTCCACATGTATGCAGATGACACCCAACTCTATCTCTCTGCCTCTAACCTCAGAGCTGTCAGACATCAAGTCCTGGATTAGAGCTAACTTTCTACAGTTGAATGTCAACAAGACATGGGACCCTCCTGATTGGGGCCCCTCCTGATTGGCTTGCACCAGCGCCTTCTTACATCAGGCTCTGGCAGCCTCAACCTCCATGGTTGCTCACGCCATAGAATCATAGAATCATAGTATGTTACAGCACAGAAGGAGGCCATTCGACCCATCGAGTCTGTGCCGGCTCTTTGACCAGTAAGTCACCTTCATTAACCCCAATCACCAGCTTTCTCCCCATAACCCTGCAAACCCGTCTTCCCCAGATACCTATCTAGTTCTCTCTCAAAAGCTGCTATTGAATCGGACCACACTACCCTTTCAGGCAGATCATTCCAAATTCGAACAACTCGCTAAGTAAAAAAATTTCTTCTAACCTCCCCTCTGCTTCTTTTGCCCACCTCACCAAGCCAGTCAGGAACCTAGGTGTCTTGTTCTTTCCTCCCCCACATCCACGCAATGACCCGTTCTGCCTTCCCTCACCTTCCCTCCACAACATTGCCCAATTCTGCCACTACCTCACCCCCAAAGGCACTGCAACCCTAATCCACGCCTTCAACACATCCCAGCTGGATTAAGCAAACGCCCTGCTGGTCAGCCTCCCCGATTCCTCTCTCCACAGGCTGCAGATGATCCAGAACACTGCGGCTCATGTACTCTACAGTTCCAAACTCAGGGACCCCCCATCTCCATCATTGCCAGACTCCACTGGCTCCCCATCATTCAGAGAATTCAATTCAAGATCCTGGTCGTCACATTTAAAGCCCTACACAACCTCGCCCTACCCTACATCCGCGACCTCCCAACCCCCTACAGAGCTGCCAAAAATTTTTAACAAAAAAAGTACTCCTGAAAGCTAAAAATAGTATTTTGTAGTAAAAAAAAGTATTTTCCCAGAACCTACCGGTACTTAACGAAAAACTTACTGCAAGAAAAGACACCAAGTAAAATACCAACTTACACACACGTACATGAACAAATGACAATAATCATGACTTTTTCCAACGAAATGTAACTACGTTATATAAACATGACACCAGGGAAACAAAACTATTTTCCAGAACGTAATTTATTGTGTGATACACGCACCCCCAACACACACCGGGATACTGTAGCCTGTAACACAGCGCTGCGCAGGCTAGCAGCATTACGATGGATACACACTAGTAGAGTATCTTGTAGAGTTGGAGGTCTAGGTATGCGTGCGAGCGAGCTGTACGCTGAATTAATCTAACTTTCAAACTCGTACGCACACAGTTGTGAGCAAAGACGCATGTCTTTCATTGCGAAGGTGAAGCAATGCGCGATCGCAGCCAGTAGTGTATTGCAGCAGTCAGAATGGCGCGCGCAACTCCCTATATATATAGGTAACCCCCATTTAACGAAAGGGTTAGGGACTTCAAAACCCCTCGATAAGCGAAAATTGCGTTAAGCGGGTGGGAGGGAGGTCCCTACTGTGTTTCTGTATATGAAAAAAATCGTTCCCAGTAATGCCTTGCGCCTAGCCTAGCGCCCAGCGCAAACATTTACAGTGTATCAGCGATGGCATAGGGTAGGTAGCACTGCTATTGAAGGCAGGGAGAGAGAGTTAAAGAGAAAGAGACTGAGACAGATAGAGAGAGAGACTGTGAGGGAGATTGTGACAGCGAGAGACTCAGAGAGAGAGAAAGAGACACAGAAAGAGTGAGAGACACAGAGAGACTGGGACAGAGAGAGACAGAGAGAGAGACACAAAGAGACTGGGACAGAGAGAGAGAAAGAGAGAGAGTGCAACCAAGACAGACAGAGAGAGGGAAAGAGACACGGAGAGAGAGAGAGAGAGAGCGACAGAGAGAGAGAGAGAAAAAGTGACACAGAGAGACTGGGACAGAGAGAGAAAGAGAAAGAGACAGAGAGAGAGACAGAGGAAGACTGAGACAGAGAGAGAGACTGAGAAAGAGAGACAGAGAGGAGACAGACAGACAGAGCATCCTACCGCTTAAGCTCCTCCCATGCCTCAGCGCCTTCTCTTGGATTAGTTGGCGCTGCAGTAAGTGTGTGTATGTATGTAGCTTGTGTTGCGGAGGAGGCCGGGAGATGAGAAACGCGCGAGATTTAAACTTTCATTACAGCGAGCGTGGCCTTCGCTAAGCACATGGGGGGGGGGGTACAAATAGAAACCCTCGTTATAGTGAAGTTTCGTTAACAGGGAGTTTGGTAAGTGGGAGCGACTGTACTGCATTACATGGAACATATTCGGATTTTCCAAAAAACGTATTTTACCAAGAAACATCTTACAGCCGTATTTACTGCAATTTGCCACTAAACACGGCAAAAACCTACTGGTTGGCAGCTCTGCCCCAACCAACCCACCCGCGCACTCCGCTCAGCAGACTCTATCCTGCTCCACGCCCTCCAACCCACCCGCCCCACCATTGGCAGGCAAGCTTTTAGCCACTCTGCCCCCAAACTCTGGAACTCCATACCACAGTCCCTCCGCTTCACTCCGTCCCTGGCCTCCTTCAAGTCTCTCCTCAAGACTCTCCTATTCAACTGTCCCATCGATCACCCCAAATACCCTCCTTTCCCTCCCGGTGATGTGTGTCGGGGGGAGGTGGTGTATGGACAGAGAGGTGGTTTATGGGAGGTAGGTGATGTGTGTGGGAGGGGGACGGTGTTCGGGAGGTGGGTATTTACCTGTTGTCTCTCGCGCTCCTCCTGCTGTTTGATCTCATCCAATACAGCCTGGAACCGGGTCTATAACACACAGCACATCAGATCCCAGCCCCAGCCCCCCACCCAGCCACTCCGCCCTCCGCACCAGGCCCCACCCCCCACCCCAGGCCTTCACCCCCTCCCAGCCCCAGGATCCCCGCTCCCAGCCACACTCCCCGGCCCCCAGCCCCCAGCACCAGGCCCCACCCTCTCCCAGCCGTCGACCCCCAGCCCCCCCCCACTCCCAGCCCCACTCCCCAATCCCAACCCCTGCCTCAGCCCACACTCACCTTCAGTGCCAGATTCTCCACCTTCAGTGTCAGCTCCTCCTGTCGCTTGCGTCGCTCCTGAGTCTCCAACAGCTTCAGCCTCAGCGACTCCGTCTTATACCGGAACTCAGCCACTGCCATTGCACAGGCCAGTCACTGCACCTCACACTCAACAGTCTCACTCTCATCACACTCACCGTCTCACTCACTCACCATCTCACTCACACTCACCGTCTCTCACACTCACCGTTGCACTCACTATCACACTCACTGTCGCACTCAGTCACTCACACCCCAAACTTGCACTCACAGACATTCTCTCACTCACAAACACACTCACATAAGCTCTCGCATACAAACTCTCATACACTGACATACAAAAATATATTCTTTCTTGCACACACTCTCACACCCATATAGTGTGTACCGAGCTGGCTGGCCTCCTCTCTGGGCTGGTGTGGATTTTGTGGCTGGAGCCTGCGGGAAAGGTCATCCTCCGAATCCATGATATTCAGCTCCTCCTCCTGACGCTCTCCCTCCTCCTCCTCCTCCTCGTCGCTGCTGCTACTGATGTCATTGAAGATCTCTCGCAGCTCGTCTCGCTCCACTGGACAACCAGAGAGTGGAGTGAGGGTGGGGTGGGTAATGTTATCAGGGTTTCTCTAGTTTCCACCGCATCTCCAACCTCCCATTCCTCTCTAAAGCCCTGGAACAAGTCGTTGCTTCCCAGCTTTGCTCCTTTCTCTCTCGCAATTCCCTCTTCGAACCCCTGCAAACCAGCTTCCGTGCTGCCCACAGCATGGAGACCACCTCGATCTCTCTGCTGCCTTCAACACCGTGGACCACTCCATCCTCCCACACCCCCTCCCCTCCCAGCTCAATAATAATATAGTGCTTAATATTATTGATATAGCGCTTTTCACATCTTATCGACGTCTCAAAGCGCTTCACAGAATATACTGTAAAGTGAATTGCCAGTATATTTGTGGGCAAAACACGGCAGCCAATTGCGCATAGCAGTGTTCCACAAACTGTCGTTGATAGAAATGACCAATTTTTATTATTGTATAGTTTTTTTGGGACAAATTAATATTGGGCATGTGGAATTAGGAAACTTGCCCAAGGTTTCACCCTGACCTGCCTCACTCAATCTCCAATCTGCCCTCGCCTGGTTTGACACCTACCTTTCTCACCAACTGCACTGTGTGACCTCCAACGGTTTCTCTTCCAGCCCCCGCACTGTCACCTGTGACTTCGCCACGGCTGTGTCCTTGGCCCCCTACATTTTAACATCTTTATGCTCCCCCTTCGTGACATCATCCGCAGACATGATGTTAACTTCCACATATATGCAGATGACACACCCATCTCTCTGCCTCTACCCTCGACTTCAGGACTCCACTGTTCTGAAAGACTGTCTATCAGACATCAAGTCCTGGATGAGAGCTAACTTTCTACAGTTGAATGTCAACAAGACAGAGGCCCTACTGATTGGCTCCCGCCAGCAGCTTCACACCTCAGGCACTGGCAGCATCAACCTCCACTGTTGCTCACTCAACCTCATCAAGCCAGTCAGATCCTCAACAACAACAACAAATTAAACTTATAAAGCGCCTTTCACATCAGGAGGACGTCCCAAGGCGCTGCACAGGAGGCATGTGACCCGAGCTGGGAGGGGAGTGTTCGGGAGGGGGTAAAAAACGTGGGTGAGGTCGAAGAATTAGGGGGGGAACTGTGTTTCCTTCCCCACATCCAAGCCATGAGCCGCTCTGCCTTCCCTCATCTCCGCAACATTGCCCGACTCCGCCACTACCTCACCCATCAAGTTGCTAAAACCCTCATTCATGCCTTAATCACATCCTGGCTCGATTATGGAGAGAGGGTAGGAGTCAGAGTGTTGGGGGGAGGTGAGGAGCAGTGGAAGTTGGAAGGGCGGTAACAGATGAGCGGATTCCCTCGATTTTGTACTCGAGAAAATCCAGCATCTCCTCACAATGGGAGTTAGAGGAGAGGATTTGTGAGGCGGGGAGGGTGGAGGAGCTGGTTGAAGCTCCGACCTGCTCCATGTCCCCCCGACCCACCCACCCTACCATTGGCGGTCAAACCTTCAGCCACTCTGCCCCAAACCTCTGGAATTATATCCCCGCAGTCCCTCTGCCTCACACCCTCCCTGGACTCCTTCAAGTTCCACCTCAAGACCGTTCTCTTCGAAGGTACCATTGGTCACCCCCCTTCACCCCACTTCCCTCCACCCTCCACCCTCCCCAATCCTGACCCCAACTTAGGTTTGAAACACCTCTATGTCCAGCGCCTTGAGCCGTCCTCCAGATGTGAAAGGACCTGTTGCATGTGTAATCAATGGTGGCGGGGTTACTGTTGCTGGCATCCCAACTCTCTCCCTCCCCTCCCAACTCTCTCCCTCCCCTCCCAACTCTCTCCATCTCCTCCCAACTCTCTCCCTCCCCTCCCAACTCTCTCCCTCCCCTCCCAACTCTCTCCCTCCCCTCCCAACTCTCTCCATCCCCTCCCAACTCTCTCCCTCCCCTCCCAACTCTCTCCCTCCCCTCCCAACTCTCTCCCTCCCCTCCCAACTCTCTCCCTCCCCTCCCAACTCTCTCCATCCCCTCCCAACTCTCTCCCTCCCCTCCCAACTCTCTCCCTCCCCTCCCAACTCTCTCCCTCCCCTCCCAACTCTCTCCCTCCCCTACCAACTCTCTCCCTCCCCTCCCAACTCCACGCTACCCTGCCCCTCTCCCTTGCTTGGGTCCCAACGTTACTATTCAGCGCCTTGGGACGTCCTCGAGAAAGGCGCTCTATAAATGTAATTTTGTTGTTGTTGTTGTTGAGGTGTGGTTACTGGGGGCAGAGTTTACCTGCAGGGGCGGGGCCTGGCTTGTGGCCTGACGATGCAGGGGAGGAACCCTGGTTTTCCACTTCTTTTGTCTCGTCCTCAGCAATGACTTCCCAGCCTTCCCAGGGGTCAAGGGGCACAACCTCCTCACAGCCCCTCCCCACAGCCCCTCCCTCACAGCCCCTCCCTCACAGCCCCTCCCTCACAGCCCCTCCCTCACAGCCCCTCCCTCACAGCCCCTACCCCCAGCCCTGCCCCACACAGCCCCTCCCTCACAGCCCTGCCCCACACAGCCCCTCCCTCACAGCCCCTCCCCCCACAGCCCCTCCCCCCACCCCCCGGTGTGAAGGATACGCACACTGACGGCCTCAGCGTCAGTGCTCAGCAGTCGCTTCACCTCCTTCTCTACATCTGGGGACTCAATGTACTGTGGACACAGAGTCAGTCACAGTGTGAGCCAGCACACTGCTGGGCGGGGGCACAATCACAACAGCTTGCAGTGTGGGGAGAGAGAGGGGGGTGGGGGTGGGTTGCTGGGTGTGGGGAGAGAGAGAGGTGGGGGGTTTGCTGGGTGCGGGGGGAGAGAGAGGTGGGGGGTTTGCTGGGTGCGGGGGGAGAGGTGGGGGGTTTGCTGGGTGCGGGGGGAGAGAGATGGGTGGGGGTGGGTTGCTGGGTGCGGGGGGAGAGAGGTGGGGGTGGGTTGCTGGGTGCGGGGGGAGAGAGGGGTGGGTTGCTGGGTGCAGGGGGAGAGAGATGGGTGGGGGTGGGTTGCTGGGTGTGGGGAGAGAGGGGGGTGGGGGTGGGTTGCTGGGTGTGGGGAGAGAGGGGAGTGGGGGTGGGTTGCTGGGTGTGGGGGGAGAGAGATGGGTGGGGGTGGGTTGCTGGGTGCGGGGAGAGAGAGGGGTGGGGGTGGGGGTGGGTTGCTGGGTGTGGGGAGAGAGAGAGAGGTGGAGGTGGGTTGCTGGGTGTGGGGAGAGAGGTGGGGGGTTTGCTGGGTGCGGGGGGAGAGAGATGGGTGGGTTACTGGGTGTGGGGAGAGAGGGGGGTGGCTAGGTGCGGGGGGAGAGAGGGGTGGGGGTGGGTTGCTGGGTGTGGGGAGAGAGAGAGGTGGGGGTGGGTTGCTGGGTGCGGGGAGAGAGAGAGAGGTGGGGGTGGGTTGCTGGGTGTGCGGTGAGAGAGAGGTGGGGGTTTGCTGGGTGTGGGGAGAGAGAGAGGTGGGGGGTTTGCTGGGTGCGCGGGGAGAGAGAGGTGGGGGGTTTGCTGGGTGCGGGGGGAGAGAGAGGTGGGGGTTTGCTGGGTGCGGGGAGAGAGAGAGGTGGGGGGTTTGCTGGGTGCGGGGGGGGAGAGAGAGGTGGGGGGTTTGCTGGGTGCGGGGGGGGAGAGAGAGGTGGGGGGTTTGCTGGGTGCGGGTGGAGAGAGGGATGGGGGTGGGTTGCTGGGTGCGGGGAGAGAGAGATGGGCGGGGGTGGGTTGCTGGGTGCGGGGTGAGAGTGGGGGGTGGGGGGGTGGCTGGGTGCGGGGGGAGAGAGAGGTGGGGGGTTTGCTGGGTGTGGGGAGAAAGGGGGGTGGGGGTGGGTTGCTGGGTGTGGGGAGATAGATGGGTGGGGGTGGGTTGCTGGGTGCGGGGCGAGAGAGAGGTGGGGGGTTTGCTGTGTGTGGGGAGAGAGAGAGGTGGGGGTTTGCTGGGTGGGGGGAGAGAGACAGGTGGGGGGTTTGCTGGGTGCGCGGGGAGAGAGGTGGGGGGTTTGCTGGATGCGTGGGGAGAGAGAGGTGGGGGATTTGCTGGGTGCGGGGGGAGAGAGAGGTGGGGGGTTTGCTGGGTGCGGGGGGAGAGAGGGGTGGGGGTGGGTTGCTGGGTGCGGGGGGAGAGAGATGGGTGGGGGTGGGTTGCTGGGTGCGGGGGGAGAGAGGGGGGTGGGGGGGTGGCCGGGTGCGGGGGGAGAGAGAGGTGGGGGGTTTGCTGGGTGTGGGGAGAGAGGGGGGTGGGGATGGGTTGCTGGGTGCGGGGGGAGGGAGGTGGTGGTGGGTTGCTGGATGCAGGGGGAGGGAGGTGGTGGTGGGTTGCTGGGTGTGGGGAGAGAGGTGGGTGGGGGTGGGTTGCTAGGTGCGGGGGGAGGAAGGGGGTTGCAGGAGGGAGGGGGAGTGGGTTGCAGGGTGCAGGGGAGGGAAGAGGGGTGAAGGGGAGAGGAGGGGGGGTTTGCTGGGTGCAGCGGGGAGGGAAGGGAGGTTACAGGGCAGAGGATAAGGGTGGGGGGGTTGGGGAGTGTTGCTGAGTGCAGGGGGAGGGAGGGGAAGCCACACTCTCACCTTCTTCTTGGCAGTTTTCCGGAATCGTCTCTTTCTGACATTCTTCAGCGGACAGGTTACTGTAACACACAGAGCACTGTCACTCACACACACAGCCCTGTGTCACACACATACACAGCCCTGTCACTCACACACACACAGCCCTGTCACTCACACACACAGCCCTGTGTCACACACACACACAGCCCTGTCACTCACACACACACAGCCCTGTCACTCACACACAGCCCTGTGTCACACACACACAGCCCTGTCACTCACACACACAGCCCTGTCACACACACACACAGCCCTGTCACTCACACACACAGCCCTGTCACTCACACACACAACCCTATGTCACACACAGCCCTGTGTCACACACAAACAGCCCTGTCACTCACACACACAGCCCTGTCACACACACACAGGCTTGTCACTCTCACACACAGCCCTGTGTCACACACACAGCCCTGTGTCACACACACACACACACAAGCCCTGTCACTCATACACACACAGCCCTGTCACTCACACACACACAGCCCTGTGTCAAACACACACAGCCCTGTGTCAAACACACATACAGAGCCCTGTCACTCACACACACACACACAGCACTGTGTCACACACATACACACAGCCCTGTCACTCACACACACAGCACTGTGTCACACACATACACACAGCCCTGTCACTCACACACACACAGCCCTGTGTCACACACACACAGCCCTGTGTCACACACACAGCCCTGTCACTCACACACACAGCACTGTCACTCACACACAGCACTGTCACTCACACACACAAGCCCTGTCACTCACACACACAGCCCTGTCACTCACACACACACAGCCTTGTCACTCACACACACACAGCCCTGTGTCAAACACACACAGCCCTGTGTCAAACACACACACAGAGCCCTGTCACTCACACACACACACACAGCACTGTGTCACACACATACACACAGCCCTGTCACTCACACACACAGGCTTGTCACTCTCACACACAGCCCTGTGTCACACACACACAGCCCTGTGTCACACACACACACACACACAAGCCCTGTCACTCACACACACACAGCCCTGTGTCACACACACACAGCCCTGTGTCACACACACACTCAGCACTGTCACTCACATACAGCCCTGTCACTCACACACTCAGCCCTGTCACACACACAGCCCTGTCACTCACACACAGCCCTGTCACTCACACACAGCCCTGTCACTCACACACACACAGCCCTGTCACTCACACACACAGCCCTGTGTCACACACATACACACAGCCCTGTCACTCACACACACAGCACTGTGTCACACACATACACACAGCCCTGTCACTCACACACACACAGCCCTGTCACTCACACACACAGCCCTGTGTCACACACATACACACAGCCCTGTCACTCACATACACACAGCCCTGTCACGCACACACACAGCACTGTCACACATACAGCCCTGTCACTCACACACACAGCCCTGTCACTCACACACACAGCACTGTCACTCACACACAGCACTGTCACTCACACACAGCCGTCACACACACACAGCCCTGTCACTCACACACAGTCCTGACACACACAGCCCTGTCACTCACACACACAGCACTGTCACATATACAGCCCTGTCACTCAGACACACAACCCTGTGTCACACACACACACATCCCTGTCACTCACACACACACAGCCCTGTCACTCACACACACAGCCCTGTGTCACACACACACAGCCCTGTCACTCACACACACAGCCCTGTCACTCACACACTCAGCCCTGTCACTCACACACAGCCCTGTCACTCACACACACAGCCCTGTCACATACACACAGCCCTGTCACTCACACACAGCCCTGTCACTCACACGCACAGCACTGTCACTCACACACAGCACTGTCAC
This sequence comes from Hydrolagus colliei, assembly GCA_035084275.1. Taxonomy (NCBI): domain Eukaryota; kingdom Metazoa; phylum Chordata; class Chondrichthyes; order Chimaeriformes; family Chimaeridae; genus Hydrolagus; species Hydrolagus colliei. The sequence continues at coordinate 191,537 of CM068754.1, read as the reverse complement.
ACACACACAGCCCTGTCACACACACACAGCCCTGTCACACACACACAGCCCTGTCACTCACACACAGCCGTCACACACACACAGCCCTGTCACTCACACACTCAGCCCTGTCACTCACACACAGCCCTGTCACTCACACACACAGCCCTGTCACATACACACAGCCCTGTCACTCACACACAGCCCTGTCACTCACACGCACAGCACTGTCACTCACACACAGCACTGTCACACACACACAGCCCTGTCACACACACACAGCCCTGTCACACACACACAGCCCTGTCACACACACACAGCCCTGTCACTCACACACAGCCGTCACACACACACAGCCCTGTCACTCACACACAGTCCTGTCACACACACACACAGCCCTGTCACTCACACACACAGCACTGTCACACATACAGCCCTGTCACTCAGACACACAGCCCTGTGTCACACACACACAGCCCTGTCACTCACACACACAGGCTTGTCACTCTCACACACAGCCCTGTGTCACACACACACAGCCCTGTCACTCACACACACCCAGCCCTGTCACTCACACACACACAGCCCTGTGTCACTCACACACACACAGCCCTGTCACTCACACACACAGCCCTGTGTCACACACACACAGCCCTGTCACTCACACACACACAGCCCTGTCACTCACACACACACAGCCCTGTCACTCACACGCACACAGCCCTGTCACTCACACGCACACAGCCCTGTCACTCACACACAGCCCTGTGTCACACACACACAGCCCTGTCACTCACACACACAGCCCTGTGTCACACACACACAGCCCTGTGTCACACACACACACACACACAAGCCCTGTCACTCACACACATACAGCCCTGTCACTCACACACACACAGCCCTGTCACTCACACACACACAGCCCTGTGTCACACACACACACAGAGCCCTGTCACTCACACACACACCACTGTGTCACACACATACACACAGCACTGTGTCACACACATACACACAGTCCTGTCACTCACATACACACAGCCCTGTCACTCACACACACAGCACTGTCACACATACAGCCCTGTCGCTCACACACACAGCCCTGTCACTCACACACAGCACTGTCACTCACACACAGCCCTGTCACTCACACACAGCCCTGTCACTCACACACACAGCCCTGTCACTCACACACACACAGCCCTGTCACTCACACACAGCCCTGTGTCACACACACACAGCCCTGTCACTCACACACTCAGCACTGTCACTCACACACAGCCCTGTCACTCACACACACAGCCCTGTGTCACACACATACACACAGCCCTGTCACTCACACACAGCCCTGTCACTCACACACACAGCACTGTCACTCACACACAGCCCTGTCACTCACACACAGCCGTCACACACACACAGCCCTGTCACTCAAACACAGTCCTGTCACTCAAACACAGCCCTGTCACTCAGACACACAGCCCTGTCACTCACACACAGCCCTGTCACTCACACACACAGCCCTGTCACTCACACACACAGAACTTAAGAACATAAGAATTAGGAGCAGGAGAAGGCCATTCGGCCCCTTGAGCCTGCTCCACCATTCAATAAGATCATGGCTGATCTTCTCACCTCACTCTAATTACCTGCCCTATCCCCATATCCCCTAATCCCTCGATTTTTCAAAAATGAGAATCAGTCTCAGCCTTGAAAATGTTCAACGACTGAGCATCTACAGCCTTCTGGGGCAGTGAATTCCATCAATTCACTACCCTCTGAGTGAAGAAATGTTTCCTCAACTCTGCATAGCTGCCAACCTTTTTTTTAATCAAAAAAGTACTCCTGAAAGCTAAAAACAGTATTTTGTAGTAAAAAAAGTATTTTCCCCAGAACCTACCGGTACGTAACGCAAAAATTACAGCGAGAAAAGACGCCAAGTAAAATGGGACTTCAAAACCCCGTGTGGCAAAATTGCATTAAGAATGAGGTCCCCACTGTGTTTCTGTATATGAAAAAAATCATTCCCAGTAATGCCGTGTGCCCAGCCTAGCGCCCAGCGCTAACATTTACAGGGCATCAGCGATGGCAGAAGGTAGTGAGTGAGATTGTGACAGCGAGAGACTCAAACAGAGAGAGAGACGCAGAGAGAGAGAGAGAGTTACAGAGAAGGAGAAAGAGAGAGAGCGACCGAGACAGACAGAGAGAGGGAAAGAGACACGGAAAGAAAGCGAGAGAGAGAGAGAAAGAGACACACACAGAGAAAGAGACACACAGAGAGAGAGAGAGACTCACAGAGGGAAAATGAAACAGAGAAGGAGAGACAGATAGACAGAGCATGGAATTTCCAAAATTCGGATTTTCCAAAAAACATATTTTAACAAGAAATATCATACTGCCGTATTTACTGCAATTTATCACATTAAACACGGCAAAAACATACTGGTTGGCAGCTCTGACTCTCTTCTAAAAGGCTGACCCTTCATTTTAAGTCTGTGACCCCTGGTTATTGATTCTCCTACCAGGGGAAACAGTACCTCAGTGCCTACGTTATCCAGCCCTTTAAGAATCTTATATGTTTCAATAAGATCCCCCCTAATTCTTCTGTACTCTAGAGAATACAGCCCTAGTTTATTCAACCTATCCTCATAGGTCAGTCCCCTCATCCCAGGAACTAACCTAGTGAATCTACGCTGCAGCCCCTCTAAGGCAAGTATGTCCCTTATTAAATAAGGAGACCAAAACTGCGCACAATACTCTAGGTGCGATCTCACCAAAGCCCTATACAGTTGCAGCAAGACTTCCCTACTCCTGTACTCTAAACCTTTTGAAATGAACGCTAACTTGCCATTCGCCTTCTTAGTTGCTTGCTGCACCTGCAAACTAACTTTTTGGGACTGGTGTACAAGGACACCCAAATCTCTTTGAATACTAACACTATCTAACTTCTCCCCCTCTGGAAAATAATCTATTCTTTAGGGTCCGGCGATATATCGCTAAAACCCGATATAATTTTCATATCGATACACCGATATAGGCATTTCAAAAATATCGATATATTGAAAAATCTATATATCGAGGTACAAAATCGGAATGCCGCACACTGAACTACAAGACCCAGAATGCTCATCTCTATACACAATGCACAGACCGAAGTGCAAAGCCGCCATATTGTATTCATAGTCCTCGAATACAATATACAGGTATGCAGGGGGAGAGAGACGGCTGGGGGGGGTGAGAGGGGGAGAGAGACGGCTGTGGGGGGGGGGTTGAGGGTGGGAGAGACTGCTGGGGGGAGGGGGAGAGAGACGGCTGGGGGGAGGGGAAGAGTGACGGCTGGGGAGAGAGGTGGAGAGAGACAGCTGGGTGGGGGGAGGGGGAGAGAGACGGCTGGGGAGAGGGGGAGAGAGACGGCTGGGGGGAGGGGGAGTGAGATGGCTGGGGGGGGGAGAGGGGGGGAGAGAGACGGCTGGGGGGAGGGGGAGAGAGATGGCTGGGGAGAGAGGTGGAGAGAGATGGCTGGGGGGGGGAGAGGGGGAGAGAGACGGCTGGGGGGGGGGAGAGGAGGAGAGAGACGGCTGGGGGGGGGAGAGGGGGAGAATGATGGCTGGGGGGAGGGGGAGAGAGACGGCTGGGGGGAGGGGGCGAGAGACGACTGGGGGGAGGGGGAGGGTGACGGCTGGGGAGAGGGGGAGAGAGACGGCTGGGGGGGGGGGAGGGAGACCGCTGGGGGGAGGGGGAGTGAGACGGCTGGGGGGAGGGGGAGAGAGATGGCTCGGGGTGGGGGCGAGAGATGGCTGGGAAGAGGGGAAGGGTGACGGCTGGGGAGAGCGGGAGAGAGACGGCTGGGGGGAGGGGGAGAGAGATGGCTGAGGGGAGGGGGAGAGAGACGGCTGGGGGGGGGGGCGAGGGGGAGAGAGACGGCTGGGGGGGGGGGAGAGGGGGAGAATGATGGCTGGGGGGAGGGGGATAGAGACGGCTGGGGGGAGGGGGCGAGAGATGGCTGGCAAGAGGGGGAGGGTGATGGCTGGGGAGAGGGGGAGAGAGACGACTGGGGGGAGGGGGAGGGTGATGGCTGGGGAGAGGGGGAGAGAGACGGCTGGGGTGGGGGGAGGGAGACGGATGGGGGGAGGGGGAGAGAGATGGCTGGGGGAAGAGATGGAGAGAGATGGCTGGGGGGGGGAAGAGGGGGAAAGAGACGGCTGGGGGGGTGGGGGGAGAGGGGGAGAGAGACGGCTGAGGGGAGGGGGAGAGAGACGGCTGGGGGGAGGGGGAGAGAGACGGCTGGGGGGAGGGGGAGAGAGACGGCTGGGGGGAGGGGGAGAGAGACGGCTGGGGGGAGGGGGAGAGAGACGGCTGGGGGGAGGGGGAGAGAGACGGCTGGGGGGAGGGGGAGAGAGACGGCTGGGGGGAGGGGGAGAGAGACGGCTGGGGGGAGGGGGAGAGAGACGGCTGGGGGGAGGGGGAGAGAGACGGCTGGGGAGAGGGGGAGAGTGACGGCTGGGGGAAAAGAGACGGCTGGGGCGGTGAGAGAGACGGCTGGGGGGGGAGGGAGAGAGAGACTGCGGGGGGAGGGAGAAAGAGATGGCTGGGGTGGGGGTTGCGAGAGAGGGACGGGGGGGGGGGGAGAGACGGGGTGGATGTGATAATATACAGATAGATAGAGATGGGGGGGATGTGAGAGAGGAGACACAGAGACACACAGACACACAGACAGAAAAACACAGAGATGGAGAGAGTGAGAGACACAGAGAGAGAAAGATATTTACCTCCTGAGGAGATAGGCCTCAAATGCGCGCGCACCCGGAACGCGCGCATGCGCAGTACGAAAAAAATTGAAAATATCGATATTTCGGTATATCTCGATATGAGCCCATCGATATATTTAATCGGAAAATTTCCATATCGACGGACCCTACTATTCTTTTATTCTTGCTACCTAGGTAAATAATGTCACACTTGCTAACACTGAATTCCATTTGCCATCTGCTTGCCCACTCCCCTAGCCTATCTGTATCTTGTTGCAATCTTTTTGCATCATCCTCAGAGCTCGCTCTGCTACCTAGTTTAGTGTCATCCGCGAATTTAGACACATTACATTCAATGTTCTCATCGAGATCATTGATGTAAATAGTAAATAGCTGAGGCCCAAGCACTGATCCTTGTGGCACTCCACTAGTTACATCCTGCCAATTCGAGAATGATCCGTTTATCGCTACTCTCTGCTTTCTACCCGATAGCCACTCTTCTATCCATGTTAATATGTTCCCATTAATCCCGTTGGCCTTAATCTTGAGTAACAGCCTTTTGTGTGGCACCTTGTCAAATGCCTTCCTAAAATCCAAATATACCACATCTACTGGTGCCCCCTTATTCAACCTGCTGGATACATCCTCAAAAAATTCTAAAAGATTAGTCAAGCATGACTTCCCTTTTGTAAGCCATGTTGACTCTGCCTAATCTTTTTATGGTCTTCAAGGTATCCCATAACTACGTCTTTTATTAAGGACTCAACACACACACACACACACACACAGTGGGAAGGGGAAGGAGAGTAGGAGAGGTGGGAGAGTTAGGAGGGGAGCAGAAGGCCAGGTCGAAGAGGGAGGTTTTGAGACCGGCCTTGAAGGAGGAAAGGGAGGAAGCGAGGGGGAGGGGCTGCGGGATGGAGTTCCACAGTGTGGGAGCAGAGAGGCTGAAAGCCCGGCCGTCAATGGTTGGGGGGTTAGGGCGGTGGACGCGGAGCAGGACTGAGGCTGCTGAACAGAGGGTGTGGGCGGCTGATAGGGGGACAGTAGGTCAGAGAGATAGGGGGGGGCAAGGCCATGAATGACCTTGAAAGTGAGGACGAGGATCTTGAATTTGATCCTCTGGGGGATGGGGAGCCAGTGGAGACGGAGCCAGTGGAGACGGGCGAGGGTGGCAGTGATGTGGTCGCGAAGCCTGATACGGGAGAGAACACGAGCTGCAGAATTCTGAATGATCTGCAGCTTGTGAATGGAGGAGCTGGGAAGGCCGACGAGGAGAGAGTTCCCGTAGTCGAGCCTAGATGTTATGAATGCATGGACGAGTGTTTCGGCGGCGTGGGGGTTGAGGTAGTGGCAGAGTTTAGCAATGTTGCAGCGGTGGTGGAAGGCAGAACCGGTCATGGCTCGGATTTGGGGGAGGAATTCAGGATCGAACAAGACGCCCAGGTTCCTGACTGGCTTTGAGAGGTGGAGAGAGCAGCCTTAAATGCTGATGAGGTGTGGAGGTGCTGACGCAAGCCTCCGTCTTGTTGACATTTAGTTGGAGGAAGTTGTCCCTTGGGAGCGGGTGAGAAGGGAACGTGGGTTAGAGTTCCATAGGGCGGGAGCAGAGAGGTTGAAGGTCCAACCGCCAATGGTGAGGTGGGCCTGGTGTGGGACGTGGAGCATGCGGTAACCTGATGAGGGGAGGGAGCAGAATGATTTGGATTCAACAGGTCACAGAAGTAGGGAGGAGCAATACTTCAAGGCAAGGATTTTGAACTCTATCCTCTACGGAATGGGGAGCCAGAAGAGTTGTGCAAGAGTAGGGGTGATAGGGTCATGGAGCCTGTTGTGGGAGAGGACACAAGCTGCAGAGTTCTGGAGGGAAGAGTTGCGGAGATCGACAAGCAGAGGGTTTCAGTTGTTGAGACTGGATGCAATGAGCACGTGATCGAGGGTCTCAGCGGCAGGTCAGGGCATGGATGTAGGGTAGAAAGGACAGTTGAGGGATAGAAAGGACAGTCGTGTTCAAATCCACCCCCTCTCTGGCATCTCCACTCCCCAATCCACCACCCACTACTAGATAGGCAGTGGCCTCCTGCTTGTCCCTCACACCCTGCACCTCACCATCGGAGGGAGCTGTCAGCCACTGCGCACATGGAACATTCACTCTGCTTTCTTTCCCTCAATCTTGCAGCAAGTTGTTGTTTTGACAAACAAGACACCCAGGTTCCTGACTGGCTTGATGAGGTTGAGTGTGCAAACATGGAGGTTGATGCTGCCAGTGCCTGAGGTGTGAAGGCGCAGACATGAGCCAATCAGAAGAGCCTCCTGAATGTTGACATTCAACTGGAGAAAGTTGTCCTCATCCATGACTTGATGTCTGACAGGCAGTCTGTCACAACAACAGTGGAGGCGTAGAGTTGGAGGCGGATGATATCACCAAGGGGGACCATGTGGATGTTGAAGAGGAGGGGACCAAGGAAGGAACCCTGAGGAACATTATACAAGACAGTGCGGGGGCTGGAGGAGAAATTGTTTGTGGAGATGAAGTGGAAACGATGTGAGAGGTAGGAACTGAACCAGTCAAGGACAGAACCATGAAGGTTGAGGTGAGAGGAGACGTGGTGGAGGATAAAGTGGTCAACAGTGTCAAAAGCAGCAGAGAGGTCATAGAGGACAAGGAGGCAGAGGGAGCCCTGGTCGCAGATGGACAGAATGTCATATGTCACTTTGACCAGAGGTGGGTGGCATGCTGTGGGTGGCATGGAAACCCGATTGCTGGGGTTTGTGAATGGAGTGGCGGGAGAGGAAGGAATGAAGCTGGGAAGCAACGACTCATTCCAGGGCCTTGGAGAGGAAAAGGGAGGTTAGAGATGGGGCGGTAATTTGAAATACACAGCCAGGAGCACAGCCTGATACGAGGTGTGAGAGCGACGGACAAATACTCACTGCTGTGGTTCCACAGGAATTTTTTTTCCTTGTCTTTGTCCTTCTTTTTGTTTTTAGGATCCATAGGGCCGGCCTCCTCTTGGGGGGGGTACAGCTCCCCCTCCGTGCTGCAAACCAGCATCTGCTCACATACAGCTCCAGGCTCAGTCATGGTGTCATGTGTGAAAACATATCTCCTCACCTCCCTCCCTTTCTTTTACAACTACAGTATTTCAAATTGCTGTACTCAGGTTACCCACCCACTCGCCAGGGGGAATAGTTTCTCCTTGTTCACCCTATCAAATCCCCTCATAATTCTGAAAACTTCTATGAAGTTTCCTCTTAACCTTCTTTGCTCCAAGGCGAGTAATCCTAGCCTCTCCTAATAACTGAAGTCTCATTCCTGGTACCATCGTGGTAAATCTCCTCTGTACCCTTTCCAATGACTTGACATCCTTCCTGAGGTGTGATGCCCAGAACTGAACCAGAACTGAACTCCAGCTGAGGACTAACCAGTGTTTTATGTAAAGGTTCACCGTACCTTCCTGACTCTGCTATTCTATGCCCCTATTTATAAACCCCGAGTGTGTCAAAGCCTGAGCTGTGAGCACTGACCTGGCACAGATCAGCCGTTTTATAGAAGGTTTTTTTGTCAATCGTCTTGTGAGACTCGAGGATACACGGTAGGTCCACCAGCCGCGCTGCCAGGGGCTGCTTGTCCACTCGCACAATCCCATGCCGGCCATCAGCTGCAAACACACACACACATACAGTTATACACACACACAGTTATACACACACACAGTTATACATACACAGTTGTACACACACAGTCACAAACACACACACACACAGTTATACATACACAGTTGTACACACAGTCACAGTCACAAACACACAGTTATACACATACAGTCACAAACACGCACAGTCACAAACACACATACACAGTTATACATACATACAGTCACAAACAAGCATACGCAATTATACATACGCACACACACACAGTTACACATACACACAGTCACAAACACACAACAAAATTACATTTGTATAGCGCCTTTCATGTCAAGAGGATGTCCCAAGGCCTGGACAGTTACAGCATCAGACCCGAGCTGAGGGCGGGGGTGGGGTGGGGCTAGGAGTTGCCGATGGGTCCATCGAAGGGGAGAGTTTTGAGGCGAGACTTGAAGGAGGCCAGGTAGGGGACGAGGCAGAAGGACTTCGAGATGGAGGTTGGGGGCAGAGTGACTGAAGCCTCGCCCGCCAATGGTGGGGCGCGTGAGTAGAGGAACATGGAGCAGGCCAGAGCCCACTGAGCAGAGTGGGCGGGCAGGTTGGTGAGGGGATAGCAGGTCACGGATGTGGGGTGGGGGGAGATTGTGGAGGGTTTTAAATGTGAGGACCAGGATCTTGAATTGGATTCTCTGGATGATGCAGAGCCAATGGAGTCCTGCAAGAGATGGGGTCGCGGAGTTTGCAACGGCAGAGGACACGGGCCTCAGAGTTTTGGATTGTCTGCAGCCTGTGGGGAGGCCGACCAGCAAGGCATTTGCATAATCAAGCCGGGATGTATTGAAGGCATAGATGAGGGTTTTAGCGGCTTTGGGGGTGAGGTAATGGCGGAGCCAGGAAATGTTGCGGAGGTGGGGAAAAGCAGAGCGAGTCATTGCTTGAATGTGAGGGAGGAAAGACAGTTGAGGTTCAAACAAGACACCTAGGTTCCTGATTGGCTTGGTGAGGTCAAGTGTGGAGGAAGCATGGAGCCATGTAAGAAGGCGCTGGCATGATCTTGTTGACATTCAACTGTAGAAAGTTAGCTCTCATCCAGGACTTCATGTCTGACAGACAGTCTGTCAGGACAATGGAGTCCTGGAGTTGAGGGTAGAGGCAGAGAGACAGAATTGGGTGTCATCCATATACCCTGTGGAAGAATCAAGCCGGGAGGTATTGAAGGCATAGATGAGGGTTTTAGCGGCTTTGGGGTGAGGTAATGGCGGAGTCAGGAAATGTTGCGTAGGTGGGGAAAAGCAGAGCGAGTATGCCTTCAATATATCCCGGCTTGATTCTTCCATGTCTGTGGATGATGTCACCAAGTGGGAGCATAAGAATATAAGAACATAAGAATTAGGAGCAGGAGTAGGCCATTCGGCCCCTCGAGCCTGTCCTGTCATTTGATAATATCATCGCTGATCTTCTGACCTAACTCTAATTACCTGCCCTATCCCCATATCCCCTAATCCCTCTATTTTTAAAAATCTATCAGTCTCAGCCTTGAAAATGTTCAAGGACTGAGCATCTACAGCCTTCTGGGGTAGTGAATTCCATAAATTCACTACCCTCTGAGTGAAGAAATGTTTCCTCAACTCTGTTCTAAAAGGCTGATCCTTGATTTTAAGATTATGACCCCTGGTTATAGATTCTCCTACCAGGGGAAACAGTCCCTCACTGTCTATTTTATCCAGCCCTTTAAGAATCTTATATGTTTCAATAAGATCTCCCCTAATTCTTCTGTACTCTAGAGAATACAGCCCTACTTTATTCAACCTATCCTCATAGGTCAGTCCCCTCATCCCAGGAACTAACCTAGTGAATCTACGCTGCACCCCCTCCAAGGCACCCCCTCTAAGTCCTTTATTAAATAAGGAGACCAAAACTGCGCACAATACTCTAGGTGCGATCTCACCAGGGCCCTATACAGTTGCAGCAAGACTTCCCTACTCTTATACTCTAAACCTTTTGAAATGAACACTAGCATGCCGTTCGCCTTCTTAGTTGCTTGCTGCACCTGCAAACTAACTTTTTGGGACTGGTGTACAAGGACACCCAAATCCCTTTATAGATTATAGAGCATATAGATGTTGAAAAGTAGGGCCCAAGGACAGAGCCCTGGGGGACACCACAATTGACAGCGAGGGAGCCAGAAGAGAAACCATTGGTGGCAACAAAGTGGAGATGATGAGAGAGGTAGGAATCGAACAAGACAAGAACAGGTCTACAGAGATTGAGGAGGGAGGAGAGGCGGTGTAGAAAGATGGAATGGTCGACAGTGTCGAAGGCGGTGGAGAGGTCGAGTCTCTCTCACAGTTACAAACACAGTCACAAACACACAGATAACAACAACAACTTAAACTTATAAAACGCCTTTCACGTCGGGAAGACCTGCTGAACGGAGGGTCCGGGTGGGCTTATAGGGGGAAAGTAAGTCGGTTAAATAGGGCGGGGCAAGGCTGTGTAAGGCCTTGAAGGTGAGGACGAGGATCTTGAACTCGATCCTCTGGAGGATGGGGAGCCAGTGGAGACGGGCGAGGGTGGGGGTTATGAGGTCGCGGAGGCGTGTGCGGGATAGTACACGGGCTGCAGAGTTTTGGATGACCTGCAGCCTGTGAATGGAGGAACTGGGGAGGCAGACGAAGAGAGAGTTTCCGTAGTCCAGCCGTGAGGTGATGAATGTGTGCACGAGTGTTTCGGCAGCGTGGGGGGTGAGGTAGTTGCGGAGCCTGGCAATGTTGCGTAGGTGGAAGTAAGCGGTGCCGGTCAAGGCGCGGATGTGGGGGAGGAAGGAGAGTTTATGGTCGAACGTGATGCCAAGGTTCCTGACAGGCTTTGGGAGGTGGAGAGTACAGCCTTGGATGTTGAGGCTGGCAGCGCCCGATGTGTGGAGGCGCTGGCTTGAGCCAATCAGGAGGGCCTCGGTCTTGCTCACGTTCAATTGGAGGAAGTTTTCCCTCGTCCAGGACTCGATGTCGGACAGACATGCTGTCAGAACATCGATGGTCTGGGGGTTGAGGGATGAGGCGGAGAGGTGTCGTCCGCATACATGTGGAAATTTACCCCGTGTTTGCGGATGACATCGCCCAGAGGGAACGTGTAAATGGTGAAAAGGAGGGGGCCGAGGACAGAGCCCTGAGGGATGCCGTGAGAAACTGTGCGGGGGTTTGAGGAGAAACCGTTAGAAGATACAAAATGTAGACGGTGGGTCAGGTAGGAATGGAACCAGTCAAGGACTGTGCCTTGAAGGTTGAGGTGGGAGGAAAGACGTTGAATGAGGATGGTGTGATCGACTGTGTCGAACGCAGCAGACAGGTCAAGGAGAACGAGGAGGCAGAGGGAGCCCTGGTCACAGGCGGTTAGGATGTCATTTGTAACCTTGACCAGTGCAGTTTCCGTGCTGTGAGCAGGGCGGAAACCTGATTGGAGATAGTCTCACACACAGCTTTAGTCACACATACACACAGTTCCACAGCATTAGTCTCACACACACACAGGGAGGGAAGACTCACAGTGTAGCTGGATGGCCAGTCGGTCCCTCAGGTTGATGTTGCCTGACTGCACCGCTCTCCTCACACTGGCAGCATGGTCCTGACCAAACAATTGTGTGCATCACTTATTGGAGAAGCAGGGAGGGGCTGGGGAGGAGGTGGGGGCTGTTGGTGGGAGGCTGTGGTGGGGGGGGCTTTGTGTGTGGGGGGGGCTTTGTGTGTGGGGAGGGTGGGGCTGTATGTGGGGAGGGGGTGGGCTGTGTATGTGGGGGGGGGGGGGGGGGCTGTGTGTGTGGGAAGGGCTGTGTGTGTGTGGTGTGGCTTGTGTGTGGGGGACGCTGTGTGTAATGGCAGGAGCTGTGTGTGTCATGGGGGGCTGTGTGTTGGGGGTCTGTGTGTGTGGTGGGTTCTGTGTGTGTGTGGGAGGGGCTGTGTGCGTGGGGGGGCTGTGTGTGGGAGGAGCTGTGTGCATGCGGGAGGAGCTGTGTGCATGTGGGGGGCTGTGTGTGGGAGGAGCTGTGTGCGTGGGGGGGGCTGTGTGTGGGGGGGGGCTGTGTGTGTGGGGAGGGGGCTGTGTGTGTGGAGGGGGCTGTGTGTGTGGGGGGGAGCTGTGTGTGTGGGGGGGCTGTGTGTGGGGGGGCTGTGTGTGTCTAGGGGGTTGTGTGTGGGGGGGGCTGTGTGAGTGGGGGGAGGCTGTGTGTGTGGGGGGGGCCTGTGTGTGTGTGGGGGGACTGTGTGTGTGGGGGGGGCTGTGTGTGTGGGGGGCTGTGTGTGGTGGGGGGCTGTGCGTGTGTGTGGGGGCTGTGTGTGTGGGGGGGGGGGGCTGTGTGTGGTGGGGGGCTGTGTATAGGGGGGGCAGTGTGTGGGTGGGGGCTGTGTGTGGGGGAGGGGAGGCTATGTGTAGGGCGGACTGTGTGTGTGGGGGGGGCTGTGTGTGGGGGGGGCTGTGTGTAGGGGTGGCTGTGTGTGGGGGGGTTGTGTGTGGGGGGGGAGCTGTGTGTGTGGGGGGGGCTGTGTGTGGGGGGGCTGTGTGTGTGGGGGGGGCTGTGTGTGTGGGGGGGAGCTGTGTGTGTGGGGGGGGCTGTGTGTGGGGGGGCTGCTGTGTGTGTGGGGGGGGCTGTGTGTAAGGGAGCTGTGTGTGGGGGGCTGTGTGTGTGGGGGGACTGTGTGTGGGGGTGGGGGGGCTGTGTGTGTGTGGGGGGGCTGTGTGTGTGGGGGGGCTGTGTGTGTGGGGGGGGGGCTGTGTGTGTGGGGGGGCTGTGTGTGGGGGGGCTGCTGTGTGTGTGGGGGGGCTGTGTGTGGGGGGGGGGGCTGTGTGTGTGGGGGGGGGCTGTGTGTGTGGGAGGGCTGTGTGTGGGGGGGCTGTGTGTGTGTGTGGGGTGCTGTGTGTGTGTGGGGGGACTGAGTGTGGGGGGACTGTGTGTGGGGGTGGGGGGGCTGTGTGTGTGGGGGGGGCTGTGTGTGTGGGGGGGCTGTGTGTGTGGGGGGGGGCTGTGTGTGTGTGGGGGGACTGAGTGTGGGGGGACTGTGTGTGGGGGTGGGGGGGCTGTGTGTGTGGGGGGGCTGTGTGTGTGGGGGGGGGCTGTGTGTGTGGGGGGGCTGTGTGTGGGGGGGCTGTGTGTGGGGGGGCTGCTGTGTGTGTGGGGGGGCTGTGTGTGGGGGGGGGCTGTGTGTGTGGGGGGGGGCTGTGTGTGTGGGAGGGCTGTGTGTGGGGGGGCTGTGTGTGTGTGTGGGGTGCTGTGTGTGTGTGGGGGGACTGAGTGTGGGGGTGGGGGGGCTGTGTGTGTGTGGGGGCTGTGTGTGTGTGGGGGCTGTGTGTGGGGGGGCTGCTGTGTGTGTGTGGGGGGGCTGTGTGTGTGTGGGGTGCTGTGTGTGTGTGGGGGGACTGAGTGTGGGGGTGGGGGGGCTGTGTGTGTGGGGGGGCTGTGTGTGGGGGGGACTGTGTGTGGGGGTGGGGGGGCTGTGTGTGTGGGGGGGGGGCTGTGTGTGTGTGGGGGCTGTGTGTGTGTGGGGGGGCTGTGTGTGTGGGGGAGCTGTGTGTGGGGGGGCTGTGTCTGTGGGGGGGGCTGTGTGTGGGGGGGGACTGTGTGTGGGGGGGGCTGTGTGTAGGGGGGGCTGTGTGTGGGGGGGTTGTGTGTGGGGGGGGAGCTGTGTGTGTGGGGGGGCTGTGTCTGTGGGGGGGCTGTGTCTGTGGGGGGGCTGTGTCTGTGGGGGGGCTGTGTGTGGGGGGGGGCTGTGTGTGTGGGGGGGGTTGTCTGTGTGGGGGGCTGTGTGTGTGGGGGGGCTGTGTGTGTGGGGGAGGGGCTGTGTGTGCGGGGCGCTGTGTGTGTGGGGTGGCTGTGTGTGTGGGGGGGACTGTGTGTGGGGGGGGGCTGTGTGGGGGGGTGGGCTGTGTGTGGGGGGGCTGTGTGTGGGGGAGGGGGGGGCTATGTGTAGGGGGGCTGTGTGTGGGGAAGGGGGGGCTGTGTGTGGGGGGGCTGTGTGTGGGGGGGGGGAGCTGTGTGTGTGGGGGGGCTGTGTGTGTGAGGGGCTGTGTGTGTGGGGGGGGCGTGTGTGGGGGGGCTGTGTGTAGGGGGGGGCTGTGTGTGTGGGGGCTGTGTGTGGGGGGGAGCTGTGTCTGTGGGGGGGCTGTGTGTGGGGGGGGGCTGTGTGTGTGGGGGGGCTGTGTATGTGGGGGGGTTGTCTGTGGGGGGGGCTGTGTGTGTGGGGTGGCTGTGTGTGTGGGGGGGACTGTGTGTGGGGGGGCTGTGTGTGGGGTGGGGGCTGTGTGGGGGGGGCTGTGTGTGTGGGGGGGTGTTGTGTGTGGGGTGGGATGTGTGTGGGGGGGGGGGCTGTGCGGGGGCGGGGGGGGCTGGGGGCTGTGTGTGTGTGTGGGGGGGCTGTGTGTGTGGGGGAGGCTGCGTGTGTGGGGGGGTGCTGTGTCTGTGGGGGGGGCTGTGTGTGTGGGGGGGCTGTATGTGTGGGGGAGGGGCTGTGTGTGTGGGGTGGCTGTGTGTGTGGGGGGGACTGTGTGTGGGGGGGGGGGCTGTGTGGGGGGGGGGCTGTGTGTGGGGGAGGGGGGGCTATGTGTAGGGGGGCTGTGTATGGGGAAGGGGGGGCTGTGTGTGGGGGGGGCTGTGTGTGTGAGGGGCTGTGTGTGTGGGGGGGGGCGTGTGTGGGGGGGCTGTGTGTAGGGGGGGCTGTGTGTGTGGGGGCTGTGTGTGGGGGGGAGCTGTGTGTGTGGGGGGGCTGTGTCTGTGGGGGGGCTGTGTGTGTGGGGGAGCTGTGTGTGTGGGGGGGTTGTCTGTGGGGGGGGGGGCTGTGTGTGTGGGGTGGCTGTGTGTGTGGGGGGGTGTTGTGTGTGGGGGGGGGCTGTGTGTGGGGTGGGGGCTGTGTGTGTGGGGAGGGGGCTGTGTGTGGGGGGGGACTGTGTGTGGGGGGGGGCTGTGTGTGGGGGGGGGCTGGGGGCTGTGTGTGTGTGGGGGGGCTGTGTGTGTGGGGGAGGCTGCGTGTGTGGGGGGGGGCTGTGTGTGTGGGGGGGGCTGTGTGTGTGGGGGGGGGCCGTGTGTGGGGGATGCTGTGTGTAGGGGGGGCTGTGTGTGTGGGGTGCTGTGTGTGGGGGGGAGCTGTGTGTGTGGGGGGGCTGTGTCTGTGGGGGGGCTGTGTGTGGGGGGGGCTGTGTGTGGGGGTGGGGGGCTGTGTGGGGGGGGCTGTGTGTGTGGGGGGGCTGTGTGTGTGGGGGGGTGTTGTGTGTGGGAGGGGCTGTGTGTGAGGGGGGGCTGTGTTGTGTGTGGGGGGGGGGCTGTGTGTGGGGGGGGGGCTGGGGGGCTGTGTGTGTGTGGGGGGGGCTGTGTGTGTGGGGGAGGCTGCGTGTGTGGGGGAGGCTGTGTGTGGGGGGGGCTGTGTGTGGGGGGGGCTGTGTGTGGGGGGGTGCTGTGTGTGTGGGGGGGCTGTGTGTGGGGGGGGCACTGTGTGTGTGGGGGGGGACTGTGTGTGGGGGGGGGCTGTGTGTGGGGGGGGGGGGCTGTGTGTGTGGGGGGGGCTGTGTGTGTGGGGGGGGGGCGTGTGTGTGGGGGGGGTGCCGTGTGTGTGGGGGGGGCTGTGTGTGTGGGGGGGGCTGTGTGTGTGTGTGGGCTGTGTGTGGGGGGTGGGCTGCGTGTGTGAGGGGGGGGCTGTGTGTGGTGGGGGGCTGTGTGTGTGGGGGGGGCTGTGTGTGGGGGGGGGGCTGTGTGTGTGTGGGGGGGGGCTGTGTGTGGGGGGGGGGGCTGTGTGTGTGTGGGGGGGGCTGTGTGTGTGTGGGGGGGCTGTGTGTGGGGGGGGCTGCGTGTGTGGGGGAGGCTGCGTGTGTGGGGGGAGGCTGTGTGTGGGGGGGGCTGTGTGTGTGGGGGGGGCTGTGTGTGTGGGGGGGAGCTGTGTGTGTGGGGGGGGCTGTGTGTGGGGGGGCTGCTGTGTGTGTGGGGGGGGCTGTGTGTAGGGGGGCTGTGTGTGTGTGGGGGGACTGTGTGTGGGGGGACTGTGTGTGGGGGGACTGTGTGTGGGGGGGACTGTGTGTGGGGGTGGGGGGGCTGTGTGTGTTGGGGGGGGGCTGTGTGTGTGGGGGGGCTGTGTGTGGGGGGAGCTGTGTGTGTGGGGGAGGCTGTGTGTGGGGGGGCTGTGTGTGTGGGGGGGGGCTGTGTGTGTGGGGGGGAGCTGTGTGTGTGGGGGGGGCTGTGTGTGGGGGGGCTGCTGTGTGTGTGGGGGGGGCTGTGTGTAAGGGGGCTGTGTGTGGGGGGCTGTGTGTGTGGGGGGACTGTGTGTGGGGGTGGGGGGGCTGTGTGTGTGTGGGGGGGCTGTGTGTGTGGGGGGGCTGTGTGTGTGGGGGGGGGGGCTGTGTGTGTGGGGGGGCTGTGTGTGGGGGGGCTGCTGTGTGTGTGGGGGGGCTGTGTGTGGGGGGGGGGGCTGTGTGTGTGGGGGGGGGCTGTGTGTGTGGGAGGGCTGTGTGTGGGGGGGGCTGTGTGTGTGTGTGGGGTGCTGTGTGTGTGTGGGGGGGACTGAGTGTGGGGGGACTGTGTGTGGGGGTGGGGGGGCTGTGTGTGTGGGGGGGGCTGTGTGTGTGGGGGGGCTGTGTGTGTGGGGGGGGGGCTGTGTGTGTGTGGGGGGACTGAGTGTGGGGGGACTGTGTGTGGGGGGTGGGGGGGCTGTGTGTGTGGGGGGGCTGTGTGTGTGGGGGGGGGGCTGTGTGTGTGGGGGGGCTGTGTGTGGGGGGGCTGCTGTGTGTGTGGGGGGGGCTGTGTGTGGGGGGGGGCTGTGTGTGTGGGGGGGGCTGTGTGTGTGGGAGGGCTGTGTGTGGGGGGGCTGTGTGTGTGTGTGGGGTGCTGTGTGTGTGTGGGGGGACTGAGTGTGGGGGTGGGGGGGCTGTGTGTGTGTGGGGGCTGTGTGTGTGTGGGGGGCTGTGTGTGGGGGGGGCTGCTGTGTGTGTGTGGGGGGGCTGTGTGTGTGTGGGGTGCTGTGTGTGTGGGGGGACTGAGGTGTGGGGGTGGGGGGGGCTGTGTGTGTGTGGGGGCTGTGTGTGGGGGGGACTGTGTGTGGGGGTGGGGGGGCTGTGTGTGTGGGGGGGGGGCTGTGTGTGTGTGGGGGGCTGTGTGTGTGTGGGGGGGCTGTGTGTGTGGGGGAGCTGTGTGTGGGGGGGCTGCTGTGTGTGTGGGGGGGGCTGTGTGTGTGTGGGGGCTGTGTGTGGGGGGGCTGCTGTGTGTGTGGGGGGGGCTGTGTGTGGGGGGGGGCTGTGTGTGGGGGGGCTGCTGTGTGTGTGGGGGGGGGGCTGTGTGTGGGGGTGGGGGGGCTGTGTGTGGGTGTGGGGGGGCTGTGTGTGTGGGGGGGGGCTGTGTGTGTGGGGGGGCTGTGTGTGGGGGGGCTGCTGTGTGTGTGGGGGGGGCTGTGTGTGGGGGGGGGGCTGTGTGTGGGGGGGCTGCTGTGTGTGTGGGGGGGGCTGTGTGTGGGGGGGGGCTGTGTGTGGGGGGGCTGCTGTGTGTGTGGAGGGGCTGCTGTGTGTGGGGGGGGGCTGTGTGTGGGGGGGGGCTGTGTGTGGGGGGGGGGCTGTGTGTGGGGGGGGGGCTGTGTGTGGGGGTGGGGGGGCTGTGTGTGTGGGGGGGGGCTGTGTGTGTGGGGGGGCTGTGTGTGGGGGGGCTGCTGTGTGTGTGGGGGGGGCTGTGTGTGTGGGGGGGCTGTGTGTGGGGGGGCTGCTGTGTGTGTGGGGGGGGCTGTGTGTGGGGGGGCTGCTGTGTGTGTGGAGGGGCTGCTGTGTGTGGGGGGGGGGCTGTGTGTGGGGGGGGGCTGTGTGTGTGTGGGGTGCTGTGTGTGTGTGGGGGACTGAGTGTGGGGGTGGGGGGGCTGCTGTGTGTGTGGGGGGGGCTGTGTGTGGGGGGGGGGCTGTGTGTGTGTGGGGGCTGTGTGTGGGGGGGCTGCTGTGTGTGTGGGGGGGGCTGTGTGTGGGGGGGGGCTGTGTGTGTGTGGGGTGCTGTGTGTGTGGAGGGGCTGCTGTGTGTGGGGGGGGGGCTGTGTGTGGGGGGGGGCTGTGTGTGTGTGGGGGGGGCTGTGTGTGGGGGGGGGGCTGTGTGTGGGGGGGGGGCTGTGTGTGGGGGGGGGGCTGTGTGTGGGGGGGGGGCTGTGTGTGTGTGGGGGGGGGCTGTGTGTGTGTGGGGGGACTGAGTGTGGGGTGGGGGGGCTGCGTGCGGAGACTGTGAGTGGCTGAGATCTCACCGACGGTAGCCTGAGGATGAGCTGATTCTCCAGCTCGTGTGGAGCGTCCTCTTTGCTCTTGGATCCCGGCTTCTGTCCTCTGCCTGCAACCATAACCATCATCATCATCACGATGGCTGGGGGGGAGGGGGGGGGGGAGTGGGGGGGCAGCGCCGGGCCGGGAGGGGGGGGTGGGGGGGCGACGGGGCCGGGGTGGGCTGGGGGTGGGGCTTGGGTGGGGTAGGGGCCGGGGGAGGGGACTGGGGGAGGGGTTTGGGTGGGGGGGGGGGTGGCTGTGGGGGAGTGGTCTGGGTTGGGTCGGGGGCCGGGGTGGGGAGGGGGCTTGGGGGGGCTGCGGTAAGGCCTGTATAGGGGAGGGGCCTGGGGGGTGGGGATGGGCCTATCCGGGGGTTGGGGCCTGTCCGGGGGGGAGGGGCCTGGCCGGGGAGGCGGGGGGAACCTGGCCGGGGGAGGGGCCTGGCCGGGAGGGGGGGGGCTGGCCGAGGGGCGGGGCCTGGCCTGGGGGTGGGGCCTGGCCGGGGGGGGGGGGGGGGAGGAGCCTGGCCTGGGGGAGGGGCCAGGCCTGGGTGTGGGTGACAGACCTGTGAGTTTTTTCCAGGCTGAGCCTTTCTTGTCCATGGTGCTGCTGCTGCTGCTGCTGCTGTTGTTGATTCTCGTCACTCAAACAGAGATCAGCCCCGCCCACAAATTCAGCCCCACCCCCACACTCTCTGTGTCTCTCAAGTGTCTTTCATCCCCCCTCTCACGGTGTCTCTCACCCTCCGTGTCTCTCACCCTCTGTGTCTCGGAGTCTGCAGCAGGAACCGGAAGGTTCGGGGAACCAGGGAGTGATGGACAGGAAGTGACGGAGAGGA
Source organism: Hydrolagus colliei (assembly GCA_035084275.1). NCBI lineage: Eukaryota > Metazoa > Chordata > Chondrichthyes > Chimaeriformes > Chimaeridae > Hydrolagus > Hydrolagus colliei. The sequence goes on along the minus strand of CM068754.1, from coordinate 172,061 downwards.
ACGCAGGAGTGGGTGAGAGACACACTGACACACACCCTCACACACTCCCCCCCACCCCCCACCCCTCACACCCTCACACACTCCCCCCACCCCCCACACCCTCACACACTCCCCCCACCCCCCCACACCCTCACACACTCCCCCCACCCCCCACACCCTCACACACTCCCCCCACCCCCCACACCCTCACACACTCCCCCCACCCCCCACACCCTCACACACTCCCCCCACCCCCCACACCCCCCACACACCCTCCCCTCACACACTCCCCACACCCTCACACACTCCCCCCTCACACCCTCACACCCTCACACACTCCCCCTCACACCCTCACACACTCCCCCCACCCCTCACACCCTCACACCCTCCCCCCACCCCCCCACACCCTA